>CM035415.1:172793750-173193750 GCA_020310875.1 Ceratopteris richardii
CTTTTCAATAAGCAAGACCCTTGCTTGCTTGTCTCTTGTTGAACTCGTAATTTCTACAACACCATGGCTACAACCTCGAAAACTCTTTGAGCTGATGGACTCTGTCTATTATTGGAAATGAACATCGAAGACCTTGATCATGAATGTTTGTGCACGCACAAATGTTGGGTGTTGTAGGGCTTGCTGTTGACCTATATTCACACCCATGTAGGTGTCCCCACAACACGGCATCACATCTCTACGTCTCACCATCACATGCTCATTCTCAATGCTTGCTCCCTTGCAACGACACCAAATTTGGTGTCACTCTAACACAATGGAAAGTACCAATGTGAGGACATCCACTTCATTGTCAATCCGAAAAGATTTGAAGAGGGTATGATGACTAAAAGCAAGTGACATGCACAAGTGCATAAGTGAGAAGCACACTAGAATGCACACACACACATGGCAAGGCAAAGAGATGGAGCAATGGAGTCCTTCTATTACAAAAGATCTCTTTTACATAATCTCTAACAAGCCAACCTGAAAAATGACCTCTCGAGCTCTGTTTTTAGCTTTTGACTAGTTTTTGACCCTATCCAAACCTACTGTTTGACCTAGTTGAAAATTAGGTTCCATGGCTTATTTGAGGGCTCAAATAGAGTCTAAAAATTATGAAAATTGATATGTAGGAACTTCTAGTACTCCTAAAGCTTGAGGACGACTTCTCTTGGAAAAATGGATTTTAGACTACCAAAAATTGTATTTTCAATGTTGATGTAGTGATGAAAATCACCGTTGAAAAAGATTTGTCCTTTGAAAAATTATATAGGTAGAGACTACTCTACCTTCTTGGTCCTTCTTCACTTTCCCTTTTTCTTGACTCTCTTGGATGGCTTCCTTGTCTTATAATGCCTTGATCACCCTAGCTGCTACCAGTAGAAGGCCTATACTCTCCTTCTATTCTTGATATGAGCTCTACTAAAAGGATTGAGCTATAAAGATCTTGAGAATCCATAATAGATTCTTCTTCTTAATCCCTAGGATTTTGGGAGTAGATGGATTGAATACCCTTTTGAGTTACACTTCCTCATGAGAATATAATTCTTCTTTGGCTATTTAGGATACCTAGAAATATAGGGTTAAGTCTAGTTTTCTTATCTTAAACTCTCTATTTTTCTCTTATATTATTCTACGAGGTTTTGGAAATGGTTGATTCATGTTTGACTATTGGTATCCCTCCAAAATTTGAATTCAAGACAATTTATGGTTTGTTCTTAAATTCGTGGATACAAAATACTTAGCAAAAGGTCCTTTATATCGCCCCTTTAACCCCATTTAAATTCGTTGATGAAATAATCCTCATGTAAAGTGAGATCACATATCAATTCCCTAAGTTATGATGCATGTGAAGAGGCAAGTCTGTTACGTTTACATAGTTTCCCAAGATTTGTTTCTACCACTTTACTTGTGTATGCATCTCCAAAGGTGGTAGTAATCTCTTAAAGAAATCCCTCATGAGGTACTCCTATGTACTTCTCCAAGGTTGGAGCGAACCAAGATAATGCTTAGCCATAGAGTAGGGTTCCAATAAAAAAAACCTTAGATGCATCATCACGCTATCTATCAGGCTACATATTGATGTACAATTTGACTTGATGTAGGAACCCATGGAACTTCATGTGGTCACCATCAAGCTTTTTTTGCATGCAAAATTTTTATTCATTCATGAAGGATGATTTAGGATGTCAATTCACTTGAATGCTTCCTTAACTTTCTAGAAGATTCTCGATTTCTTGTTATAGTTCTTTGATGATTGGACCTATGCATAGGGTGTTCATCTCGACTTTTGTGTATGGATGGCTAAGGTCTTCAACTTGTTGCCAAAGAGTCTAATGCTATGCCGCAACCTCTTTAATTGTGTTATCCTTGATGCCTAGTCTTGGATAGAAGCTAGTCTTCCCAGACTCTGAGGGGAGCACTAGATTTTGTGCTATGAATAAAGAAGGTAAGCTTTTAGAATTATTATTTTGATTATAAGATCACCCACATAGGGAAGTCCAACAAGACTAATAGGTATGGATAATGCAACTAGAGATCATAGGAATCGGATATCTAGATTACAAGAAATTCTTCCAAGGACATGAACTAGAAACAAGCAATAACTAGGAAGGATCTCATACAAAGAGATCTCATTAGGATAAGAGACGATGTCCAAGGTACTAAACTAGACAAGACTAGAACAAAAGATAACAGTAGAACTTGAAAAGGAACTAGGAAAGTACTTACTTGGAGATCATGACTCCTTGAGCTCACAAGATTGGCATTGGCAAGACTAAGGATGTATGTGTCCCAGCCCTCCTTGTATAGGAGATCGAGGCTAGTTAAGGTGATTATGAAGGGTGGTTTAGAAATCATCATGTCCTCGATAATGTAAGCAATCAAAAACAGGATCTCTAGATGCCACAATCTAGCAAGTAGACACTCGATCTTGTGGTTTTGGCATGTTCTAGACATATTGAAAGCATTTTTTTCTCCAAATTAAGAACCCTTTATGAGATAAAGAGACTAATGTGGAATGTGAAATTTAGGATGGTTACCTTTATGCTTGATAATTTTTCCCAAAAAGTTGTAGAAAGTCATAACTTAATTTAATGTGACTTATTTTGAGTCCAAATAGACTTGACATGAGCGCTAATTACACCTACCACTAGTGGGCTTGAATGGAAGGTGCTAAAGCATTGGTGTTGTTCATGAAAATCACTATTAAACTCTATTGGAAGATACTAAAGGATTTGTGAAGATCACATATGCACTTGTAAAATCTATTTAAATTCTTGGTCCTTGTTGATTTGAGTAGCCATATATAGAGGCATAAGGTTGAGAGGAGGGTCATCTGTATAGCATGTGATGGTGTTTATGGTCTTAATTTGTAACACTTCCCTAGTAAGCTCTCAAGACCATGACTCTTTTGCAACCTAGTGGAACCCATAATCTAGGAACTTTTTGTTCTCCTCCTCTTCTACAATCCACCCTCTAGTGTCCTTGTGTGAACTAGTCCATACTTAATGAGACAAGCCTATGGAGAAACGACATCCTTCCTCACCTCCCTCCTTGCATGCCCCGCCTATTGTTGATCCCTCTTCTTCTCATGCATCCTCTTATCGTTTCCATTTCTCATCTTTGTCCTGCCTCTTGTATCCCCTATAGCATCATATGATTTCTTACTTCCCAATCCTCATGAGTCCTACTAGAATTTGGCATGAACCATAACTTCCTTCTTGATTCCCTTTTGGAAGTGGGACAATTTTTTGTGGCATGCCTAAGACAACATGATTGCCCACCTCACCTAGTGGATCAATCATTCGAAAGTTCTTGTCTCCGAAATTTTGAGACTCTCTCTGCATAATTATGTCCATGAACAAGACAAAATGTTCTAGGAAAACACAGTATTCATGGCTGAGGATGTTGTTAATTGACTTGAACCATGTTCAATACATTTGAAAAAAATGTTTGAATAAGTTGTTCAATAAGGGGATTTAGTGCAAGCTTTGTCTAAGAATTTGCAAGAGGCTAATTAGTGCAAGAAATCTATGATTGAAGAGATCGTTAAAAAATGAAGGTTTACAGTGCTTTCTAGAAAAGATAAGTTATGGCCTCGAATAGGTTAAAGAACAAATGAATTTATTCCATACAAAAGGTGTTCAGGTTTGGACAACTAATGTAGAGCTATTTGCAAAGGTAACTTGCTTAGTTATAGCATTGTTTCACTCTCGTGCCTAGCACCAATGGGCCAAGATAGCATTAACCAAAGCTGATGCTTTGATAGGTGTTGCAAAGTCTAAAAAGATCGAGTAGTCTTCTAGCAAGTTTATTACATGCAATAAGAAGTGCATGAGCAATTGGCTGTAGCACAAACCAAAGCAACTTTCTATAAGCCATTGGCTACTGGGTAGAAATGAGGTTGAAGTACTCATGGAAGGAGCAACCTTATTTGCTACATTGAAGGTGTTCTAAATAGAACTCAAATGTACTTTGAAAGAGCGACATGAAAGTTTCCGAACAATATCTTAGGTCGAATTTTCTCATTTACATGAGTAGGATAATCAGCGTGATGCAAAACTTAAAGCACTAGTATAGTACCAATAGTGATTTCATTTTTGGGTTTAAGTAAATTATGTGTACCGAGTATTAGGTAGCACTTGTTATTTTCTAATGTCTTCCTTTCCACTCCTATTTATTGGTAGTACCAAAATGTTAAGGGATGCTACCCCTTAAGACCTATATGTATCTTCTTATGAAGTAAGATGTTGAATCAACATGATGTGAAGACCACTACAATCTTGATCACAAGATAGATTATCTATCGATGGTGATTTAGGCATGGTGAAGAGCATACCAAACTAAGATGGTGAATAGACATCACATAGAGACCACTACAACGTTGATGACAAGATAGATATTCTATCGATGGTGCTTTGCCTTATTCGGTTCTTTGTCTACGTAACTACCTATGTCTATGTGCATGTTAAATTGTGCAAATAGTTCATGTCTATGTTGAAGTCCATGCACTATTAAATTAGTAATGGAAGAATAATTATGTGAATATATTTTTTGGGTGTAAGTGTTTGAGTGATTGATGTCCTAATTGAAATGGATAAACCACTAGTAGCTCAAGTAGTGGATGGATAACCTCTACCATGATGGAATACAACCAAGGAAACCACACCATTAAGAGTAAACCTTGGTGATCATATTTCCATATATATTTTAAATTAATAGTAAGTCTAATAAATCCCATTATGATTGGAATTCCCTAGCTAAGGAAACATAATCCACACATCAATGAAGAGAAGAATAAAATCATTTTTTGGGATATCTTAAAAAACTTGGCGTATATAGGAGCAAAGGCCTTCATACATGTAGCAAGGAAAAAATTGACATATATGATGTATACCCTACCAAATCAAGAGTCCAAGAAAGATCATTCAATAAAGGGACCTAGTCAATACAACGATTTTCAAGATGTATTTGAGAAGAAGAATGAAGATACCCTCTGAGCACATAGACCTTGTGATTTCTTGTGTTTGATACCTTGTCTCCCTATCTAGAAGGAGAAACTCATAAAGTTACTATGTAAATGGGAAAATTCACAGCTTCCCTATGCAACCTTGAAGCAATGGTGGCCTCATAGGTACTCTCATAGAACCTCTATTCATAGAAACAATCAAATCTCTCAAACTATGAAACAAATCCCAACATCTTTTATACATATAAATTGTACATAGAAATCTTGTTAATATAATCTATTTTAGTCAAAAAGCTTACTCCTATTGAGAGAACCAATGCCTCCAATATAGACAAGTCTTAACATTCAGTAGGCATACACAAAGACATGTGCTCATTTCAGGACCTTGTTCTCTAATAATATGGAGAACTTGGATACAATTTTTGAGAAAACTTTAGAAGACTTAATAAGTTAACTAAAAAACAAAAGTATGTCTATGTATGTGCGTTTGTATGATTGTGATACAAACTCTATTGTCACAACTAAAACACAGGAAGATGCTTCATTTGTGGCAAGTATGGCCACTATGCAAGAGATTGCTAACAAAGGAAGAGAAAAAATCCAACTTACAAAGTGCAAGGTAAACATGCATATAATTAAAATGAAAATGAGAGCATGCTAGCTATTAAGAATATGAGTGATTACAACACATAAGTATCAAGTACATGGTATATTGATAGTGGTTGTAGAAAGCACATGAGTTGAAATAAGGATTTCTTGTCAAATATGCAAGTGCTCTCAAACAAAGGACATGTGGAAATAGGTGATGATAGTTCTCATGCTATTACACGTATTCCTGATGATATGTTCAAAGATTGTCATAAAGCCAATTGTTTGAATGATATTCTTCATGTTTTGCACAATCATAAAGAACTTACTTTCTTTATGGAAAATGGTTGTGACATGATTGTATTTTAAGCTCAATATAAAAGGTTGTTTTGGGGAAAACCCTAAAGAGGGGTACAAATCAATGGCTAAAGGCACAAAAAGGAAAGATTATTCTCCTGGGATGTTAAGCCTAACTTCAAACATGCAACTTACTTCACATTTGAAAACAAGAAGGTAGATGAATTGAATCCATGGCACAAAGTGCATGGACACATGAATATTTAGAGATTCAGGGACATGGAGAAAAAGAGTCTAGTATTAGGGTTACCTAATACCTATAAGAAAAATCCTATTAATTTGTGTAAAGATTTTCAATTGGGAAAGCATACAGACTTACCATTCAAGAAGGGGACCAACAAAGAAGAGTTCATTTGGAGGTATTAGTTGTTTTGTAAGCTTTATTGATGATTGTACAAGGTTGATTGGGCTCTATAGTATGAAGCATAAATGAGAAGTATTTTAATATTTTAATAAAATCAAAGCTATGGTTCAAAAATGGACGCCAAATCTATGTCAAAGAGAAAAATTAGGTATATTATAGAATGTTATAGGGAAATGATGAAGGAGATGGGTATGCCAAATTGTGATTGGTCTGAAGCAGCAAGCACAATGAAATACATCATGAATAGAGCTCCCATATATGATATACACACTACTACACCGTAATGCAAGGGATAAAGGTAAGTCCAAGATAACAAAAATAGAAGAAGATGAATATGTACCAATTGGATGTAAAAAGTGCCTTTCTTAATGGCTAGATTTCAGAGGAGGTCTATGTGGCTCAACCTCCTCAGTATGAAGACTCAAGCAAGATAAATTATGTGTGCAAACTAAAAAAATGCTCTTTATGGATTGAACGAGGCACCTAGGGCATGGAATCATAGGTTGACTACCTATCTCCAGATCAAGGATTCAACATGAGCAAAGTAGTTACTTCTCTGTTTGTCAAGAGAAGTAATTCAGAGGTGATATACCTATGTGTGTATGTTGATGATATCATACTTATAGGTAATAATGCCAATAGCATCAAGCAGATCAAGAATCAAATGATGTAGGAGTTCATAATTAGTGGTCTAGGGTAACTAAAGTATTTTCTTGGACTTGAGTTAGTCTATACGAATTCTGGAATTTATATTACTCAAAGAAAGTATGTGCAGGACATCTTGAAGAAGTTTCACTTGGAGAATGCCAAGATAGCTAGCACTCCTATGGAGCTAAACCAAAAATTAACTACTCATGAAGGTGATGTTCTTGAAAATATTGCAGGATACCAAAGCATAGTTGGAAACCTAAACTATGCTACATTGAGAAGGATTGATATTGCTTATGGAGTAAGTGGCTTAAGTCAATTTATACACAAACCTAGAGCATCTCACTTGGAAGCTTCCAAAAGGATTTTGAAGTACCTCAAGGGTACTCAAAATCAAGGTTTATACTTTCCATATAATTTAGATTTGCACATCAAGATATACTCAGATGCAGATTGAGAACGTTGTAAGGATGATAAGAGAAGAACTTCAGGTTATCTTTGATTTGTAGGTGATAATCCCATTTCATGATCTTCCAAGAAGCAACCTACTATTGCTTTATCTTCAATAGAGGCTGAATATAGAGTATTAGCCAATGCTAATCAAGACGCTATATGGATCACATTGCTATATGCAGATTTGGGACTACATTCTAGCTCACCAATGATTTTCGGTGACAATACTAGTTCTTTACATATTGCAACAAAATCCTATCTATCATGCTAGGACCACGCATATAGAGGTTCACTATCATTATGTGAGAGAGAAGCTATTGAGCAAGGAAATTCATTTGGCAAGTTACTAAACTTTGCAAGCACTACAACATATCAGGTGTATACCGAGGCTTCTACCGAGGAAAATGAACGGGCGTGATTTTGCCCGATGTCGGTGTAAGGGTCGGTGTAGGCGTCGGAACCAAAGCGTCGGTATATGGGTCGATATAAGCGCCGGTATATGCGTCGGTATAAGCGGCTGTATAAGCGACGGTATGCACCTGGGCAAAATAGTTGGTATAACCATCGGTATGTGCCTGGGGATACCGACATTTATACCGTCGCCTATACCGATGACCATATCTACAAAATTTTTTTGGGCAGAGTATGTTGTCTCTTGCTACAACAACATTCCCATGTTGTTGTGTAGCAAAAGACAATCCACTCTGCCCAAGAAAAACCCAACTACATGTGACATGTATGACAGGAAACAAAAAAATGATTTGATAAAGTAAAACATACTGTCAAATACAAAAGACATGAGCAAATTGAATCATGAATTGTGTACAAAGAAATGGGACACATAGACATGATATTTATAAACAACAACTAGAACACATGTATATGTGTGTCTGCCTATGTATATACATGTGTATGTGTACATGTATTATGTGTGTTTATTTCTATATGTGTAAATATTTATCTGCATGTGTAAAAACCATAAAACCCTAATCCTAAAGACCTAAACCTAAAACAGGTGTATGTGTGTATGCTTGTGTATATATATGTGTAGGTGAATATATATATATGTGTGTATGTGTGTGTATGTGTGTGTATGCATATGTGTATCTATGTTAAATATCCTAAAACCCTAATTTTGAAGACCTAGACCTAAAACATGTATATGTGTGTATGCATGTGTATATATATATGTGTATGTGTATATTTATTATATGTTTATATGTTTATATGTGTGCATGCATGTGTGTATATAAGTAAAATCCAAAAACCCTAAGCCTAAAACATGCATATGTGTGTATGTATATGTTACATATGTGTATGTGTGTATGCATGTGTGTGTGTATGTGTGTATGCACATGTATATATGTGTGTGTGTGTCTATGAATGTATGTGTGTGTGTATGTGTGTATGCACGTGTATATATATGTGTATGTGCATATGTCATATGTGTATATGTGTGTATGCATGTGTGTATATATGTAAAAGCCAAAAACCCTAACCCTAACCCTAAAACATGCATATGTGTGTATGTATATGTCACATGTGTGTATGTATGCATGTGTGTCCGTGTGACTCTCTCTCTCTATGCGTATGTGTGTATGTATGTATGTATGTGTGTCTGTATGTATGTATGCATGTGTGTGTATGTGTATGTGTATGTGTATGTGTATGTGTATGTGTATGTGTATGTGTATGTGTATGTGTATGTGTATGTGTATGTGTATGTATATGTGTATGTGTATGTGTATGTGTATGTGTATGTGTATGTGTATGTGTATGTGTGTATGCATGTGTAAATGTGTGCATGTGTGTATGTATTATGTCTGTATATGTGTAAAAGTAAAAAACCCTAATCCTAAAACCCTAACCCTAAAACATGTATATGTGTGTTTGTGTGGATGTATATGTGATGTGTGTGTATGTGTATGTGCATGTATGCATGTGTGTGTACACGTGTGTGCATGTATATGTGTGTGTGTATGTATGCATATGCATATACATATGTGTATATAATATATATGCATCTGTGTGTATGTATCTCTATGTCTCTCTCTTTGCATATGCATATGTGTATGTAATATGTATGCATCTGTGTGTATATATCTCTCTGTCTCTCTCTTTCTCTCTATCTATATCTCTCTCTTTATCTCTCTCTCTCTCTCTTTCATCTCTCTCTCTCTCCCTCTTTCTCTCTCTCTCTCTTATTCTCTCTCTCTCTCTCTATCTCTATTTATAATAAATAACAAAACAATCACTTACATCGATGTAATTCTTTGAAACGCTCTCATCAAAGCCCAATTGACATCGTCTCTTGTCAAATTCCAAAGAATCAATGCCAAAAATCTCCTGCAAAACAAAGAAAAAAAGAGAAATTCAAAAACCCTAATCCTAAAACGCTAACCCTAAAACATGTATATGTGTGTATGTATATGTGATGTGTGTGTATGTGTATGTGCATGTATGCATGTGTGTGTATAGATATGTGAGTGTGTATACATATGTGAGTCTGTATTAATATGTGTGTGTGTATGTAATATGCATGTGTGTATGTATGTATGTGTGTGTGTACATGCAGTTGTGTGTGTATGTATGTATGCATATGCATGTGTGTATGCACATATGTGTGTGTATACATATGTGAGTGTGTATGTAATATGCATGTGTGTATGTATGTATGTGTGTGTGTACATGTATATGTGTGTGTATGTATGTATGCATATGCATGTGTATGCACATATGTGAGTGTGTATTTATATGTGTGTGTGTATGTAATATGCATGTGTGTATGCATATATGTATGTGTGTGTACATGCAAATATGTGTGTATGTATCTCTCTCTTTCTTTCCTCTCTCTCTCTCTCTATCTCACTCTATATCAATCGAAAACAAAACAAATCACTTACATCGATGTAATTGTTTGGAGTGTTGTCGTCAAAGTCCACTTAATGTTTTCCTTCCTCGAATTCCAAAGAACTGATGCCAAAAATCTCCTGCAAAACAAAAGAAAAGAGAAATTCATAAACCCTAAGCCTAAAACCCTAACCCTAAAACATGTATATGTGTGTATGTGTGTATGTATATGTGATGTGTGTGTATGTGTATGTGCATGTATGCATGTGTGTGTATACATATGTGAGTGTGTATACATATGTGAATGTATATATATATGTGTGTGTGTATGTAATATGCATGTGTGTATGTATGTAGGTGTATGTGTACATGCATATGTGTGTGTGTATGTATGTATGCATATGCATGTGTGTATGCACATTTGTGTGTGTATACATATGTGAGTGTGTATGTAATATGCATGTGTGTATGTATGTATGTGTGTGTGTACATGCAAATATGTGTGTATGTATGTATGCATATGCATGTGTGTATGTATACATGTGTGTGTACACGTGTGTATGTATATGTGTGTATACATGTATGTATGTATGTGAGTATGAGAATGAATATGTGTGTGTATGTATATGCATGTGTGTATCTAATATGCATGTGTGTATGTAATATGCATGTTTGTATGTAATATGCATGTATGTATGTATATGTGTGTATGCATCTGAGTATGTAATATGTATATGTATGTATATGCATGTGTGTATGTAATATATATGTGAGTGTATATGTAATATGCATGTGTGTATGTAATATATATGTGAGTGTATATGTAATATGCATGTGTGTATGTAATATGTATGTGAGTATGTGTATGCATATGTGTGTGTATGTATGTGTGCATCTCTCTCTCTCTATCTCATTCTCTTTCTATTTCATCTCTCTCTCTCTTTCACTCTCTCTCTATCTTTTTCTTTCATCTCTCTCTCTTTCTTTCTCTCTCTCTCTCTCTCTCTCTCTCTCTCTCTCTCTCTCTCTCTCTTTGTTTCTCTAGATCTCTCTCTTTCTTTCATCTCTCTCTCTCTCTATTTCACTCTATATCAATCGAAAACAAAACAATCACTTACATCGATGTAATTGTTTGGAGCATTGTCATCAAGGTCCACTTAATGTTGCCCTTCATCGAATGCCAAAGATTTGATGCCAAAAAGCTCCTGCAAAACAAAAGAGAAGAGAAATTAGAAAAGAGAAAAAACAAAGAAAGAGAAAGGGTGCTACAGTATGTGCAATTCTTACCAAAATTTCAGATCTAGAGAAACAAAGATGTAGAGAAAGAGAGTGGGAGAGAGAGAAAGAGAGAGAAAGAGAGAGAAAGAGAGAGATGTGTGTACACAATAGGTTTGGAATGTAGTTCACGTGCGCAAACTCGACAGTAGCAAAATTTGGTTCAAAATGCAAGCAGATGTCGAATTTTTGTTCTCGGGCTCGGTTAAAAGTTGCCTCAGTATGAGCGTTGGTATGAGCATCAGTATAAGCGTCGGTAACTTACAGTAAAGTACCGACGCCTATACCGGCGCTCATATTGATGCCGTGTATACCGACGATTAAATGACCATCGGTATTGCATCCGTGGTTTTTCAAGCATTTTCAACGGTCATACCGATGCGGAGGGGTGACCGTCGGTATGGGCAACGTCGGTATGCCCCTCATATGTTGTAGTGAAGTTGGAAGCTATGATTGGATCGTAGGACATTCAAGATGTTTGATGCAGAAGACCAAGCCACAAGGTTTGGCTTGAGGGGGAGTTTTTGGTGCAAATACCAAGCCTTCACACTTGTCTAGACATTGGAAGCATTATGTGCAATTGCTTGAAGATCCATAAGAACGATTCCTTATGGTTTTCACCATTAACTCTTGTAAAAGTCACTTGCCTTAGAGGAAGCTTGTAAATGCCACTAAACTCATGGAGTTATGAAACCTTTATGGTACAAGTTTCCTTGAGGGAACATCTCCTTGTTTAGAGGAAGACGTTTTAGGTGGAAGTGCATTTAAATTTCAAAATTCAAATTTGAAAAGAGTTAATATAAAAGTCAGTTGAAATCTCACAGCCATACTGCCCCCATTACTGAGCTTAGTGTTGATCGTTTGATGTAATTGAGAGCCTCACACTATAGTTTACTCCTATCACCATCATTGGGCACCATATTCATGCCAATGATCATGTTAATTGTTACGTAATACAATACATTGATGATTACATCTACATTCATCTCTGTCATTGTCACTTAGAACAATAAGCTTGCCTTGCTCATATCTCAGTGATCACTCCACGATTTTCAATTTTCTATAGCTCGTTAGAACAAAAAGTCTAGTACAAGCTACCAAAGTTTGAAGAAGTTTCATTCAACCAATCGGGAGAAAATTGTCTCGAAGGGGTCACTCGTCATTCTCTGCAAAGCTCTTAAAAAGTCGGGGGTAAGCTTCTACTTGCTAAAGTGATTTCTGAGACTATAGTCTATCATTTTAAGTGATTCCAATTGGAATCATTAGCTCTCTAAGATAGTTAGATACCCTTAGATGGATTTTTTCTAGTTGCTACTGTATTGTGAGTACTAATCAAAATGTCTACCAGGTATCAAGACCAAAAATATAGCATGTTTTTGCTCGTAAGCTAGTTGCAAACTTATCTCTTTTGATGAACTTGTTTGAAGCATCATCTCTGAAGTAGTGGTATCAGAGCAACTTGAGGTAAAATGGAAGATGGTTTTCATTCTTTATTGATAAATGGCAGAGGAACAAGTACCAAGCATGGTCCTTGAGGATGAAGACATAATTACAATTAAGGAGTCTCTATGGATACATATTAGGAGATGAGGAGATGCCCATTTTCAAATGCAAAGGACAACGTACAAGAGAGGAGCTTGAAAGACTCAACTCATGGTGTGCCAAAGACGCATTAGCAAGGTCATATTTACTTAAATCTATTTCTGACTTCCTTCTGCCACACATTAGGAACTATAAGACATCCCAAGAGACTTGGGATACATTGTCTTCATACTTTTTTTCCAACACAAGGGCTGGGAAGAACCAATTGTGGATTGCATTTACCACTTGAAGGAAGCAACCCAAGCAAAGTATTTCTGAATATGTGACCAAAGTGAAGGATGTGGTTGACCGATTGGCAATCATAGGAGAGGAGATTGAAGAGGAGCAAATTGTGAGACAAGTAATCAATGGTATTAAAGCAGGTGACAAATGGGAAAGCTTCACAATTGCCAGGGACTTGTACATGGACATGCAGATTCTAAATCTTACCACACTCATGGAGAAACTCTTTACCCATGAAGCCAAGCTCAACAAAAATGGAGATTCATCAAGAGGTAATAACTCTTCTGCCCTATTCACAGATAAAGGCAACTCTAAAGAGAAAGGGAAAAGCGAAAAGAGTGAAGATGAAGGTACTACTTCTCAAGCTAACTATGCAGGAAGAGGTAAGAGCTCAAGGGGTAGGGCCAATTAGCAAGGCATGGGGAGACCCTTCAACTCTTCCCCATGTAATATTTGTGGTTTATCAAATCACACCATAGATGAGTGTGCCAGTAACTTCAAAAATAAGAGAGGTAGAGGTTTCCAAAGAGGTGGCTACACACAATCAAGAGGAAGGTTCAACCATCATCAAGGTTACAACAACTACAACAACAATTACAATAACAACTACCAAGGAGGCTACAAATCAAGGAAAGACTATAACAATTACATAGAGAATCAAGAGGATTCCCTTTTGATTATGAAGATGACTTCAAAGCAAGGTATGAATGATGACCATCTCTTCTACATTGACTCATGATGTTCAAACCATGTGGCAAGCAATGTAGGTCTTCTCTCTGATCTAGAGGAACCCAAGGGAAAGCACCAAGTGCAAATAGGTGATGACACCAAGCATTTAGTGGCCAAGGTAGGAAATGTTAAAAGCTCTAATGGGAATCAAAATCTATTGAGCAGGGTTATATATGTACCAACAATTACAAGAACTTAATGAGTGTTGGACAGATTGTGGAAAAAGGTTTGTAGGTTAGGTTCAACAAATAAGGAGGATTTGTGGAGGACTCCCAACATGGATTCAAGAGAATTGCCAAAGGAGAAAAGACAGGTAGATTATTTACATTTGATCTTGAAGATACAAGGAATAGTGCACTTTATAATTACAAAGATCAAACATTGTTATAGCTTGAGATTTGGCATAAAAGTTTAGGGAATATTGGTGTGAGAACCATAAAGCAAATATATAGAGATCAATGTGTGCTTGGGATACCTAATGTATCCAAGCAACACATGATCTATAAATGTGATGTATGCAGGTTACCGTTCTCAAAGAAAGGCTACATGCATGAGGATTACTTGGAGCTTGTCCATGCAGATGTGTGGGGACCAAGTAAAGACCCTTCAATTTCTGGATCAAGGTATTATGTATCTTTCATTGATGATTTTAGTAGATGGACTATCTTATATTTTATGAGTCCCAAAGATGAAGTTTTTAGTTGCTTTAAGAAGTATCTTGCACTCGTGAAAAACCAAATAGGAAGAAGCCCAAAAAGACTAAGGTTAGATGGAGGAGTGGAGTACTTCTCAAACGAATTTGATGCATTCTTGCAGGATAGAGGAATCAAAATGGAAATTACAACAAGGTATACCCCTGAGCTGTGAGAGGTTCTTCTTCTTTTTGGTTAAACACTCCTACATCTTTTAAATAGTGCTTTTCTGACTTAAAGCAACTATCTATCACAATGGTCTCTAGATCATCGTCATTCTCTTCATTTTCTATGACTTCACTAGGGTCACACTCTTCTAGCATAGGCTAACACATGAACACAAAGATATCATAACCCTCCTCATCACAATGAGGTGTCCAATGTTCTTCATTGAGAGCAATGTCCATGGTGGCTAAGATTTTTGCCCAATCATGAGGCTCAAATTGCTCGTCTGGGAAGACCATCCGTGTGTAGGCTGGGTCTCTAATTGGTCTATCTCTTGGGGGAGTTCCTTCTTC
Source organism: Ceratopteris richardii (assembly GCA_020310875.1). Classification (NCBI taxonomy): domain Eukaryota; kingdom Viridiplantae; phylum Streptophyta; class Polypodiopsida; order Polypodiales; family Pteridaceae; genus Ceratopteris; species Ceratopteris richardii. The sequence goes on from CM035415.1 coordinate 172,809,060, forward strand.
TCTTGCCTTTAAGCACCTTTCCTCTTGCTCTGTGACCTTACACATCCACAAGTGAGTATCTTCATGCATCCAAGATGGATCTGGAGAACTTCTAGAATGCATAGAGATTGAATCTTATTGCACCTTGTGGATAGGATTCCACTGTAGGGGTGGTACATTTGTGAAGGTACAATCTTTTAGATTGACCTTATTTGTGACCCCTAAGTGTTGCAAGTACAAGGAGTTGGTTCCCCAATCCTATACTATTTGTCGTTGTCGTAACAAGGGTCTTCCTTGGATCATCTCATAGACATTATTTTTGTAAAAGTCACATAGCGAAGGTGTTTTCAAACTCTACACCAAGTGGTTAGAGTGATCCCTTCTAGCAATCCTAGAGGTCTTTCAACATGGCCATGGGCCATTTGAAGCTTCATTCTAGTTGTTCTTAATGGGGATTTGCTCCATTGCTTTCACAAGGAGATGGTCCCAATCACAACACCAGCACCTGAATCTAAGATCGCTTTAGTTGTGTAACCTTGGTAGGTGATTGGAAGATAAGTATTACCTTCCTCACGTTCACTCATGTCTCCTATTTTGTCTAGCAGTATCTCCAAGACTTTTTGCTTAGGACTTGCTTTTAGCATGTTGGAAACAAGATTTAGAACATGATCTTCCACCTAATTCCATAGCTTAGGTTTTACTTTGAGCAACTCTTCTAAGGTGAGATGACATTGCACCTTAGTGTTATTCACAACTTTAGTGTTCCTTGGAACCACTGAGTCTTCATGTCTTACCAATATTGTGGGAGATCTAATCTGAAGAGATTCAGATTCCCATGGGCCTTTGAATTGTGGCAAGTCTTGTAAAGAATTAGATTCAAAATCTAGTCTTTCGTCTTTTTGTTGCTCTGCTTGGTCTCCATAAATAGATGGGATGTCTTTGGGAAATTGATCATGAAGTTCATCAATTTCAAGATATAGGAGGGGAATTATCCTTCTCCTTGGGCCATTTCTTTTCTTGTATTTCCCGCAAGAACTCTTGAGAGTACTCTTGAATTGAAAGAGGTGTTCCAACATCCGTGGAATTAGGAACATAAACTTGCGTTGGTGGTGAGATTTCTCTTTCCACCACTGGTTGAGCCTGTGGAGGTAAACAAACCTGTGGCTTATTTACCAACTACTCTAGTCTCTCTAAAAAGCCCTCGAATTGCAAACCTAGTTTAATAGAATTTTTTAATTGAACAATTGATTGTTCTCAAGCATAGCTTGAGCTAGCTCTACCATTTTCATACACATTTTTGTCCATTCAATCTCTAAATCTGCTCTAGGGTAACTCTTGTCTAAGTTTGCAACTCTTGGCCCTTCTTGAAGTCACTCTTGGTAGGCCTGAACGTCATGCCCAAGCCTTCTAGGTTGGATCCGCAAGAACATAACCTTGATGTGGTCTATTTACAATGGATGGTGGACAGGGATAAGTTGGTGTGGATTGAGTTTTAGCATGTGAGGGATTTTGCGAGGCAATATCTTCTATTTTGCTTTTTGCTTCTTTCAGGCTTTCTTCTAGTTTTGATAACTTTTTATTCAACTTGCAGTTGGCCTTCTCCCTGGTATCGTTCCATGTTCTTGTTTTTCTCTTACTAGGCTCTCCTGATTCACTTGACTCTAATTGTTCAGCTAGTTTATCTTGTTTTAAGGCTTATGCTCTAGTGAGTGCTTGTATAGGAGCCACATTATTGCTACTAGCACTTGAATCCACCACTAAGCCTACCACATTAATAGGTGTAACCTTGGGTGCACTAGAGGGATTCCTTTCACAATCTTTGGGTAGATGGTGTTTGCCACACTCAAGATAAAAAGCTTGTATTGTGATGGCATGTCCTTGACCTGGAGACAGTGGATGGGGACATTCACAAATGAAATGGTCGCCTAAAACATGATCCTCTAGGTGGTTGTGGTCTTATGTGTCTCAACTGGGGCCGGGGGTTTGGATTCGTATACATAACATTGGAGTATTCTTGCTCCCAATTTTGTTCATTAGGTGGTGCCTCATATTGATACGAGTAAATCTCACTATTCTCCGATGACTCTATGTAATAAGCTCCTGGACTATCTTCATGGGTGTAGTTAGAGCTCTGAGCATGAGCGTGTCATTCTGTAAGACCAATGGGGTTATTGGCACCAATTCTCTATTAGGGTTTTCCTCTGCCATTGCATACTTAACTAGAATCACATTGGCAAGAACTGGCGGTTGGTTTCCTAGGAATGGTTGTGGCCTATATGGTGCCTGATATTGCTGTTGTGGCCTATAATATGGCTGTTGGTATTTATTTTGGTACCTACCATGTTGGTAAGGTTGCTGATAAGGTTGTCTAACAGCCTGCCTACTATAGGGAAAATCTTGAGCCATATGGTTCGTGTATTTCCTCTTAATAGTGCAATATGGAGCATTCCTTTCTGTTAACTTTCGGCTTTGCATTGGGCATACGTTAGCCATGTGGTACCCTCTACAAGTATAACATTGATTCAATGAGGTGACTCTTACTGTTTGTCTATTTTGGACTCCTAGCTTCTTGGCAACTTGCTTAGCTATCTCATCTATTTGAGTGGAGATTCGCAAAGTACGACTAGTAGAACAATTAGAATCCTTATAGAGTTTGGAAAATCCTAACTCCTGACCCATTTATCTTCCATATCAATGCATATCTGCACATAGACCTCTGTACATCTAGGCTCTTTCAAGCACACATATGATCTTGACTTGGTGTTTAGTAATCCATCTAAAAACAAGGCCACGTGTTTGACCGGTGTGGGTAACTCTAGAATAGGACATCTTTCTAAGTACTATCTAAACTATCTTCCTGCAAGTCACACAATTTCTTGGGGTGTTTGCCTGAAGTTGTGGATCAAGGATGATGTATATGCCGGATGCCACTCTTGGAGAATTCTACAATGAATGCTTCTAGTAGTTGATCTATATTGTAGTAGTTGTCACTATTCATAGGCTGAAACCAAGCTAACATGGTACCCTTGAGGGTCGAACCAAATGCCTTGAACTGAGTTGACAAATCCTCAACTTGTTCAGCTCTTCACACTCGTTTGAACTCAGCCACATGATCATAGGAATCTCATGAACCACCAAAGTAGTTTTTCTATTTTTTGACCACTTGAGAGGGTCTAACGGTCCTTGGGTACTCTCGTGGTCTAGACAATTGAATATTGTGTTGCTCTCTTTGATGCCTATGTGCTTGATGTCTCTCTCTTTCATGTCTTTCACCTTCAAATCTTGATGTGTCTCTACCCACATTGTGTGCAAATCTTACCTCAAGTCTCTCCCTAGCTCTTTCCCTTTGGTTTTCATGAGCGTGGGATGATGCTACTCCTTGGAGGCCATGGGAGATATTAAATCTTGGCGGAGGGAAAATCAAGTCTCCTTGCCAAGTGTATGCATGCCTATCATGCTCTATTACTAAGAACATTTTTTCCGATGTATGATGTAGATAGACAACCTTGCCTGGCGTCTCCGGATCTTTGAAGAGTCGTAGATTATGACTCCACCTATCTTGCTAGGTTGATTTGGCTTCAATATCCAAAAGGCTTCCTGTGTTTCTCTATTGAGATATAGTTCTATGTTTTTGTTGTCTTGAGGAATCCACTCTGGAGTGATTACTCTAGTCAAGACTGACTTACCTCTAAGAGTCTTGGGTTCTCATCCTAGCTCTCCTTACTCTAGGTCTCCTATCGCATTCTCTAATATTGTTTCCGAACTGATCTGTCGTGTCTGGTAGGCTAGTGACTACATACATGGTTCCTTCCTTATGAATGTATAAACCCTCTTCAAATTTGACCACTAGGTGTTCAAGTCCAAAAGGCTAATCAAGATTCTTGAGATGGACCATAGATTGCCTTAGACCATCCTCATAGATGCACGCATCTAATTGGTTGGTCTTGATATACTCTAATTGTGTTATATAGGGACCTTCTCGTGTTTGTAAATATGCAATTCCTGAGGTACGTTGTGGTCATGATCCGAAGTTGAAGCATGGGAGCCAAATATGATGCATCGACTTATAAGCCATTCCGAAGAGTCAGGCACTGAATAAACATGTGATGACATCTAGAAGCTTGGTGACTGTGAGGATGAATATCATGAGGATATCATGGCTGGAAAAGGTTCCATTCAAGCTCAACGTATATTGGTATATCCTGTGACGAAGCTACCAAGAGAACATGGATCTGGAAAGCACTAAAAGCACACTAGATCCGAAAGATTCAAATGCTATGTTTTTGGTAAAAGAGAAGATAGGGACTCTAGCAACTATGTATTTAGAAAGGTTACACTTAGAAGATATTAAAACAAAGCAACCTCACAATCAGGTGCAAAAATTGCCATTTGGATGTGGATCAGAACCATTCAGGTAGTATGGGCTTGCATTATGATGCAAAGAACCAATGTAGTGTATTGAATGTTCAGCCTGAGATCATTAAAGTATGCAAACAGGAAACCTATTCCTCATCTTTCTAGTAGAGAGTGTGTTAAATTTCTTTGCTAGTAAATTTATTTGGCTCCTTTTAGTAGGGCCTAAAACATACAAGTCAAGTTTGGAGGCATCAAATATGCTTGTGCCTACGTGATGATATAAATCTGGAGGCATTGTTGTGTTAACCATGGCATACGATCTCGACATGGGATGTAAATTATAACAAAGGGAAGTTTGGAGGAAGGATAGAGGAATCTGCAAAGAGTGTGAAGAGCGGTGTCGTCGAGATTTTCTCTCCTCTCTCACTTGTGAAGGCCTACAAAAAACATATTTGGTGAAGGTATCCGGAATTCCCTGAGAAGTTCAGGATGCATCAAGGATGTCAAAGGAATCTCACACGCAAAGTTTCAAAGAAATCAAGAAAGTCCATGGTAGCGGTCAAAGCTGGTCAAAGTTCAGAAATTAGGGCAAAAATTTCATTGTCACCAAATTAGATGAAAATTCATATACTTGTAAAGATTATCAAAGGCAGTCTATAGCCAAAAATTCAGCAGAAAACGGATTTTATAGCACATTGATATGCTATGTTCATTTTGTATAAATGTAATTTTTCTAGTTTGACCCTACAAATTCTTGTATAGAACTTTATCTTAGCCATATGGTTTGGCATGTATAAAGGCCATATGTGGCTACATATTTGTACAAATTTTCAAGGCTATCAGAGCTTCCTAGAGACCTTAATGCCACCTTGCAAGCTTCCAAATGTAGACAAACTTGTACAAGGAAGTTTCAGATGGAAGTTTTTTTTGCATATTCCTGAAGGAGTTCTTTGGAAACATAGTCCTACAAAGTTTCATCTTCACCAAAGCCTATTTGGAGGGTCAAAGAGCACAAAGTCTAGTTTTCAGGATCACCGCAGTTTTCTAGTCTAAGCAAATTGAAGGGTTGAAGGGCTACCACATGGTGAAAGCTGATTGAGCCATGTTGTACGATCAAGATGAGCTCAGATTCAAGGGTGGAGATGCACTTATGCTTAAAGCAAGGAGGATCCACGAGTTTTTCCATAAAAGAAGACTTTTTTGACAGTTAAAGATCAATAATGCAAAGTTTCTCCAAAAATAGTGGCTTATCTTATCCGAATTGATGTCAGCACTGATTCGACGGTCCAGATCATCCCCAGATCCAATGGTGGAGAATGAAGGTGCATAAATTTCACTCCTTTACACTAGATTTGATAGAAAGAACAATTCCAAGCCATTGATTTGATTAATCAAATGGTTGTAATCGAAAGTAGTGATCCTAGAGTTGAGAGTTGATTTCTCTAGATCCAAGGGCCCAAATTCATTCAAAAAACTATATAAACCACCCTCCAAACTCCTAGAGCATCATTTTTAAGCATCCATAGGGCTCTTGCTAGCTTACGGTTTCCTTGAGACGATCACCCTCGGTTGAGCGAGTGAGGATCCAAGGTGAGCTAGTATGAGTGTAGTACCTAGTTTCAAATTTAAGTTAGAACTCCAATCTAGGATAGGCTCTTGAAACCAGCATCTCTATCTTGACTCACCCTCGGTGGAGTGTGTGAGTGAGTTAGAGCTGGTTTTAATGAGTCTTAGACTTCTTTAGTTAGACGTTACGAGCCTAGATATACATAGGGTCAATGAAGTGGAACTCGCCTTCTTACGTGTGACATTCGATTGAACTGTCATAGTTTGAAGGTCGGAACCGCCTTTGATCAGTAGACTGCTTAGCTTGATGTACCATGACGATCTTATACATGTATCTTAATTCAAATCCTTTTAATTCATGTCACTTGTCACTTGTCACTTGTCTCTTGTCTCGTCTCTCAATCTCTTAAGTATTTTTACATGTCTTCTATTTTCTTCTATGTGTGAGAAGGCTCCGCACTATTGCCTTGAACCAGTGAGGATGTTTCATTGAGCTTGTGAGTAAACTCTACATCATAATTCACTTGCATGCATATAATCCATACATACCCATATATATTGATTAGTTTCTGAAAGTGTATAAGAAGCTCCAATATTGGACCATTCTTCCTTTTGATATTGATTTATGTGTAAGGATTCCATCTATTCTCGTCATGCATACATATCATCCAAAGAAGACTATGCATATGGATTAGAATTGGGAAGTGGTTAAGAAGCTCCTTCAATGGACCATTCTTCCTTCCAAATTTGATTCATGTGTATGGTTCTCTTTCATTCTTATCAGTCATGTTCATAAATCTAACTTGCACTCCTACAATCTCATTCCCATAATCATTTCAACATCTCTCTCTTCTCCATACTCAACATTAGTTTCACTTTCATGTCCTTAAACCTTCCAACATTCATTAGCTTCATACACCCTGTGTGTGCCACGACCGGACCCGATCCACCCGGATTGCGATCACCTCCACATTTGAACCTGACGTGAAACGTTTCGTGGCATTTGCTTCTGATCTTGTTGGGAGGTTGTGATCCATATTTTTCGTTTCATATTTTTCATCCTCATCATATCATCATCATCATTCTTGAGTGTTACACTAGATTTCTCACAATATCGTGCACATCTTCATCGTGAAGTAAATGCATTTGTAAGAGATCTACAACATCGTGCATCACTCGTTTATTCACATAAGATGGAGGAAGGATTCAAATCCCTTATTGTTGAGAAACAAGGCCAAAGAATAGTCTCTTCCATGTTGAGAGAGAAGGGAAAATTCAATGGCATCAACATTACAAGCTACTTAGATTTGTTTGAAGAGCAAGCTATGATTTTTGGTCTTCCCGAAGATCTTTTGATATCATTCTTTGAACGAATTGTTGATAGCTCTATCATCAACCGTGTCACTCAATATGATAGTCTTCCTTGGAGTGATTTTAGAAAGGAGATGCTCAAAGAATTCTATCTTGAAGATTATAGCTAACATAATCGGGATGGATTCTTACGATGGGTCAATTCACCAAAGCCTAGTAGCTCTATTACTCACTTACAAAATGAGTATATTAGACGCTATGAACAACTTCCTGATGAGGATAAGATAACTTTGGAACCAAATCTTGTGATCAATTTTCTTAAGCTTCTTCATCCTGAAACTCGTACGGAAGTTGAACGGCGATTAGAAGAACCGGATAACCACTATGGTCTTACTGATAATTGGCAAAAAACGCCTAAAGTATTAGAGGTTGTAGCCCATAGACATCAAAGACAATCCATGCTTTATGAGCAAACTAGTCTTCCTCAAGCTAGCCTTCCACAAACTAAGGAGCAAGTTAGAGAACAATCCCATGCTATGATTTTTGACTCTACTCCTATTCCTCAAATGATGGAGCCTACTCAAGGTTTTAAAGTAGAGCCAAATAAAAGTGTAGTTGAACAATCTCAAGTGGAAATTCTCACTAAGAAAATGGAAAGTCTTATTTCTACACAATCCAATTTGGCCAAGACTATAGATGCTTTACAATCTAATTACACCAAAACTTTCCAAAATCAAATGAGCCCAATGTCTTTTCAAGAGCTTAATCAACATGTTATAGCTACCAATCAAAATCCACAAGTAGCTCCTACTCAAGCATATCAAGTTCCTCCAATGCATAATCCTTCAATGCAAAATCCTCATCCTCATGTGCAAAATCCTCAAATGTATCAAAACATGTATCCTCAAGCTTCTCAAATAGCTTTTCAAAATCTTCAAAATCAAAATTTTCAGAATCATCAACCGTATAATATGGAAGCTCCTCTTGCACCTCAAGTACCACATGTTGCTCCCCAAGCTCCTCAAATACATCAATTGCCTTTTCAAAATCCTAATTATCCTATTCAAGCAATACCTTATCAACACAATCCTCAATTTCAAAATTTCCCACCACAAGTTAATCAAAATCCTCAAAATCAAAATGGTTATGTGTGTGGCCCTCGTAGGTGTCCTTGGTGTGATTCATTAGAGCACTTTTTGAGAGATTGAGCTATTGAAGGCTGCTAAGGAGCAATGACTAGTAATAGACATAGACAAGAAAATCTGTGACTATCGATCTAGGCTACCTTTGCAAGGAAATTATGGTAAGGGAGGAATGAAAAAACACTATGAAAATATAACCATAACGGATGTAGGAACTGGAGGAGTGAAACTAGAAGCTCTTGATGAACAACAAGTAGAATCAAGTAAACCCACAAAGCAAGTTGACTTTTCCACAGAGGCTTTAGTAAGAGCACGAGATGAGATTAAGAGAATAACGGCTTGGGAGTCACCGATAGAAGATCAATCTCTTATTTCTCACATATCCAATGTAGAAGAAAAACAAAAAAGAGATGAAGCTGAGCAGAGTGAAAGAAGAGTGACTCGAAAACAAACCTTAGAGGGAATATAAACAATCATAGAGCAAGGAGAAACATCACAATCCAAAGATAAAAAACAAGAATCACAACCCAATGAACAAAAACAAGAGAAGAAACAAAAAGGGAAGAAGACAAAGCAAAGAAAAATAGAACCAAAGCCTTTAGATAAACAAGAACAATCAAAACAAACTGAAGACCAAACACGAGAACATGAACAGAAACAAGACCCTGAGAAAAAACAAAAGAAACCAAAGAGAAAACCTAAAGCCATCTTGATTTCAAAAATTGAGAGAAAAATAGATCCTATGGAGATTTTAGATGACATTTTTCTTAAGAGTCAAGTGACTATGTCTTTAGAACAAGTTTTCTCTATTGCAAAGCCTGTTTTTAAAGATAACTTTATCGGCCTAATTAAAAGGAAGAGGTTTCCACTTAATCTAGATACTGAGATGCAAGATTCTCTAGATCAAGATCAAGCTATGAATGAAGCCTTAAAGTTTGATGAATCTGTTGAAGAGGACTTTGATGATGATGAAGTAAATGTTAATAAAAATTTCTTAGGACCTATTCAACCTGACCATGAAAATCATGAAAACAATCCTTGTAGAGGTCGGAAACTCTCAGATGCCTTGGGATGAAGCTTCAGGAAGTGTTCAAGTGCTCTGACACGGATATATTTGAGTTTTGAGCAGTCGATTGCTGTCATCTTTTCTTTGCTACCTCGGTTGTTTTGATACCTATCTCTCTCTATCCCTTTTTTTCTTTTCCCTTTCTCTCTCTTTCCCTCTCTCTCTCGGTCCCTCTCTCCCTCTTTTTCTCTCTTCCTCTCCCTCTTCCTCTCTCTCTTCCTCCCTCTCTTTTTCTCTCTCTTTTTCTCTCTTTTTCTCTCTCTCTCCCCCTCTCTTCCCCCCTCTCTCTCTCTCTCTTTCCTCCTCCCTCTTTTCCCTTTTTCTCTCTCTCTTTTCCCCGCGTGTGAACCCCTCCCTTTCTCTCTCTCTCTCTCTCTCTCTCTCTCTCTCTCTCTCTCTCTCTCTCTCTCTCTCTCTCTCTCTCTCTCTCTCTCTCTCTCTCTCTCTCTCTCTCTCTCTCTTTCTATCTCCCTCTCTCTCTTCCTCTCTCTCTCCCCCCTCCCTTCTCTCTCTCCTCCCCCGCCCGCTGGCCTCCGCCCTCCGCTACCTACCTCCCCTGCCACCCGCAGCCCTCCGCATTCCCCTACTCCGCCCTCCGCATTCCCCCACCCCCTCCGCCCTCCGCATTCCCCCACCCCCTCCGCCCTCCGCATTCCCCCACCCCCTCCGCCCTCCGCATTCCCCCACCCCCTCCGCCCTCCGCATTCCCCCACCCCCTCCCGCAAGCCCCTCCTCCACCTATCCCCTCCGCCCTCCGCATTTCCCCACTCCGCCCTCCGCATTCCCCCACCCCCTCCGCCCTCCGCTACCTACCTCCCCCGCCACCCGCAGCCCTCCGCATTCCCCTACTCCGCCCTCCGCATTCCCCCACCCCCTCCGCCCTCCGCATTCCCCCACCCCCTCCGCCCTCCGCATTCCCCCACCCCCTCCTGCAAGCCCCTCCTCCACCTATCCCCTCCGCCCTCCGCATTTCCCCACTCCGCCCTCCGCATTCCCCCACCCCCTCCGCCCTCCGCATTCCCCCACCCCCTCCCACAATTCCCCTCCTCCACCTATCCCCTCTGCCCTCCGCATTCCCCCACCCCCTCCGCCCTCCGCATTCCCCCACCCCCTCCCGCAAGCCCCTCCTCCACCTATCCCCTCCGCCCTCCGCATTTCCCCACCCCCTCCGCCCTCCGCATTCCCCCACCCCCTTCCGCAAGCCCCTCCTCCACCTATCCCCTCCGCCCTCCGCATTCCCCCACCCCCTTCTGCCTCTACCCCCACTCACACCGCTCTGCCACCTACTCACACACATATACACACACTCACGCACAATCGCGCACATAAACACACACACTCTCACACCCATACATATGCACACACTCCCACACACACTTCCACACATGCACACCCACCCATCACACACACACCGAGACATACACTCACACACCCACACATGCACACACACACCCACATGCACACATACACACAGATACACTCATACATGCAGACATACACCCTCACATACACGCATATGTACACCCACTCACATACATACACCCACATCCTCAAATGCACACCCACACCTACCCCCTTCAATTGCACATATGCGCCCCCGTGCACGCACACACCCACCCACACACATACCTCCACACACACACACACACACCATCACGTACACACATGCACACCCACACACACACACCCACACACACATATGCCACACACACCCGCACCATTACACACTCACACCCCCATACAATCACACACAAATCACACACCCACACTTACACACACACTTTCACACACACAATACATGCACACACACACACCGGCACACATGCAGAACCCCGCACACGTGGGAAATCATCGGAAACAAAGCCATGGAAGCAATGGATGCATGCAAGCAATGGAAGCAGAGTGCCTGAGAAGGATTGGGGTTGACAATCTACATCTAGAGATAGATGGTGATTTCTGGTGTCATTCGACTCTGTTGTTCCTTATTGCCATGGAGAGCATGCAAGATTGAAATTGAATACAAATGGGTGCCTTGGAAAAGACATTTACATTCCATAATGATTTGCTTTTACACTTCCAAAGTGTACGGGGTCCTTCATTTGAATTACCAGGATTAAACAGGGTGGGTGAAAAGGTAAAAGATAATTGTTAAAAGTGAAAGTGGAATTGCCAGCAACCATTCACGGCGACTACCTATTTTTGTGGATCTAATTCAAATCAAGGGAATATTTGACCTACTCCTCCAATTTTGGGTGATGAACCGGCGCGTGATCAATGGACGTGAAGATTCGGCAAGGCTCTTGGCCTATTGGGGCCTATAAAAACAATGGATTTGTGCTCATTTGGGGTACAAGTTTTAGAGATACAGTGGTTCGTGTATACGTGCAGAATGTTGGTGCATTTTGCCCAAGCCTACATGCTTGATATGCTTGATATTATCCTCATTTGTAAGTCACATGAGTAGTCATGTGAACACCTCTTGTAAAAGAGTACATTTTATCTCTTGTAAATGGAAAAAGAAAAAAGTAAAAGGATGGCTTACCTCATCCATGATGTAAAAGCAAATTCGTGGCTCCAACTACCAAAATCACGAATTTTTGAGCTGAGGGAATCTCTCCTAACTTTGGGGATCACTTTTAGGTGGAGCCATTCGAATTCGAATTCAAAACTCCCTCCAAGAATAGCTATACAAGGAGCAAGAAGGAAGAGGCGATTAGCAAGCCTTGTACGTGACCACTTCATGTCATTTTGTAGAGATTGAAGAGCTTACTCCATAGCTCTATCATTCTACTCCCATTGTGCAAAGATTCATTGCCAATGTGGTTGTAATCATATGTGAATCTATACATTTATTATCATCTACCTCTCTGTTTTGTTCTCTGCTATACTCACTCAGAGCAGTAACTTCAGAAGGTCATATCTCGAGTTTTTACTGAACATTTTTCAGTGTTTTAAAGTGCGTTGGATAGCTCTCACTGTCTAGTTTTTACCTATAAATTTTCAAGGTCATTGAATTTATACTTTTGGAGATATCTCCATTTTACTGCTTACTGGTCTATCTCTGCAGAGCCCCGAGAATTGTGGGAATGTTCCAGAACTTGATGAAACTTGTTCTCAGTGCTCAGTCCATCATTTGAAGTGTTTTAACTTGGAATTGGAAGCTTGCTAAGTCTATTTGCTATGCCCAAAAGGAATTTTTCTAATTCCTTCCAGGTTGAGAGCACTGTTCATTTTTTCTTGCAGGTGTATGTCCAAAAATAACAAGTTTTGGGAGCTAGTCATTTCGCAACTTGTCGGTCTTGACTTAAACTTTAGGGATACATGTTCCAAAGTACTTGGCTGATATTTTGGTGGATTTAGGAAGCTCAAAGGGTCTACTAATCAACTCTGAAGTCTCAGTTGGCTGGTGTGAAGCTGGTTGTAGCGGCACCTACTCATCTTTGGATTGCATCCACCATCTCTCTTCACAGTGGTATCAGAGCATAGTCAAGCAACATGGGAGATGGATTTCCATCAACAATTGACAAATTGGATCGAAACAACTACCCGGCATGGTCTCTAAGGATGGAGGCTTACCTTCAAGGAAGGAATCTATATGGATTCATATCCGGAGATGAAGCAATGCCAACCATGAGGAACAAAGGGCAACCATCACATGAAGAAGTGGAAGGACTTTCGAATTGGTGTTCGAAGGATGCACTTGCAAGGTCCTATATTCTAAACTCAATCTCTGATTTTCTTTTACCTCATGTCAAGGGATGCAAGACATCAAGAGAAACCTGGAATGCACTTGCTTCTTTCTTCTCTTCCAACACTCGAGCAAGGAAGAACCAATTGTGGATGGAGTTCACAACAATGAAGAAAAGCCCGAAGCAAAATGTGACTGATTATGTCACAAAGATGAAGGAGATTTCCGACCAACTTGGAAGCATTGGAGAGGTAATTGAAGAGGAGCAAATCATAAGACAAATCATGAATGGAATCAAAGCAGACGACAAGTGGGAGTCATTCACAACAGCCATGGATTTATACATGGATATGCATGTACCCGACCTCAACACACTCATGGGCCAATTCTTCACTCATGAAGCAAAGATTAGCAAAGGTGGTGAGTCCTCAAGAGGTAATCAAACTTCTGCCTTATATTCTGATAAAGCTAAGGTGAGGGACAAGTCAAAGAATAGGAAGAATGAAGATGAAGGAAGCTCTTTCCAAGCAAACTTTGCAGGTAGAGGAAGAGCTAGAGGAAGAGGCAGAGGTGGAAAGCAAGGCAGGGGGAGATTCCAATCATCTCAACCTTGCAACATATGTGGCTTATCTAACCATACTACTGAAGAATGTTTCAGGAATTCAAGGAACTCAAGAGGAAGAGGATTCAATAGAGGTGGCTATGGATCAAATAGAGGTAGGTACAATGGAGGCTACAACAACAACAACTACTACAACAACAATTACAACAACAACAACAACTATCAAAGTGGCCATAGAGGAAGAAGAGATTACAATAACTATGCAGAGGACCAAAGTCAAGAAGATTCATTATTGATTATGAATCTATCAACAAAGAAGGGTAAGGATGATGATCACATATTTTACATTGATTCGGGATGCTCGAACCATGTAGCAGGAAATGTGGCTTTACTTTCTGATTTGGAAGATCCTCATAACAAGCATGAAGTGCAGACAGGAGATGACACAAAGCACTCAGTGGAGAAGATAGGTAATGTGAAGACATCAGATGGGAATATGAACCTCTTAAGCAAAGTCTTGTATGTCCCTACAATTACCAAAAATTTAATAAGTGTTGGACAGATTGTTGAAAAAGGATTGCAGGTTAGATTCAATCGATTTGGAGCATATGTTGAAGACCCAAGGCAAGGCTTTCGAAGGATTGCCAAAGGAGAAAAGACAGGAAGGCTTTTCACTTTTGAAGTGGAAGATACAAAGAACATAGCTTTGTTTAGCTATGGATCTCAAACTCTAACAGAGTTGGAGATATGGCACAAAAGGCTTGCTCACATTGGTGAGAGGACACTCAAACAGATTTGCAGGGACCAAAGTGTACTTGGTTTGCCTAATATCACAAGGCAACACATGATTTATAAGTGTGAAGCTTGTCAACTCGGCAAGGCTCATAGACAACCTTTCAATAAGAAAGGATATATGTATCAAAATCCTTTGGATCTAGTGCACACGGATGTGTGGGGTCCAAGTAAGGAGCCATCTATATCAGGCTCAAGATATTATGTGTCTTTCATAGATGATTGTAGCAGGTGGACCATTCTGTTTTTCATGAAGCACAAGGATGAAGTGTTTAATTGCTTTAAGAAGTATATTGCTCTTGTTGAAAATCAAACAGGTAGGACTTTGAAAAGACTCAGATCAGATGGTGGAGGAGAATACTTCTCTTCTGAATTTGATGCCTTCTTGCATGAAAGAGGCATTAAAAGGGAAGTCACTACAAGGTATACACCTGAACTCAATGGTGTAGCAGAGAGGAGGAATAGAGCTATCGTCGAAGCTGCAAGGTCCATGCTCAACGAAAAGGGATTGCCGAACTACCTATGGGCAGAGGCTGTGTCGACAGCCACATATCTCATAAATAGACTTCCATCTAAGTCACTAGATGGAACCACTCCATATGAAGTGTGGAATGGAAGAAGACCTAGTCTAGAGCATTGTAAAATCTTTGGATGCTTAGCCTATGCTCACATTCCTTCTCAAGTAAGAGGGAAATTGGATCCCAAGGCAGAGAAGTGTGTATTCATTGGTTATGATCAAAACCAAAAAGGATATAGATTGTACAATCCAACCAATAAAGGATTTTCTGTGAGTAGAGATGTAATTTTTGATGAAAACAAATCATGGTTTGATGATGACAGGAAAGTGAAGCTGCCATATGACTTGGATGAAGATTTTCCATCACTTCAACCAAAGGAGCCAAAGCAGATTGAAGAAAGTGATTCGGAGATTGACCTAGAAGACTTGGAAAGACTAAAGCTATGGAAGAACAAAGGTAAAGCAAAGATGCAGGATGCTACATATGGACCCGAGAGCTCACATCAACCACTTAGAAGGTCTTCGAGGGAGAAGAAGAAACCAGAGAGGTTTGGTTATGATACTTCTTTGGTCACCAAGCACTCAATCTACATTGCAAAGGATTCAACCAATGAAGAACCTACCACATTCGAAGAAGCACAAAGCAAGAAAGCTTGGAGAGATGCAATGGATGAAGAAATGGAAGCCTTGAAGGAGAATGACACTTGGGAGCTTGTACCTAACAAGCCATCTATGAAGATAATCGGATCTCGATGGATATACAAAATCAAGAGGAATCCAGATGGAAGTATAAATAGACACAAAGCAAGGTTAGTTGCTAAAGGGTTTGCTCAAACCCATGGTATTGATTATGAGGAGACTTTCTCTCCTGTCGCAAAAATGCCTACAATTAGGGTTCTCATAACTCTTGCTGCATCTAGAAATTGGAATCTTTATCAACTTGATGTAAAGAATGCTTTCTTGAATGGATGGATTTCTGAGGAAGTGTATATGGCACAACCTCCTGGATATGAGGATGCACATCATCCTAACTATGTATGCAAACTAAAGAAAGCTTTGTATGGATTGAAGCAAGCTCCAAGAGCTTGGAATTTCAGATTGGTTACTTATTTGCAGGACCAAGGATTCAAAGCTAGCAAGGCGGATACCTCTTTGTTCATAAAGAGGAATGGATCTGAAGTGATCTATTTATGTGTGTATGTTGATGATATTATTATCACAGGCAATGATCTTGAAGGAATCAAACAGGTAAAGAGTCAAATGAAGGAGGAGTTCAAAATAAGTGACCTCGGACCACTCACTTATTTTCTTGGATTGGAGTTGATCTACACAGATTCAGGTATATACATCACACAAAGGAAGTATGTCCATGACATGCTCGTCAAATTCAAGATGGAAAATACAAAGTGTGCAGGTACACCTATGGAGCAAAATCATAAGCTTAGTGCTTATGAAG
This sequence comes from Ceratopteris richardii, assembly GCA_020310875.1. NCBI lineage: Eukaryota > Viridiplantae > Streptophyta > Polypodiopsida > Polypodiales > Pteridaceae > Ceratopteris > Ceratopteris richardii. The sequence goes on from CM035415.1 coordinate 172,825,495, forward strand.
GAGAGCCAATTGAAGACATCACAAGCTATCAAAGCTTGGTTGGAAGTTTGAACTATGCAACACTCACAAGGGTGGATATATGCTATAGTGTTAGCATATTGAGTCAGTTTATGCATAAGCCGAGAAGACCACATATGGAAGCGGCCAAGCGAGTCCTCAAGTACCTAAAGGGGACCATGAATGAAGGTTTGTTTTATTCATATACTTCAGATATTGAGCTAAAGGTCTACTCAGATGCAGATTGGGCCGGATCTAAAGATGATAGAAGAAGCACATCAGGGTATATATCATTTGCAGGTTCAAAAATCATTTCTTGGTCATCGAAGAAGCAACCAACCGTGGCATTATCTTCTACTGAAGCAGAATATAGAGGTTTGGCTAATGCAACTCAAGAAATCATGTGGTTAAAATCTTTGTACACAGATCTTGGACTTCATTCTTCAACACCTCACATTTTTGGTGACAACACAAGCTCACTACATCTAGCAGCTAATCCGGTATACCATGCTAGAACCAAGCATATTGAAGTCCACTACCATTATGTAAGGGAGAAGCTATTGAGCAAGGATATTCAACTATCCTATGTCTCTACAGATATGCAATGTGCAGACATGTTGACGAAAGCTCTTGATGGTACAAAGTTAAGTAGATTCAAGTTGATGATTTGCTTGCAGGAAATCAAGGACAATTGAAGACTTATTTGGAGGCCAAGCATGTTAGGCTTGAGGGGGAGCTGTTGGTGCATTTTGCCCAAGCCTACATGCTTGATATGCTTGATATTATCCTCATTTGTAAGTCACATGAGTAGTCATGTGAACACCTCTTGTAAAAGAGTACATTTTATCTCTTGTAAATGGAAAAAGAAAAAAGTAAAAGGATGGCTTACCTCATCCATGATGTAAAAGCAAATTCGTGGCTCCAACTAACAAAATCACGAATTTTTGAGCTGAGGGAATCTCTCCTAACTTTGGGAATCACTTTTAGGTGGAGCCATTCGAATTCGAATTCAAAACTCCCTCCAAGAATAGCTATAAAAGGAGCAAGAAGGAAGAGGCGATTAGCAAGCCTTGTACGTGACCACTTCATGTCATTTTGTAGAGATTGAAGAGCTTACTCCATAGCTCTATCATTCTACTCCCATTGTGCAAAGATTCATTGCCAATGTGGTTGTAATCATATGTGAATCTATAAATTTATTATCATCTACCTCTCTGTTTTGTTCTCTGCTATACTCACTCAGAGCAGTAACTTCAGAAGGTCATATCGCGAGTTTTACTGAACATTTTTCAATGTTTTAAAGTGCGTTGGATAGCTCTCACTGTCTAGTTTCTACCTATAAATTTTCAAGGTCATTGAATTTATACGTTTCGAGATATCTGCATTTTACTGCTTACTGGTCTATCTCTGTAGAGCCCCGAGAATTGTGGGAATGTTCCAGAACTTGATGAAACTTGTTCTCAGTGCTCAGTCCATCATTTGAAGTGTTTTAACTTGGAATAGGAAGCTTGCTAAGTCTATTTGCTATACCCAAAAGGAATTTTTCTAATTCCTTCCAGGTTGAGAGCACTGTTCATTTTTTCCAGCAGGTGTATGTCCAAAAATAGCAAGTTTTGGGAGCTAGTCATTTCGCAACTTGTCGGTCTTGACTTAAACTTTTGGGATACATGTTCCAAAGTACTTGGCTGATATTTTGGTGGATTTAGGAAGCTCAAAGGGTCTACTAATCAACTCTGAAGTCTCAGTTGGCTGGTGTGAAGCTGGTTGTAGCGGCACCTACTCATCTTTGGATTGCATCCACCATCTCTCTTCACACAGAAGACCTCTCTTGCACTTGGTGGTTTCAAGTCTACTGTGGGAGCTACTCTGTCGTGTATACAGAGGGTAGGCTTCACAGTGAAGGGCTATGAGCACTATAGTGTAAGAGAGTAGCTTGGGGTTATTTTTTCTGTGAGTCAGTGTTGTTGATTAGGCTCTATCCTCTTGAGGAATTCTTTGTATTGTTCTGAGTTATTCTGCATATCATTGGCCCTTATGATGATGGAGTTATTTACTTTTAGGGTGACTTGTTAGCCCTAAGTTTACACTTTTGAGCATCATTCATCATCTGCCCAACCTTGTAATCACCTGATTTGAATCAAGAAGTGTACGGTCTTCTTTGGTCATTTGTTGTCCATATTTTCCGAAGTATTTACCACTGTGTGCAATCCGTGTTATCTACCTGCTCACAGAAATGTTAAAGGGTATACTTCCCTATAGAGAACCCCCCTTGAGTAGGCGACGTACTGGAAGTGTTAATCTTTAATCTTTACTCTTGTTAAAAGTGGATACCCCAGTACCTCCTCTATAGTTTGGCACGCACGGTGGGACCTTTGCATTTCTGTGAGAGGTATTTTTGCCCTATTACATTTGCAAGTAGGTACATGACCCATACACGGGCAGATAAGGATTCTCTTCGTGTTCGGAGGAGCCTTAACAAGTTAGCAATAACCACGGCTAGTGAGTCTACCTCCCCTCTGCCCTCCCTAAATTTGTCTATTGATTTGGGTGTGACACCATTGTCAAAAGAAGGGTATAGGAGAACTCTAGACTTCTCCTCAGATACGTCAGAAGAGACACCAGTCCAAATGGAGGATCTTTCTCATCTACTCTCCAGGATCAACATCAAGTTCCCTACCTTCAAGGGACATGCTTATGAAGATGCTGATGATCATGTGAGGAGATTTATCTCTTTATGCCGTGGACGTGGTCTGCAGAATAGAGAAGATGCAATGTTGGCACTTTTTCCATCCACATTGGAGGGCCTTGCAGATAAATGGTATAGTCAGTATGCAGATGGCCATTTCACTACATGGGAGGCTCTGAAGGCGGCTTTCTCACAAACATTCCGACCAAGTGATTCCTCGGAAAGAGCTCTAGATCAGCTAGAGAATTTGAAGCTAAGACTAGGTGAATCCTTTCATGAGCTTCACACTAGAACAAAAGCACTTGTTGCACGTCTGCCACATGCTCCAGGTGACTTTTTGGTTAAAAAGTGGATTGAGAAGGCCCTGCCAAGGTCATCTCAGCAGAAGCTTCGGGAGTCTCTTAGATTAGATGCCACTCTCAATGATTTTGTTGCAGCGGCATCACGCATTGAAGAAGCAAGGCAACATTTTGAGGGGGATACACAACAAAAGTATGCTGCAGATCTGGATCCTATTGAGCAATTAAGGAGGGAACTGGAAGCATTGAAGATGCAACAAAATCAACAAGAAGAGAAGGTCTTGCTGCCACTGCGTGGCACTGATGATGAAGTAGCCCAGCTTCGCCGAGAGTTAGAAGACTTGAAGACTATAAGGAGACAAATTTGGTGTACAATCTGCAACAATAATGGACATTCCAATGCTAATTGCCCTATTAAGGTAAGCTGTCAATTTTGTGGAAAAGATGGTCATGAAGCCAGAGATTGCTACTACCTCAAGGGTACACAGCAGAGAGGTAACCCTCAAAATTTGGATTCATACTATGTTAGTACTTCAAATACATCTAATAGAGAGGAGAATAGGCCTGCAAAGCCTAGATATAATAGACCCTTGATGTGCTATCGTTGTGGTGAATATGGCCACATGCAAAATAGGTGTTCCCTCCCAGAAGATGCACCTCCTTGTCAACATTGTCCAGAGGCCAAGGATCATTATACCAAAGATTGCCCAAGAGGTCGTCCTGCTCCAATCCACATGATTGCAGTCTCTCCACATGAAGAAAGGAAAACCACTCAGACTTATGTTGTTTCATCCTCTGCAATGCCCATGATGACTAGAGCTAGGCAAGCAGCTGCAACCCAGAGAGATGAACAACAAGGATTTCAGGATAAAGAGGAAGAAAAGGAGTCTGGATGGAAGGACCAAGCACAAATTGAAGGAGCTTATAATAAGATGACTACTTCTCTAAAAGGCCAACCAACAAGTCTGCAAGAAAACACTCAGGAGGGAAACATTGAACAGATCTTGAAAGGTATTCATCACAAGGTTAGTCTATATGAACTTATAAGGATGGATTCAAAAATAAGAAGTGACTTACTAAAGATTATACACTCTGCTCACTTGGTCCAATCACCTAGTATAGATGGTTTCATGGTTGATTTTCCCCCTGCACCCTTAGCAGACTACCAAAGCTCAAGATTATCTGTTTGTATAAAGGATGAAACTCTCACAGGTGTGATCATAGATGGAGGCTCTGGTATAAATTTAATGCCAGATTTTACAATGAAGAAGCTGAAATTGAACCCCACCAAGTTGGCACCATTCACGGTTACATTGGCAGATCAACATCGGGTTGCGCCACTGGGCATTATTGAGAAGGTACTGATGGTAGTACAGGGCTGCCATTTTGTTCTAGATTTTGTTGTTATTGCACTTCCACAGGAGACTTCCTATCCTTTGCTCCTGGGGAGACCTTGGCTGAGACAAGCAAAAGCTTTGCAAGATTGGGGAAAAAATAAACTATGGATTTCAACAAATACCAATAGCCAACTGCAACTACATTTGGAAGAAGGATTCGACTCAGGAAAAACTACTGGATATACTGTGGATACTCAGGTAATGCCCTCTCTACCCCAAGAAGATGATACATTGTTAAATTGGATGATGGGAAGTGCAGAGTGTTGCACAGTGGAGATCAATGAAATTGAGGAAGAAGTTGCAGATAAGGAAATTACAAAAAGGTGCAATGAAGACCACAAGGTGTTGGAGAATGAGCAATTGCAGGAAAGCACAAGCCTTGAGGAAGCAACCCAGATAAAAGTATCAGAGGTAGAATATTTTGAACCTAAGGGCAGAGAAGATCTTCCTTTCTCAGATATACCTCAAGGATGGATGGAAGAACATGTTCCAGAATATAAATTAAACTCCACTCCTGCATATAATGGAGATGATTTATCAAACAAGGCCAGTCCTGAGACATTGGTTCAAGAAGTAAATTTAGGGGATGAAGAGAACCCTCAAATAGTTCACTTGGCATCCTGGTTGTGGCATTATCCTAATTTACTACAGAAGGTAACTTCTTTGCTCTTTACTTACAAAAGTGTCTTTGCATGGTCCTACAAAGATCTAACAGGAATACCAGAAGAGCTTGGATTACATCGGATACCCTTGGTTGAGGGAGCTGCGCCTGTAAGAAGTAGGCCATATCGACTCAATCCGAAGTATGCAGAGGCAGTAAAAGCAGAGATTACAAAACTAGAAGAAGCAGGTATAATTGTGCCAGTAGAACATTCCAGGCGGCTTTCTTCTATGGTTATTGTGCCAAAGAAAAATAGTGGAAAAATAAGGGTATGTGTTGATTTCCGTGCTTTGAATAAAGTGACTATTCAAGATGGATTTCCTCAGCCCTTCACAGAGCAAGTACTTGAAGAGGTAGCTGGTCACACTTTGTATAGTTTCTTAGATGGTTTTAGTGGCTACAATCAGATAGTGATCCATCCTGATGATAGGGACAAAACAGCCTTTGTCACTCCCTGGGGCACTTATGTCTATACTCGAATGGCTTTCGGTTTGAAGAATGCACCGGCTTCATTTAATAGAACGATGTATCTGATATTGGGCAAATGGTTAACAACCTTTCTACGCATTTTCATGGATGACTTTTCAGTATTTTCAGGTACAGATAGAAGGGCAGCAGTCCAAGATTTCCATGACCATTTGGAAAATTTAAAAGAAATTTTTGAGCAATGTCTCAAAACAGGTTTGAAATTGAATCCTGATAAATGTCACTTTTTGGTCACTAAGGGCACTCTTCTTGGTCACATAGTATCTGCTGAAGGTATAACTGTTGACCCTGCAAAGGTTACAGCTATTCTTTCCATGCCAATTCCACAAAGCCCAAAAGAAGTGCAAAGTTTCTTGGGACATGCAGGGTATCACAGAAGATTCATTAGGATGTATTCAGAAATTGCTAAGCCCTTGTCAAGGCTTACCAGTAAAAAGATCCCTTTCTCATGGAGTGCTGAAGCCGACAAAGCATTTTGTGAACTAAAGATGAGGCTATGTACTGCTCCACTTTTAAGTGTTCCTAATTGGTCATTGGAATTTCATGTGCATACAGATGCTAGTCTTCATGCTGTTGGTGCAGTTCTAGCTCAACCATCATCTCACAAAGTGGATAGACCTATCTCTTATGCAAGCAGACTACTCAACCAAGCTGAAAGAAATTACAGTACAACGGAAAGAGAAGGTTTGGCTATCGTATTTGCTCTTCAGAAGTTCCGACATTATCTCCTTGGTGTACATTTCATTGTTATTTCTGATCATCAGCCCTTGAAGTATTTGATAAACAAGCCTAGAGTAGCTGGAAGGATTTGGAGATGGTTACTCCTATTTCAAGAATTTAATTTTGATATTCATATTAAGCCAGGAAAAGAGCACTACATGGCAGATCAAGTGTCCAGGACGGCAATGAGCGAAAAGGAAACAAGCATTAATGATGAATTGGTGGATAGCAATCTTTTTCTAGTAGCAATCCGGACTGGTTGGTATGATGAAACTCTCCATGTTCTGACTACTGGAAAGATCCCAGAACACTTGACACCTGTAGAAAAGAGAAGATTGCTCCTGAAAACCAAAGCATATTCTCTTATAAATGGAAATTTGTATAAATACTGTCAAGATGATATATTGAGAAGATGTGTTTATCCAGAGGAGATAAATCTTCTGCTAGAGGCTGCACACAATGAAGGACATCTAAAGGGGGAAGAATTGGCTCATAGAATCATCCACAAAGGTTTATGGTGGCCTCATATTTTCAAAGATGCAATCAAGTTCGCCAAAGAATGCCACATCTGCCAGAGGTGTGCTCCCGCGCCAACCAGATTGAATTTCCAACCATTAGTCATATCTACCGGATGGCTTCCATTTGAACGATGGGGTCTTGATTTCATAGGACCAATTAGTCCAACTGGGCAACCAGGAGGTAAAAAGTATATTTTGATGGCCACATGTTATGCCACTAAATGGATAGAGGCTAAAGCTACTTTGGACTGCACGGCTTTAACAGTAGCTAAATTTGTGTATAAACGTATTTTCTCAAGATTTGGTTGCCCACTGGAAATTACTAGTGATAGGGGCACACATTTTGTAAATCAATTGCTCCAGTTTATATTTGACAGGTACAAAATCTTCCATAAAAAATATTGTGCCTACTACCCCAGGGCAAATGGCCAAGCAGAGAGTTCTAATAAGATTTTGATCGGACTACTTCGCAAATTATCTTTTGATCATCAAAGCTCTTGGCCACTAGCACTAATTGGTGCAATTTGGGCTTTCAGAACCACGAAGAGGGGAACCAGAGGCGAGACCCCATTTCGCTTAGTTTATGGAAAAAAGGCATTGGCACCATTTGAGTTCATTATCAGAAAGGAAATAGGAATCAAAACCATTGGCATTCAACCCCCCATTCAGAGATTGGTGGCATTAGAAGAGTACAGAGAAGGGGCAATGCAGAAACTTCTGGTAACACAAGAAGAGCGCAAGCGGTTGCATGACAGGTATCTGAGATCGAATGAAGTTCAAGAAGGGTCCATGGTTTTAGTACATCAAGTCCCGGCAATTTCAACTAAATTGGCCCCCAAATGGTCAGGACCATATAAGGTTATCAAGGTATTGCCACATGGTGCAGTGCATCTGGAAGATCTGCAGGGTAAAAGGATGCCCCTCGTCAACATCTTCAGGGTGAAGAAGTATCGAAACTAGGACAAAGTGGAAGCATTCTATCCCTTGTACATACCATGTTTCTTTTCAGTAATTGCAGTTAAATCTCATTGAAATAAGCATATAAAGGAGTTATTGCACCGAGACGGTGCAAAAGCTTGATGTGGGGGTCTGTAGAGGTCGGAAACTCTCAGATGCCTTGGGATGAAGCTTTAGGAAGTGTTCAAGTGCTCTGACACGGATATATTTGAGTTCTGAGCAGTCCATTGCTGTCATCTTTTCTTTGCTACCTCGGTTGTTTTGATACCTATCTCTCTCTATCCCTTTTTTTCTTTTCCCTTTCTCTCTCTTTCCCTCTCTCTCTCGGTCCCTCTCTCCCTCTTTTTCTCTCTTCCTCTCCCTCTTCCTCTCTCTCTTCCTCTCTCTCTTTTTCTCTCTCTTTTTCTCTCTTTTTCTCTCTCTCTCCCCCTCTCTTCCCCCCTCTCTCTCTCTTTCTCTCTCTCTCTCCCCCTCTCTTCCCCCCTCTCTCTCTCTTTCCTCCTCCCTCTTTTCCCTTTTTCTCTCTCTCTTTTCCCCGCGTGTGAACCCCTCCCTTTCTCTCTCTCTCTCTCTCTCTCTCTCTCTCTCTCTCTCTCTCTCTCTCTCTCTCTCTCTCTCTCTCTCTCTCTCTCTCTCTCTCTCTCTCTCTCTCTCTCTCTCTCTCTCTCTCTCTCTCTCTCTTTCTCCCTCTCTCTCTTCCTCTCTCTCTCCCCCCTCACTTCTCTCTCTCCTCCCCCGCCCGCTGGCCTCCGCCCTCCGCTACCTACCTCCCCCGCCACCCGCAGCCCTCCGCATTCCCCTACTCCGCCCTCCGCATTCCCCCACCCCCTCCGCCCTCCGCATTCCCCCACCCCCTCCGCCCTCCGCATTCCCCCACCCCCTCCGCCCTCCGCATTCCCCCACCCCCTCCCGCAAGCCCCTCCTCCACCTATCCCCTCCGCCCTCCACATTTCCCCACTCCGCCCTCCGCATTCCCCCACCCCCTCCGCTCTCCGCTACCTACCTCCCCCGCCACCCGCAGCCCTCCGCATTACCCTACTCCGCCCTCCGCATTCCCCCACCCCCTCCGCCCTCCGCATTCCCCCACCCCCTCCGCCCTCCGCATTCCCCCACCCCCTCCTGCAAGCCCCTCCTCCACCTATCACCTCCGCCCTCCGCATTTCCCCACTCCGCCCTCCGCATTCCCCCACCCCCTCCGCCCTCCGCATTCCCCCACCCCCTCCTGCAATTCCCCTCCTCCACCTATCCCCTCCGCCCTCCCCATTCCCCCACCCCCTCCGCCCTCCGCATTCCCCCACCCCCTCCCGCAAGCCCCTCCTCCACCTATCCCCTCCGCCCTCCGCATTTCCCCACCCCCTCCGCCCTCCGCATTCCCCCACCCCCTTCCGCAAAGCCCCTCCTCCACCTATCCCCTCCGCCCTCCGCATTCCCCCACCCCCTCCCGCCTCTACCCCCCACTCACACCGCCCCGCCACTTACTCACACACATATACACACACTCACGCACAATCGCGCACATAAACACACACACTCTCACACCCATACATATGCACACACTCCCACACACACTTCCACACATGCACACCCACCCATCACACACACACCGAGACATACACTCACACACCCACACATGCACACACACACCCACATGCACACATACACACATACACACAGATACACTCATACATGCAGACATACACCCTCACATACACGCATATGTACACCCACTCACATACATACACCCACATCCTCAAATGCACACCCACACCTACCCCCTTCAATTGCACATATGCGCCCCCTTGCACGCACACACCCACCCACACACATACCTCCACACACACACACACACACCATCACGTACACACATGCACACCCACACACACACACCCACACACACATATGCCACACACACCCGCACCATTACACACTCACACCCCCATACAATCACACACACCCACACTTACACACACACACTTTCACACACACAATACATGCACACACACACCGGCACACATGCAGAACCCCGCACACGTGGGAAATCATCAGAAACAAAGCCATGGAAGCAATGGATGCATGCAAGCAATGGAAGCAGAGCGCCTGAGAAGGATTGGGGTTGACAATCTACATCTAGAGATAGATGGTGATTTGTGGTGTCATTCGACTCTGTTGTTCCTTATTGCCATGGAGAGCATGCAAGATTGAAATTGAATACAAATGGGTGCCTTGGAAAAGAAATTTACATTCCATAATGATTTGCTTTTACACTTCCAAAGTGTACGGGGTCCTTCATTTGAATTACCAAGATTAAACAGGGCGGGTGAAAAGGTAAAAGATAATTTTTAAAAGTGAAAGTGGAATTGCCAGCAACCATTCACGGCGACTACCTATTTTTGTGGATCTAATTCAAATCAAGGGAATATCTGACCTACTCCTCCAATTTTGGGTGATGAACCGGCGCGTGATCAATGGACGTGAAGATTCGGCAAGGCTCTTGGCCTATTGGGGCCTATAAAAACAATGGATTTGTGCTCATTTGGGGTACAAGTTTTAGAGATACAGTGGTTCGTGTATACGTGCAGAAGACCTCTCTTGCACTTGGTGGTTTCAAGTCTACTGTGGGAGCTATTCTGTCGTGTATACAGAGGGTAGGCTTCACAGTGAAGGGCTATGAGCACTATAGTGTAAGAGAGTAGCTTGGGGTTATTTTTTCTGTGAGTCAGTGTTGTTGATTAGGTTCTATCCTCTTGAGGAATTCTTTGTATTGTTTTGAGTTATTCTGCATATCATTGGCCCTTATGCTGATGGGAAGAATCTGTTGTATTGGAGTTATTTACTTTTAGGGTGACTTGTTAGCCCTAAGTTTACACTTTTGAGCATCATTCATCATCTGCCCAACCTTGTAATCACCTGATTTGAATCAAGAAGTGTACGGTCTTCTTTGGTCATTTGTTGTCCATATTTTCCGAAGTATTTACCACTCTGTGCAATCCGTGTTATCTACCTGCTCACAGAAATGTTAAAGGGTATACTTCCCTAAAGAGAACCCCCCTTGAGTAGGCGACGTACTGGAAGTGTTAATCTTTAATCTTTACTCTTGTTAAAAGTGGATACCCCAGTACCTCCTCTACAATCCTAAAAGTCACTTTAAAAGAAAATTTTGGTCTAGAGGTACATCAGAGATGCATGTTAAAATAGGAAATGATAAGAACACTATCACTGTAAATGCATTAGTAGATTCCGGCTCCGAAACCAATGTGATTTCAAGAGAACTCTATGATAAGTTTCGATGGCCCATAGATAAAGATTGTGGATGGCATATGAGAACTGCAGATAATGGTGAAGGTACCCTGTATGGAGCTTGTGCTAGTGTGCCCATATCCATAGGAGGAATCATAGAAGAGTTTCACTTTTTTATTCAAGATAATTGCTCCTATGAAGTTCTCTTAGGTCAACCCTTTATTTGTGAGAGTCGTATGGAAACTAAAGCCATGGATGATGGGTCTACCTATGCTAGATTTAAGTCTAAGGATAGAATGCAATCACTTCAAGTCATGACGGTAGGAGTGAATCATCCTAGGAATCAATTGACAATTAGAAAGAAACCTATTTTTACTCAGAGTCATGAGCATGCTTGTAGTGATTGTGCACCTCGATTCATGTTTGGAGCTACATATGATCAAAATTTTGGATAGAATCCATTGTTGAGCGGGACAACAGTGGATATTGGTTTGACATCTCGCATCCAACCAACATGTACAATAGTTTTTCACTTTGTTTTCCACATTCTAGATTAGATTTTCTTCATAAGAGTCAATTGTCCAAGTCTTTTATCCAAAAAACCCAAAAAAAATATAAAAACAACAAAATCATGGAGCATGATGAGAACATTGAGCATGTGATTGAAACATCTCATTGTTTCTCTACTCTTGAGGAGTTAGAGTTATGTCTTCAACAAAATTCTAATTCCCATATTATTCTTCTTTCTTCCCTTGATGAGTATGCTCTAATCCAGGAATATGCTCTCAATGTTGACAAGTGCTCAAAATTTAACCAAACACATGATGCCTTAGTTGAAACAAAGTACAAAACTATAGACAAAAAAATCAAACCCATAGCTCAACCATTACCTCAAGGAAGTAATGAAAAAATTATTGATGTGAAAAATGATCCAATTTTTCGGGATAAGAAAAACATAGGACATATATTCACGGGTGAGACAATCAAACAAGTGAAAATTGGTAGAGATAATGACTTTCTTTTGCCACCAGAGAGAGATAAATTTGAGAGAGTTATACGGAGCCATGGAAAAGCCTTTACTATGTATCCTCATGAGATTGGTTGTGTAGATCCTAAGCTAGTTGCACCCATGATAATCTTTACTATTCCACATATTCCATGGAATCTTAGCCCTATACCAGTTCCAAAGGCTCACTTAACTAAGCTAATGAAACTACTTAAGGAGAAGATAAACATGAGAATTTTAGAGCCATCTTTTGCACTGTAGTCAAATTGATGGTTCATTGTGCCTAAAAAGAATGGGAAACTACATTTTATTCAAGATCTCCAACCCGTCAATAAAGTCACCATAAGCAATGTAGGAACAGGACCCATTGTAGATGATTTTGATGAATCATTTTCAGGACATTCTATCTATTCAATGGGTGATTTATATTCTAGATATGACCAATTCCAATTAGCAATTGATAGTCGTGACATAATCACAATGAAAAATCCTTTAGGCTTAGTGCGAATGTGTACCTTACCTCAAGGAGCGACTAATTATGTGGCTCATATCATATGATGAGTGCTATGAATATGGTCTTACATGATTTTATCCCTTATATAACTATGCCATTCATTGATGATATTCCAATTAAAGGGAGTGAGGAACGTGTAAAGGACATTACTTTAGATTCATCTGGATGTCCTAAATTTGTTCTTGACCATATCTCTGATTGTGAAAGAATATTTCAATGTTTTGAAGAGGTAGGTCTCACATTTTCCATAGAAAAATCTGTTTTTGCTGTTAATGATGTTCTTATTGTTGGACATTTATGTGGCCATTATGGTCGAAAGCCATACCCACAAAAAGTTGATGCCATTAGCAAGATTTTTGAAACATGTAACAACGTGAGTGAGGTACGTAGATTTCTTGGTGCTTGCATCTTTTATGTTATTTGGACCATAATGGCCACATAAATGTCCAACAATAAGAACCACGTTAACACCAAAAACTAATTTTTCTATGGAAAGTGTGAGACCTACCTCTTCAAATTGTTGAAATATTCTTGCAAAATCAGAGATATGATCAAGAACAAATTTATGACATCCAGTTGAATCTAAAGTAATTTCCTTTACACGTTCCTCACTCCCTTTAATTGGAATATCATCAATGAATGGCATAGTTATATGAGGGATAAAATCATGTAAGACCATATTCATAGCACTCATCATATGAGCCACATAGTTAGTCGCTCCTTTGGTGTTAACGAGGTTCTTATTGTTGGACATTTATGTGTCCATTATGATCGAAATCCATACCCACAAAAATTTGATGCCATTAGCAAGATTTCTGAAACATGTAACAACGTGAGTGAGGTACGTAGTTTTCTTGGTGCTTGCATCTTTTATGACTTGTTGTAACAACGTGAGTGAGGTACGTAGTTTTCTTGGTGCTTGCATCTTTGCTCATGTTGTTGATTGTCTCTATGACTTGTTGAGGAAGAAACAAAAATTTATTTGGACTGACAAACACACTCAAGCTATGTGTAAATTGAAGAAATTATTGCTTCAAGCTCCCATCCTTAAACGTGTAGACTATTCTGCTAACAAACCTATTATATTGACTGTTGATACTAGTCCTATTTGTATAGGTTGGGTCATAAGTCAAGATGATAGTGAAATGAATAGATGTGCAATTAGGTTTGGTGCCAAAATTCTACATGAAACACAACGAAAATATCCACAGACAAGAACTATGGGGTATGGTAGCAGCTTTGAAAATAGACAAAGAATATTTCATTGGTGCAAATGTCAAAGTTGAGACTGATTGTTTGCCTCTCATTGGAGTGATAGCCAATTGTATCAGAGCTTCCTAGACACCTTAATGCCACCTTGCAAGCTTCCAAATGTAGTCAAACTTAGACAAGGAAGATTCAGATGGGAGTTTTTTTGCATATTCCTAAAGGAGGCCCTTCAAAACATAGTCGTACAAACTTTTATCTTCATCAAAGGATATTTGAAGGGTCAAAAAGCACAAAATCTAGTTTTCAAGGTCACCGCAATTTTCTAGAATAAGAAAATTGAAGGCTTGAAGGACTACCACATGGCAAAATATGATTGAACCATGTTGTACGGTCAAGATGAGCTCATATTCAAGGGTGGAGATGCACTAAAGCATAAAAGAAGGAGGATCCACGAGTTTTGCATCAAAGAAGACTTTTTTGACAGTTAAAGATCAATAATGCAAAGTTTCTCCAAAAATAGTGGCTTATCTTATCCGAATTGATGTGAGTACCGATCTGACGGTCTAGATCATCCCCAGATCCAATGGTGGAGAATGAAGGCACCTAAATTTCACTCCTTTACACTAGATTTGGTAGAAAGAACAATTCCAAGCCATTGATTTGATTAATCAAATGGTTGTAATCGAAAGTAGTGATCCTAGAGTTGAGAGTTGATTTCTCTAGATCCAAGGGCCCAAATTCATTAAAAAAACTATATAAACCCCCTCCAAACTCCTAGAGCATCATTTTTAGGCATCCATAGGGCTCTTGCTAGCTTAAGGTTTCCTTGAGACGATCACCCCCAGTTGAGCGAGTGAGGATCCAAGGTGGGCAAGTATGAATATAGTACCTAGTTTTAAATTTAAGTTAGAACTCCAATCTAAGATAGGCTCTTGAAACCCGCATCTTTATCTTGACTCACCCTCGATGGAGCATGTGAGTGAGTTAGAGCTGGTTTTAATGAGTCTTAGACTTCTTTAGTTAGACATTACATGCCTAGACATACATAGGGTCAATGAAGTGGAACTCATCTTCTTACATGTGACATTCGGTTGAACTGTCATGGTTTGAAGGTCGGAACCGCCTTTCATCAGTAGACTGCTTAGCTTGATGTATCACGAAGATCTTATACATGTATCTTAATTCAAATCCTTTTTATTCATGTCACTTGTCACTTGTCTCTTGTCTCTTGTCTCTTAGTCTCTTAAGTATTGCTATATGTCTTCTATTTTCTTCTATGTGTGAGAAGGCTCCGCAGTATTGCGTTTGAACCAGTGAGGATGTTTCATTGAGCTTGTGATTAAAATCTATCATCATTATTCACTTGCATGCATAAAATCCATACATACCCATACATATTGATTAGTCTCTGAAAGTGTATAAGAAGCTCCAATATTGGACCATTCTTCCTTTCGAAACTGATTTATGTGTAAGGATTCCATCTATTCTCGTCATGCATACATATCATCCAAAGAAGACTATGCATATGGATTAGAACTAGGAAGTGTTTAAGAAGCTTCTTCAATGGACATAAATCTAATTTAAGAAGTGTTCTCTTTCATTCTTATCAGTCATGTTCATAAATCTAACTTGCACGCCTACGTTCCCATTCCCAGAATCATTTCAACATCTCTCTCTTCTCCATACTCAACATTAATTTCACTTTCATGTCCTTAAACCTTCCAACATTCATTAGCTTCATACACCCTGTGTGTGCCACGACCGGACCGGATCCACCCAGATTGCGATCACCGCCACAACGCTGCTTTAATGAAGTGCGTATTAAACATTCATTAGGGCAGCTCGATTTTTCCACAAGGGATTCAAGTGATGACGCAAAAAGCATGACAATGGACAAATTTCCAGTCACACCATCAGCTACATGTGAAAGCATCATTGATTCAGATGTGGGTGAGAAGCAGTTAGCTTTGGCCTCTGCGTGCATCAGTAGTACAACAAGCAGTGCAAAAATTAAAGATCTCCATGAGCACTCTATACTTAGTGATTTCCAAGTATTCAGAATTCTTTCAAACTCTCAAGCAGGGCCCTAGGTAGAAAAAGCTTTAACCACCATGGCATCCTCACTCGTTGACGAAACATCTCCGAATCTACACATTCAAAACATTTTTGATGAACAAGTAGTATGATCCATGTCCAAACTAGATCGTATGAAGGAGACAAAGTCATCATTCAATGGCCCAAACATGCCAAATTATGCTCCTCCATTGCGAATCAAGCAGATGAAAAAATCAGTAAGCGTCCCCATGGTTAAAAATAGCAATCCTAACACTGATATTGAAGCAGAGGCCCCAGAGAATCTACTCATGCAGGAAGACAAAGTAAGGCAATCATTAAAACCCAAGAGCCTAATATTCAAAGAGATCTTTCAATAGAGTTTTCTTGAGCCTTGTGGTCTTACAGACTAAAGTTTTCCGGGAGGAAATTGTATCCCTCTCTCTCTCCATTCACGGGCGCAACTGAGTGAGATAATGGATTGAGATTTTCTTCTATCTGTAGCAATCAAAAGAAAAAGAAATTGATCATCACATCTACAGCAGCCGGGGAGATGGGGAAATAGCAGAACGCAGCTCTTTCACTCTGTCAGCACATCTATCTATGCATCATTCTCTCTTTATCTCTGCTCCTATGTGCACACACATATGGAAAGATAAATCGACATCGCATAATAGACCAACAGTGAATCAAAATTGACTTGCATCTTCATTTGTGCTTGAAATCAAGGATGATGAAAAGCACAAACTGAACTCAACGGTTCAAAGCCCGCAAATGCAAATCGAAATGTGCAGTCTATCAATGCTCTTAGGCAAATGCAGACAGACAAATCGATGTGCACTCAAAGTCATTGCAAGAAATGAATCTCTCTCTCAGATTCTCTCTCTCTCTCTCTCTCTCTCTCTAGAGTAAGCGTACCTACAGAAGAACATTAACCAAAAAAGTACATAAGTTTACATATATATACCTTTCATAGAGAACTTCGTACGCAGTCAATCTTTTAGTTTAGTGAAATCATGCATTCACTTTACTAATACTGACCATGCATACTAAAACTAACTAGGTCACTAACCTAAAGTAGACTAGAACTTTCACTAACGTAATATTTTTTATATTTATTTCATTGCTTAAAAATCGTTTCTTTTTTTATTAGTCATTTAACAAATAATAAAGTAGTTTCGAATATTTGTAAACATTTAAAGTACAGATGATGATATAATGGGACACACATATTTAGCTCAAATAATCATAGGTCTAATCACATAATGCACACATATTAAATCTTACAGATCAAAACACATAGACACACATTGAATTATATTAATTTATAGAACTCTATCTTTATTCCCGTACTTAAGTAGGTAAAGCACTTAGACATAGTTACATATATATATATTATAGATCCTAATTCACATTCACATTCATAGGTACTTGAACACATGCATAGTTAAATGCATTTGCTTATATATACATATTCAACCCTATAAACATAGGCATATAATTATCTTTATAAAATTATGGATACACATAGATCACCTAAAAATGAACATAAAAAATGAAGAGCCCAAGTAAGGGTTCAATTAATCCTCCATTTCCTATTCAAAACATATTTTCCTCTTTTTCTTGCAGGTACCCAAGAGATAACATTAGTCATTTTAAACCAAAGCATTAAAAAATATGAGAGAGAGATATCATCTGATTAACTTTCAATCAAAATATTTTTATTTTTCTATATAACAATTCAAGTGAGGAAATACTTCCCACAATGTAGTTGCGGATCATAAAGCCCAAGCTTTTGCCCACCGAGTAGCATAATCCCTTCAAGTAAGTATATATCGATGATTAGTAATCGTAGCAGGAGGTGTAATGGGACCAATGAAATCCAAGCCCCACTTTTGAAAAGGTTCCAAGGGAGAGACAGGTTGTAGTGGAAAATAATGTTGTTCTAAAGGCTGTCCCAATCGTTGACAAGCATCACACTTTTTGACATAAGCCGCAACATCACGCTGCATAATGGGCCACCATAAACCACTATGTAGAATTTTTTGGTAAGTAAGATCGACTGAAAAATGACCACTCGAAGGAGTAGAATGGGCCATGTCAATGACCGAAGGAACTTCATGGGGTGGGGTACATCGTAAGAGTGCACTAGAGGGATCCATGATATACAACTGTCTGACAATGATTCGAAATCGTTGAGTATACATTGCTAGTTTACGGCGAGCCACAGAAGAAGTATTAGTCAAGGGGCTTCCATTGGTGAGAAAGGTCAGAAGAGTATCATAATACGAAGGTGCCACCAGGAGCTCTTCACAATCTACCTGGACCAAATCAGTCGCGTAGATAGCAGGGGTAGTATCATCAACTCCATCGAGAAGTTCACCAGAATCAAGCCGAGATAAGAACTCAGCCAGCGCATGTGCTGACTCAGGATGATGCACAACCTCATAATGAAACTCCTACAACAGTAACACCCATCTGGCTAATCGGCCCCCAAATGTTACTGGCAGACAAGGTACACCAATGCTGCATGGTCTACATGAAAGGTAAATGGCTGTCCTAGTAAATAATGCCGGAATTTCTTCACCAAATAAACCAAACCCAGGCATTCACGATTAGTGACGGAATAATTTTGTTCAGCAGCAGCCAATCATCAACTAGCATAATAAACAGGGCAGAACCACATATCCTGTTGTTGCATGAGCACACTACCGATTGAATGGTCCGATGCATTCACAAAGGCATGGAACAAAAGTTGCCAGTTTGGTGCTTGGAGGATAGGGGCCTGGGTTAAAAGGATTTTCGGTTGATCAAAGACAATTTAGCACTCCTCAGTCTAGGAGAATTGCCGGGGATTGCTAGTGATCAACCGATTCAGGGGTATGGCTAAATGTGCCAGCCAAGAAAGATGCCTCCCATGCCAACGTATTTTTCCAAGGCATCTCATAACTTCCTTTGGTGTCTTAGGGGCAGGTGCTTGCAACACGGCTTGCACTTTATCTGGATCCACTTGAATGCCTTATTGTGAAATAATATGACCAACTTGGAGTTCATGGGATAACTGGGTTGCTTGATTGGGCGTGCATCCGGCTTGAGCATCACATGGTGTTTATAGATGCGAGGGTCCAACCCTTTCATATCTTCATAGTCCCTGCAAATACATCTTGGAACTCTGTCAACAACTGTAGTAGATCATTTTGAAAAGTTTCCAGTAACCTAGCCTTAAGCTTGATCGGCCGTGGTGTACTCTCATTTCCTAGATTGCATGTGATGAGCTGATCTTCTAGTACATAAAACTATCATGGCATGGATATATCCTCAGTTGACTGGAATAAATGGTGGAAATTCTCGGCACTCAAAGCTTGATCCATAACGTGGTCCCCATCTTCGGTAACCGGAACTACAAAACAAACAACGAGATTCCAATTATCTGCAAGCGCTTGTAAGTCGACTGTACCTTGGGTGAGCAAATCCTGGTTAGCATTGAGAAAAGCTTCTTCTTCATCATTTGAAAGTCCATCCAACATATGCACAAGTTCAGTTACGTAGGGTCGAGCATGAAGGTCGCAAGGCTTCATCTCATCCAGCTGTACTAAATATTTCCGATGATACTTTTGAAAATAAGTTTGTGTGTAGATGAGTCTTGCAACACTTTGGCTTGTTTCAGCCAGGGCCTCCCGAACAGCAAACTATAATCCAGACTTGAGTCTAGTAATTCTAGGACCACAAAAGTCATTTTGAACACTACTCCCTGAAGAGTAATGGGTATGTCACGTACCAAGCCCACTCGATGGACATTGGTCTGATCCGCCATCCTCACAAAAAATTGAACATGCTCAATCTGAGTCCATCCTAACTATTTACAAAGGATGACTGTCGCAATATTCACATCGGAGCCTCCATCGCTTAACACTTGAGTGATTTTTTGGTTTTTATACCATACTGTGATTAAAGGAATAGCATGATCCACCGTAGAATCAATTTCTGGGCTGATAGTTGCCGTATGTGGTGTACACGAATATCCTAGACTAATTTGTTACTGGAACTGTTGTCGTACACCTAGAACCAAGCCTAACAGTTGCCCCAACAGTATTGTAATAGAGGCATGCGATAGAATATTCCACACAAAGTCAAAATTCGATGTACCCATTATGGAATTCGGTGGACTCTCCGACGGCACTGTTGATAGTAGTCAAGGACTGACTAGACAAGGAAGCCAGCGGAGAGAGTCAGAGCGAGGTGAAGGATTAAGTAGACAGAGCAGTCGACGCAAATCTGGCAGATAGGCCCTTCAAATTTTTCCAAATCAACATCTTTATCACAGTGATTCTCATCACTAACAATCTTTGTAAACACCATTTCATATTTTTGTAGCTCCATTTTGTGCAAGCCAAGGAGTCCTTGAGCTTGAGGAGCATTAGAAGTTGCTACCTACCAGTTTTCATATTTTTTAGACTTTGTTTGAGCCTTCAAATAGACCCTAGAACCTAATTTTTAACTAGGCCGGATACTAGGTTTGGACACCGCCAAAACCTAGTCAAAAACTATAAATAGAGCTAGAGAGCACATTTTTGAGCTAGCTTGTAATTGATCTAAACTTGTATGAGCTTTTTGGAAGTAATCGAAAGAACTCCATTGCTTCTCACTCTTTGTCTTACCGTGTGTGCACCTGTGTGTGTATGTGTGTGCATGTTAGTGTGCTTCTCACTCACGCACTTGTGTCTTCACTTGCTCAAGGTCTTCATACCATCCTCACGTCTTCCCGGATTGACATTAAAGGAGGTGCTACTCATCACTGAGCTACACCAAATTTTGGCACCGTTGCTAGGGATCGAGCTTTGAGGACGAGCGTGTGATGGTAAGACGTAGATTTGAGACGTTGGCGTTGTAGATAATTTCTTCAATCTTCTTATTTTTTCTTTTTCTTACCTCATCATCATCATCACCATCATCATCATCACCATCTCCCACCTCCATCTCCATCATCGCGAAAACTTTCAGTTTTTTATCATATCACCTTCTCCACCTCATTTCCCTCATTCCACTTGTGAGAGAGAGCGAGAGAGCAATATTGTGTGCCTTGTTTTTGCATGCTTGTTGAGTTTTCTTGCAGGATCCAGTAGTATCATCCTCTCCAGCATGCTGCGCAGGTACGAAAATGTGCAGAACTGTCTCTGTGTCGCAAGCTTCAGTCGATCGTGATTCACAGAAAATTTCATCTTTTGGTAAAACTGAGTGCACCACAGTAGACTAGAGACCTTGCACATTAGAGATCCACAAAAATTCTTGAAAAAATTGCATTTTTTCAGTCCATCGCGATTGATAGCATCAATCGTCATTGACACTGTCCATCGCGATGGACAGCCAGTCAATCGCAACTGACAGACCCCGACGGACACGTGTCCATCGCGACGGACACCCCTGTCCATCGCGACTGACAGAAAAATCACGATTGACATCCCATTTCGACGAGAATCTTGACCATCGCGACGTATAGAGCCCCGATCAACACACAAACACGGAAAAAACCCGAAATTTCAGTCCATCGTGATTGACACGTGTCCATCGCGACTGACAGGCCACGACGGACAGCCCTGTCCATCGCGATTGACAGCTCAGTCGATCGTGATTGACAGCCATTTTCGGCCAATTTTTTAGGGTTTTTAATTTGAGGATTTTGGCTAATTTTGGGCATAAATATTGGGCTATAGGGCATATACGGAGGCTATAAGCAAATAATTTGAGGAAACCCTGTTGGCTTGTTAGCCTGTTTGAACTCTGTTTTAGCCCTAGAACCCTGAACTGGCATAACTTTCTCATACGAAATCAGTTTCTTGTGATTCTTGTCTTGTTGGAAAGCTCGTTACGGTAAAATTAATACCAGGATTATTCGATAGGGTATTTTGAAGTTGACCATAACCCAGGGTAGGAAAACTGAGGGGTCATTAAAATTGCTTTCCATAAAGGCAAAGGGCAATTTGGTCTATGATTTACTTGCATGAAAGTGGTCTATTGTGTCACTTGAATTTAAGTCTTGAATTAACTTCGGAACTTTTCCAAGTCTGTTGAGAGCATCAAAGGGCATTCTAAGCAAGAGTAAGTGCAAGCTTGGGAACAAACTTCCTAGGCACTCAAGGGCAACCAAGAAGGAAACAAAAGGTTGGAAATTCTCAACTCCCTTTGTCAATTCGTAGCACAGGCTACATGCATGTAGTGCTAGAAGTAAGTTAGGGTGACGCTAGGCAATTGTCAAGTCAAAGACTATCTAAGGAAGCAAGTTCAAGTCAAGAGATAACCTATGTGTGATCGATAACCTTAAAGGAAAAGAAATTAACGTGGAATGATCAACTTCAAGTGCGGAAATACACTCAAGTATACCTGACGACGTGATATCAGACAAGACCATAAACACGGTAATCAACTAAAAAAGAATCAAGTAACTGATACAAAAGAACTCAGCAACGAGGTTGTACTTGGACAAATTTGGGCTATTCAATTAGGCTTATGAACCTTAGATCAGGGTGACATCTAGGGAGAGATAGACAAAGTCTTAGGTCTTCAGAGGCTAGCGTTAATCATACTGCTAGGTCTTGGGCCCAGCAGTTGAGCCACCACTCGCATTACCCTAGCTTTGAGACTAGTGAATCAGAGATGTCTCAAGGTATGGAGAGACCTACGGGGAGTTCAGGTGTGCCACATTTGTATAGGGTAGAAGGCCCCTACAAGACGCAGCTGGAATACCTTAGGACCAACCGATTAGGTGCTAGCATCTATGAGGACGGCCTAGGAAGATCCGTGTTCCAGATTAAAAACCCTGACCAATCCATTGGACTAGAACACCCAGCTGTCAAGTTTGAAAACGGAGCATACTTGGACAAAGAAGGAACCATATACGTAGTCACCAGTCACCCAGATAGGATAGACGAATTCGAAAATGTGATCCCAGAAGCGAACATAGGTGACCTGGAGCAAGGAAACATGGGTATAGAGCCTAGGATCCCTCGAGGGAAATCTGTTCTTACTAGAATCCTCAACCCAGAGTGGATTCCCCAGGATAATAAGAGCATAGATCTGCTCCTAAATCAAGAAACCAATGAAGCCTTTTGGAGGTATAAATCAAATAGGCCAAATGATGTAGGGTCAATCCTGATCTATGAGTTCAAAGATCTTGATAGCCCAGGGAGAGTGACCTACTTAGATCACGCTTCAGAGAGGATCTTTGTGGTTACAGAACATGACAGGCATGCTTATACTTGGAAGGGTGAATTCGTTTTCCCCCAACCAAGATCGAACGTGTCCTATGGTCACCCTGGAGCTGGAACATCCCAAGCTCATGGAACTCAAAGAGACAGAAGTAGAGATAGGCCAGAAGTAAGCTTTGCCAACCTAGGGGGCAGAGAAAGAACGAGAATGGAAACAAATAGAGTGGAACCTGAGGTACTTAGAGCTCCAAGGAATCAAAGAAATGTGGATGAGTTCCCTCTACCAAGACCTAGAGAGCATACAAGGACTTTGAGACCGAGTCAGCTAGTTAAGTCCATGAAGAACTACTTCGATGGCACTGGAGATCCATACGATCATGTGGCTGAGTTTAGGCAATTCTTGAGAGCTGAACAAGTGGAAGATATGTTTACACAATACAATGCCTTTGGTCTAACCCTTAGGAACACCGCCCTGACATGGTTTCAGCCACTAAATGAGAGGCAGTTCAGGAGCATAGACCAACTTCTAGAGGCATTCATTATCAAATTCTCTAAAAGTGGCATAAGACATAACACTTCCTCGCTGATTCACAACTTCAAGCAAACCCCTCAAGAAACCGTGAGACTTGCTGGAAGAAGATTTAGGCAATACTTAGAGAGATGCCCTGTCCCTGAGTTACCCACGCTAGCTAAGCAAGTGGCTTTGTTCTTGGATGGATTGCTAAGTACCAAATTGAGATCATATGTGTACTTGAAGGACCCTAGGACCATAGAAGAGTGTGTACGCATGTGCATTGACATCGAGGATAACCTAGGGGAAGAACTAGAGCTTTCCAAAATCTACAAAGACTCAGATAGTGCCTCTAGCCTCTCTTCCTCGCAATCCACATCAATTGAGGAACTTGCAAAGAAAGTAGCTCAGAAATTAGGTGTCACTAGAAAACAGATCCCAAGATTTGCCCCAGTGAAAAGATGCTATACTTGTGGAGGTGACCATATGGCAAATGTATGTCCCATAATGGCTCAACCCCAAGTAAATCCTAGTAGCCAGTACTGCACCATAGAACGAAGATACACAAATCACACAGCACAAGACTGCCCATACAATAAGCAAGCGGTTAGGCAAACCTACCCTCAGCCATACCCTCAACAAGGCAGATACCAGAGTCAATACCCACCCCAACAGTATACTAGGCCTCAACAAAATTACCAACCGCAATATCAGGTCCAACTAAGACCCCAGCCAGTGCTAGCACAACAACCACCTGCTCCTACTAATGTGATTCCGGTAAAGTATGCTGCTGCAGAAGAAAACCTGAATAGAGCTATAGTCCCAGTAACACCATTAATTTTAGAAAGTGATCCCAGTGACCATAGCTTTGATTCTACGCACGTTGATAATCCCCAGGCTTACTACATGAAGTCTCCTGAACATGTTGAGTCCTACTACAGTGAGGAACCGAGTGAACCTATTTGGGAGACAGAGTATGCGAATGTCATGTACGCGAACCCCAACTCTAGACCTCAACCTAGGCAAGTAAGACCCCCATTTCCTAGAGGACCATGCTACAGATGTCAGGGAGATCATCTCATTCGTGATTGTCCCTTGTCTCCACCTACACAAGCCTTGTCAGTGACGATCCAGGGCTATTGTCAGGAGTGTGGAAATGAGCATCTCTTACGAGACTGCCCAAAGAATCCTAATAATATGCCGAAAATCACTCCTATCAATGTTGTTGGGCTAGTTGTAGATTCCACAGGAAGTGTGACTTCCACTAAACCAGTGCAAGTGATCACTAGAGCCCAAGCCTTGCAGCAGAACCAAAGTGTAGGCCAGGAAAAGAGCCCAGACGTTAGTGAAACGGAGAGCATGACAAAGAAGAGGACTAGAGCTTGGAGAGATAGTCATGAAAGAATGAAAAGGCAATGGGCAAAGAAAATGAGTGAACTTGAGGAAAGTCTAAGAGAAACGAGAGCGAGGATAACCGAACTCACATCTCAAACTCCCTCTCACACTACCCCACCTCCACCATTCCCAACTCCATCCGCCCCGCCACCTTCCAACCCGCCTCACCTAATCCCACGACCCCCTAGAGTAGGATTAGTCCTAGCAGATCCCACTCCTAAGGACATGATGCTTAAAGCATATCAGACTAGAATCCAAGAAGGGCCAAACGTAACTGATCATGAAAAGTGCTACCCTAGAGCAGAATTAGAGCTTGAACGAACCAAAATCTGTGCCAAAATGGTGGAATTGGCTCAAACCATGTTTGAAGCCAGCCGCCTTTTTAACATATCTAGCTCAGCCAAGATGCAGCTGCACTTTGAAGGACTGTTAGAAAGAATAGAGAGGCTAATTGCACAATCAAAAAAGGAACCCGCCTCTCTACACAAGGACAAGGCAAGTGAAAGGGCAGGTCTTCCTGCTCAGGAAGCCTATGCGCCTAACTCTACGGAGCCAGACACATCATCTTCTATGAATCGGTTCACACCAGAATTCCTACACGAGATTCAAGAAGAAAAATGGGCTAAAGAGAGTGAAGTCCCTCCTCCCATTGAACTTGTGGATGATGCACACGACCAATTTCCACAAGACATCCCATCCATTTATGAGGAGCAAGAGAGCACCCAATCTCAGGAAAGATTGGACTTTGAGTCGAACTATCTACAAGAATTATCCCACTTCACAGGCCCATGGGAAGCCAAGTCTACTTGTATGAGAGCACCCACAGTCATGGTACGAAATGAGGACTCAGTCATACCTAGGAACACAGAGGTAGTGAAAAACACTAAAGTACAGTGCAACCTCACCTTAGAAGAACTACTCAAAGTGAGGCCAGAGCTATGGAAACATGTAGTCAAACAAGTACCAGAGATAGCAAAACCTCGTTCCCAGGTAGGATCTCATCGCACAGTGCCAGAGATACCTTTGGACAAGATAGGAGACATGAGCGAGGGCGAAGAGGGAAACACATATCTTCCTATCACCCATCAGGGGTACACAACCAAGGCAATTCTCGACTCTGGTGCAGGAGTTGCAATCGCTACCACTTCCCTATGGAAGCGTTCGGGCAAGCCAGCACTCAGGCCCACGAGGATGAAATTGCAAATGGCCGATGGTCACATAGATAGACCCTTAAGCTGTTAGAAGGAATAACTCTCACCACATGTGGTGTTGAGTTCGAGCATACATTTGCTATATGTGAGTTTAGCAAAAATCATGCTTGCCCACTTGGAGTTACAAGGATTTTAAGGGTGTTGATCCAGACATATGCTCACACACTATCCCCATGACCTCAGAGGCCAAACCTTCTAAGCAAAAGCCATACACATACAATGATAATTATGCTGCTAAGATCAAAGAGGAGATAGATAGACTGGTTGAATCTGGATTCATCTATGAAATTGAGCACAGTGAGTGGGTATCCCCCATCGTAGTAGTGCCCAGGAAAAATGGAAAGCTGCGTGTATGCATTAACTTAAAGAAGGTCAATGCAGCCACAATTCGAGATAACTATCCGCTTCCTATCATAGAGCATCTCTTAGAAAGAGTAGCAGGCAAGGAAGTGTACAGATTCCTTGATGGATTTTCGGGCTACAATCAAGTAGCCATAGCTCCAGAAGATCAGCATAAGACGGCATTTGCCACTCAATGGGGCATTTTTGCCTTTAGAGTAATGCCATTTGGGCTTACCAATGCACCCGCTACCTTCCAGAGACTAATGTGCCATGTATTTAAAGAGTTCCTGAGGAAGAAATTAGAAGTCTATGTTGATGATCTTTGTGCTCATTCCAACATTAGGCAAACCCATATTCCTGAACTCAGACAAATCTTTGACAAATGTAGAGAATATCAGGTCTGTCTGAACCCAAAAAAGTGCGTTTTTATGGTCAGGCATGGCAAGATTCTAGGACACATAGTGTCAAAGAATGGCATATCCACTGATGAAGAGAAAGTGAGAGCCATAGCCGAGTTACCTAGGCCAAAGAATGTGAAGGAAGTACAAGCTTTCATGGGGCATTGTGGTTATTACCGACGGTTTATACACATGTATGCCATCATAGCAAAGCCTCTGTATGGACTTTTGACTAACTTTGAGTGGACTAATGAATGTGAGAATTCTTTCAATGAGCTTAAACAACGATTATGTTCAGCACCGATCTTGACCACACCAGATTGGAATAAGCCTTTCCATGTTCATGTTGATGCATCCAATTATGCTATTGGGTGTGTACTCGCGCAGCCTACCGGTGAAGGTAATATGGATCTTCCAATTGCCTATGCTAGTAGACAATTGAATGCAGCTGAACGAAATTATACCACTACGGAGAGAGAAGGATTAGGCATGGTATATGCAGTTAAAAAGTTTAGACATTATTTGCTTGCAAATAAGTTTAAATTTTTTACTGACCATCAGGCACTGCTATATCTCGTAAACAAGCCATGCAATACAGGAAGATTAGTAAGATGGTTTCTCTTGCTAATGAAATATGATTTCCAGGTTGTGGTAAGGAAAGGGAAGACTCACTTGAGAGCAGATCATCTGTCTAGGCTCACATCTAGAGAAGCCCCACAAGGAGTGTCAGATGACCTTCTTGATGCTTACCTGTTTAATTTGGAAGTGGTGCCACAGTGGGCTAAGCCATTGGTGCCAGTATTGACATACGGGCCTAACCACCCAGTAATAAACACATAGGATAGAGAGGTAGTAAAAGCCCAAAAGTATCACATCATGGCAGGAAGTATGTACAAGCACACAGATCAAGGGATCTTGGCTTGTTGTGTGGAAGAGGATGAGTATGCTAAATGGTTGCAATTAGCACATGTAGGTGCATTCGAGCAACACTACTCAAAGCAACGAACCCTGCAGACACTAAGGAGACTCGGAGTGCATTGGCTGACTATGGAAGCTGATGTCCAAAGATTGTGCAAGGAATGTCCAATATGTTACACTAAACCACCTATGGAACATGCCACTCTTTATCAAGTGTCCATAGTGCCAGATTGGAGTGAACAACTAGTATCCTTCCTGAGGACAAAAACATTCCCTCCATACATGACTCTGGCTAGGAAAAGGAGTTTAGAACAAGAAGCCCTGGATTACTCACTCATTGGTGATAATCTATACAAGCATGGTAAAGATGGTTACCTGAGACTATGTGTCCATGAAAGTGAATATCTCAAGATCTTGGAAACTGCTCACCAAGGTGTAGCAGGAGGACACTTTGGACCAGATTGGGTGATCAAGGCAATACTATTTGCGGGCTTCTGGTGGCCGACCCTTCACATGGATGCACATACCTATGTGAAACGGTGTGATGTTTGTCAGAGAACTCAGTATCCTATACGCAAAGATGAGATGCCACTGAAACCTATGATGGGTGGACATGCATTCTCTAAGTGGGGAATAGACTTTGTAGGTCCTATTAATCCCCCAGTCAAGGTTTCACATGCTGAATACATCATTGTTGCGACAGACTATCTAACAAAGTGGGTAGAGGTAAAAGCTACGACAAAGAACGATGCTCAGACAACTGCTAAGTTCCTATTTGAGAATGTGTTCACAAGATACGGGCTACCTATAGAGCTGGTAAGTGATAGAGGCACTCACTTCTTGAATGAAGTTATTGAAAATATGCTCCAAGAGTTCTTGGTAGTACATAAGAAGTCTGCCCCCTATCACCCACAAGCTAATGGCTAGGCCGAAAGCACAAACAAGATTCTACGCAATGTGCTCACCAAATTGGTGAATAATAAACGCTCTGATTGGGACAAACAGCTACACCATGCTGTTTGGGCATACCAAGTGGCCTATTAAACGGTACTCCAAGCCAGACCATTTCAGATGGTATTTGGCCAAAATGCGGTGCTACCTTTGGACTTCTTGATTCCCACATTGAGAGTAGCACAGGAGCATGAGTGGACGGGTCATGAACTCTCTTCGAGAATTTTTGACCTTGAATGATTAGGTGAAACCCGACTAAGAGCTACAGCAAGAATATATGCAGCTAAGAAACGACAGAAGGCGTACTTTGATGCCCATGTTAAGGATAAAGGCTTGAAGGCAGGAGATTTAGTTTTAGTCTACACCTTGAAGCAACATGCAAGAAAATTAGAGAAACGTGGCTATGGACCTATGATCATAAATAGGATCTCAACCAGTGGAGCAGTTCAACTTGCTACACTGGAAGGTGATGTTCTCCCTAGCTATATAAGCGGGTGCAGAGTCAAGTTATATCAGGAACCTCTGACGGAAGAGATGCTAAGTCGACTCAACACTGCTAAGAAATGCAAAGAAGAAGAAAAACGAATTTGTGAAGAAGCTCAAGCAGAAGCATTGGAACGCATCAGGAGAATGAAGTTGAGAAGACAGGGTAGAGAGCAACCTAGGACAGATGCATATGCAGATCAAGGATATCACGTGGCTATGTGTGAAGTTTCAGGTATCAGCTCTCATAGGATAATTGATAGACATCCTTTTATAAACTTAGAGATAGGACAAGGAAAGGGTGCAAGGACTGTAAGAGCCTTAATTGACTCAGGTGCAGCCACTAGTGCTGTTAAATTTTCGTACTGTCAAGAGTTGAAATTAACTGTCAATCCTATAGAAGCATATCTCATAGGATTGGGAGGTGTGGAAACCCCTTGCATGGGCAAGGTGGAACTTCCCCTCTATATTCAAGACGAAGCAATGACAGTCAAAGTACTAGTGTGTCAAGATGAGGACCTCACTAAGCCTCTTGTCTTGGGTCAGGACTAGATCTATGATCATGCAGTCAACCTAAACCTAAGAAGTGGACTTCTTCAGGTATGGGTAAATCATAGCCGAATTACAGTTGAATTGGAAAATGAGGCACTCAAGGAACTAGGTAAAGCAGGAACTCCTCGTCCTTCGAGGGGCGCACATGAAGTTGACAATGCTATTCTTGTCCAAAATTGTATGATGCAGAAAGAGAACTGTCTCAACAACGGAGTCAAGGATAAGGCGGCACTCCCTTCTTTTCCAAAGGCTAGAGGGATGCAGCAACCAAAGGCAGATCAAATATAGAAGGAGCAGAGTACCACCTATACTAGAGGCCAAAAACACGTGCGAAGCAGAATATCTCAGCCGTTGAAACAAGTGTGGGTGCAGAAAGGCGAACACCCTGTGGCGACCATGCCAACCCCATGGCCAAAACCTCTTATTAGTAATCAACAACACGACACTAATAAGAAGTCTTTCATAAATTCTTCTACGAAAGTGAAGTCTATTTGGGTACCCAAGAAGTCAATGAAGGCCATCCCACAATCAGGACAAATTTGGGTGCCTAAGGGTTGCTTGCGAGCTCAAATAACTACACCGAGGCCACACCCGGTACAACATGTTTCACTCACTCGAACATCAGATGCCCATTCTTATACATCCCGCACGGACACATATTCTTCCCTGAGCACAAGTAGAATCACTTGTAAATGGGTCCCTAAAAAGCCTCATTTTCAAGTAGATACTCCTATCAAACTCTCCAGAGTCTCCAAACAATCAAAACAGAGTGCCATCCATCATGTTTGGCAACCCAAACCTTGTAACAAACCATCTGACCTATTTGTAAAACCACGTCCACTTACTAACTGCATCCACAATGCACCCGACCCCCAATTAGCTCATAGGCATTCAGTATCAGCTAACCACACTTCACACTCACATCCATGCGAGCACTAACTAACCAACTAACTACATCACAATTCATCAAGTTAATGTTGTAATGGGGACACAATGTCATTTTGTGTCCATTGCATTGTTAACAATCATTCATATATTCTCACAAAACCGGCAGTGATTTTCGCAACATGGCTGACGCTGCGAGAACAAGCTCTCAAACAGGAACGAGCCAGCAAGTGGTGGACTTAGACAGTTTACCCGTTTTGCCTGAGACAAATGAAAGACCAAAAGAATTGCAGGCCATCAAAATCATACCTATTGCGGACCCTCCTAGTGGCCATACCATGCCCATAGGAAAAGCTTCCTACTGGTTTAGTGAAGTGGCAGGACCCTTGGGAGAGCGAACATACCTATGGGAATCAGAGTTGGACTTCAATGGGAAGCCAGGTAAATACCATTTCTTTACAAGGGAATTCAAGAAGTTACGAAATGCAGAAGGTCTACGTCCGGTATGGGAGAAGGTAGGATTGGGTGCATACTTCAGTGCCCGGCTCCCAAAGCCTGACTTCATGCGATGCTACTATCTCATCAACACCTTGACTCCAAACAAGAAACCAAAAGGCGCAAGCTCATTTGTGCTTCCATCTCTGACAAAGGGAAATGAGCTCAAGAGGTTTAGGCTATCAAACAACTTGGTGAGAGAGGCCCTAGATATGCGCGGAATGCATATTCCAATAGAGAAGGAGACCCTAGTGCCTGATTACATGAAGAATCGAAGCCTCACCAAGCTCAAGGACATGGTGGCCATGACGCCTAATATTGCAATCCACCTTCGCATGTGCATGCAACACTTTGCTTTTCCTGCCCAAGCTAGATTCACCATGCCACCCAAAAAGATATGGTTTAGTCTGTATCTGGCAGAGACACAGAGCCTTACCATCAACTTACCCCATTGGATAATTGACTAGATACACCTAGCCCACAAACGATGGCCGCAGAAGCATGTTTTATATGGATGTTGTGCTCTGACTAGAATCATTTATAGGTGTTTGGCTTATGGCATCCCTATTCAACGGGCCCTGATGTGGAATCGAGTAGAGCACTTTAGAGGCAGGACATCCACTGGACCCCCTTCTAAGAAGATGAGAGGTACTGTCCAAGTCCCTTGTGCTCAACCACGTGGAGCCACCCTAACACCAGACGTTACCCCTCCACCCCGAAGAGTTCGGCCATTCACACTACGACTTCCAAGATGCAGCACGATGGCCCTAACTTGATATTTCCTCCAGTCCCAACCGATCTTGAGTTTCGTGGTGGCGCACCCTTGGAAGAACTCACGAATGAAGACTTCGAACAATTGTTACAAGACGTAGAGCTGGAGGCAAAAGAGGAACAACAAGTGGAGAATGTTCAACCGCAGGTGACAACCTCCCAAGTACCTGTCACCACAGTTGAAGTGGATGAAGAGGATGATGAAGATGAAGAACAGGAGGAAGATGAGGAGGATTATGATCAAGAGCATCAAGATGAGCAACAAGAAGTGCCAGAACTTGTAGGTGCACCTGCATACACAGCTCAGCTACAAAGGTTATATGATACAATCAAAGCAGTAGAAGAAAGGCATCAACTCTCTCTTGTGTCAAGCCAAGCTTTGATGCAAGAAATGCTATCAGATGATGGGGTGGATCAACATTTTATTGACACCCTCAAATTAGTGTCAGAATCTTTAGGAGTTCTGGAGGCTGTCCACATAGCAGTCCGCCAGTCCGTGAGGTATGACAAACGTAGAGTTGACACATTACCACGAGCAGGTAAGACTATCAGGATACCCGTCACAGAACAAGAAGTAACCATTGAAACCACAGCTACCCCCACCACCACCATTGACCTCTCTGCTGAAACCTTTGTTCAGACATCACCCATCTAACCCCAGCACCCCCCATCACCACCTTCTCCACCCCCACTACCACCTCCCACCATGGAAGAAACGGCAGCCATCACCTCTACCTTCACTTATAACCCAACCTCATTCACATCATTCTCATTTTGAGAACCCACCTCACAAGACACCCTCTTCTCTTCCATCACCAATCCCTTGTACACTTCAACCCTTCTATCCTCCGAACCCATAATTGGCCATGCCATAATTCCAAGTGTGGTTGGAAACGCTGCATCCACAGAAGGCACCCTGTGTTTCCCAGCCTATCCCCCAATACGGATACCTCCATTCCATGACCCTCACTTTCCATCTGTCCCCTACACATCATTCACCCTAACCGCACCACCCCAACAACCATCCTTCGTGGCGTAGTCCACCAGCACTCCAATGTTTCAGAGGCACATTTCCCCGATTTTCACAACGACATCAATCTACACGAACACCACACTCACTTCACCTACCATACCAACCTACATGGTAGCCCCTGTACACACCACTCTGTCTGACCCAATGGACATTTCACCCACCATAGCACCTCTCCCCACAACTCCACCCTCTCCCCCTCCACTACCCCCCACCTCACCACTCAACACATCATTGGCAGACACAACATTCACTACCTCCCTTCCCATTCCCACTTCCCTTGCATTCCAAACTATCCCCCTTGCATCTCATAATGTAAATATCACATTTAATACATTACTTCAGTGTGCACATCAACTACAACAAGAATACCATCAGTTGGAAGAACGAAGTGCTGCCCTCCGGGCAGAATCTCGGCGCCTACAAGCTAGAGTTAACACTTTAGAAGCTGATTACCAAACGCTCCTAACCGAACATACCACTTTACAGCAAGCTCACTCAGAATTGGAATCAAAAATATCGACGGTGGATGATACAGGAGTCAAGGAACTGGAAACTGTGCTCCAGGCGCAAATGATATCTAATGCTACACTCAGACGCAACCATACGCTATTAATGAAGCATATGGCAACAACGTTGGAAGAAAAAAAGCGGCTTCAACAACAAAATCAAGATAACTTTGAAGCAGCTATGGAAGGAACTGCAGGAGCAACCATTAGCCCTACCAAGTATCGAGCAGTCCCCTCAGAAGACATTCGCATCTTACTCGAGGAACATGCAAATTTCTTGGAGTCATATGAAAAGCTAGAGGCTAAATGTGTGGACCTTAAGAAGCAGATAGCGAGTTCCCCCTCAGCTCAACAGGAGCCGATAATCTTGCAACACTCTATAGAAGAATTAGAGACCCTCAGGAAGCAGGTGGCAGAACTCCAAGCACGCCTCTTACCATATGAAAGGCCACCCTCGCCAACTGAAGAACCCGAACCTGAAACAGTAGTGGAAATCCCAGTCGATGACAGCTATGAAGAGCCATACGAGCGGATGCCAACACCGGGCGGTCGGGTAACAGAGGAAGGACAAGACACTTTAGAAATTGGAGTTCCCGATTGGGTTAAAAGGATCGAGAAAGTGGGAAAGACACATGATGATCGCGTTGCCGTGCAAATTCAATCTCTCACAAATCTGGAAGAAACTGTCCTTCGATCTTCTTACTTTCAGAACCTATCCCACCAACGGTTGATCACAACATCAGAGCCGCAATACATGCCTTACTTTGTCTTGCTACATGATTATAATGCAGAAGTTAAAAGGCATACAGGGAAGGAACCCTCATTCGCCACTCAATTTGAGTCAGAGGACTTACCGGCAGATGCACGTGCTGGCTCGATCTTCCAACCTAATTGGCGTGCATGTCTACTAACGGATTACCCTGAGATGATGAGCACCTGGGCAACCATGCCACTGTATATCAAGTATAATCCATGTTATTGCCCAATGGTATGTCGCAGATCATGGCAAGCATTTGCGATCAAGGTACGCAACAATAAAGCATGCTCGGCATGGGTCAATTATCCATATTTTGCTCCACCTCGAGGGACCCCAACCGTCGCTTACATGATAGCAACAATTCGACACTGGTCTACCCGTCTAAACAATGTACCCGACATAGCAGCAAAAATGTGTATGAAAATATTCGAACTCATGACAATTGTCTTCAAAACCTTTCGGAAGGTACATGCTCCATACATCTCTGCCCCCGGATTCTCTCAAGGTAATAAGGATTTAGTCTACGACATGAGCCAAACTCCCTCGGTCAGCATAATTTTTGCCTGGCATGCACGTATAAAGTATTTACCCGCATGCTTCAAGCAGACATTTGAGGAAATGTTCTCTACAGGGTTCTGGGAATATCATTTGGAAATTTTCATTCCCAGACCGACACATTTGCTACATCTATTCGCCGTCGAACAAGCCATCCATGCAGATCAGTTACGTCTGCCACATCCGGACATTCCAGGGCCCATTGATTGGGATCGCATGATGACAGATTTGGCCAGAGGACTACACATCCAAGAACATCAGCTTGCCACTCATGATGTGGAATATTACCTACAACACTCCCAGCAACAAGGGTCTGTGAGGGACGACAGACGCGAGAGAGGGGGAGGTGTTGATAGTAGTCAAGGACTGACTAGACAAGGAAGCCAGCGGAGAGAGTCAGAGCGAGGTGAAGGATTAAGTAGACAGAGTAGTCGACGCAAATCTGGTAGATAGGCCCTTCAAATTTTTCCAAATCAACATCTTTATAACAGTGATTCTCATCACTAACAATCTTTGTAAACACCATTTCATATTTTTGTAGCTCCATTTTGTGCAAGCCAAGGAGTCCTTGAGCTTGAAGAGCATTAGAAGTAGCTACCTACCAGTTTTCATATTTTTTAGACTCAGTTTGAGCCTTCAAATAGACCCTAGAACCTAATTTTTAACTAGGCCGGACACTAGGTCTGGACACAGCCAAAACCTAGTCAAAAACTATAAATAGAGCTAGAGAGCTCATTTTTGAGCTAGCTTGTAATTGATCTAAACTTGTAAGAGCTTTTTGGAACTAATCGAAAGAACTCCATTGCTTCTCACTCTTTGTCTTACCGTGTGTGCGCATGTGTGTGTATGTGTGTGCATGTTAGTGTGCTTCTCACTCATGCACTTGTGCCTTCACTTTCTCGAGGTCTTCATACCATCCTCATGTCTTCCCGGATTGACATTAAAGGAGGTGCTACTCATCACTGAGCTACATGCACTTTCACCGGAATTGATTCTTCCAATGGTTGATTCGGTGTTGTCTGCTGGACCAAAGGTACTGGGTGGGGAAAAACTATTGGTTCTTGACTGGCCCACATACTAGCTTTGGTAAAAAATCTCTTTTGTTCTCGAATGCAAGGCTCAAAAATCTCAGCAGTTGGTTGTAATTTCTTGCCCGATCGTAGTTGAATTAGTGCCACTTGAGTATCTACTACTGAAATATATACCATGTTTGCCATTGGATGTTGTCATTCTTTTCTTTGTTTATCGGACTCGAACGCCTCTTTGCAATATCTACGGATATGTCCAATCTCACCACAGAAATGGCATCTTGGTGGTGGAAGAGATATGCCTTCACCCGATTGACTAGAGTGCCACCGGGTCTGGCCAAAGTTATTTGCTCGCGATCCCCTATAGGTTTTATAACTTTGGTAGGAAGTATTTTGCAAATGCGATGGTACATAATGGGTAGGTTGTTGTCCGTGCTCTTGTATGATATCATTTACGATGGGCCTGGCATGTGCTTTAGCATTATATGGACATATTTGTGTGGAGTGACCAGCCTTATTACAAATAGCACAGTACATTTGATTTAGTGCATAAGTAGAAGCAATGTGTCTTGGGTTCTTATATTTTGTACAATACACTTGTTTCAATGGATCCGCGCTCGTACCCTTGGTTGCCTTTAGCCAGTCCAAATCTTTAGCGAACCCACCCACTTTATGTTCCAACTGTAATGCCATGGCTATGATCGCATCCAGAGTCATACCACCCACACATTGTATGATCATTACTTGCTTGAGATGAGGGTCTAATCCATTAATAAACCGCTAGGTAATCACATCATCCAGTAGGTTAGCATGCACCAGCGGTAGTAATGAAAACTGTAGACAAAAAAATCAAACCCATAGCTCAACCATTACCCCAAGCAAGTAATGAAAAAATTATTGATGTGAAAAATGATCCAATTCTTCGGGATAAGAAAAACATAGGACATATATTCATGGATGAGACGATCAAATAGGTGAAAATTGGTAGAGATGATGACTTTCTTTTGCCAGCAGAGAGCGATAAATTCGAGAGAGTTATACGGAGCCATGGAAAAGCCTTTACTATGTATCCTCATGAGATTGGTTGTGTAGATCCTAAGATAGTTGCACCCATAATAATCTTTACTATTCCACATATTCCATGGAATCTTTGCCCTATACCAGTTCCAAAGGCCCACTTACCTGAGCTAATGAAACTACTTAAGGAGAAGATAAACATGAGAATTTTAGAGGCATCTTTTGCACCTCACTCAAATGGATGGTTCACTATGCCTAAAAAGAATGGGAAACTACGTTTTATTCAACATCTCCAACCCCTGAATAAAGTCACCATAAGGAATTTAGGAATAGGACCCATTGTAGATGAGTTTGCTGAATCATTTTAGGACATTCTATCTATTCAATGGGTGATTTATATTATGGATATGACCAATTCCAATTAGCAATTGATAGTCGTGACATAACCACAATGAAAAATCCTTTTGGCTTAGTGCAAATGTGTACCTTACCTAAAGGAGCGACTAATTCTGTGGCTCATATGATGAGTGCTATGAATATGATCTTACATGATTTTATCCCTCATATAACTATGCCATTCATTGATGATATTCCAATTAAAGGAAGTGAGGAACGTGTAAAGGAAATTACTTTAGATTCATCTGGATGTCGTAAAGTTGTTCTTGACCATATCTCTGATTGTGAAAGAATATTTCAACGATTTGAAGAGGTAGGTCTCACATTTTCCATAGAGAAATCTGTTTTTGGTGTCAACGAGGTGCTTATTGTTGGACATTTATGTGGCCATTATGGTCGAAAGCCATACCCACAAAAAGTTGATGCGATTAGCAAGATTTCTGAAACATGTAATAACGTGAGTGAGGTACGTAGATTTCTTGGTGCTTGTATCTTTTATGTTATTTGGATCCCACATTTTGCTCATGTTGCTGATTGTCTTTATGACTTGTTGAGGAAGAAACGAAAATTTATTCGGACTGACAAACACACTCAAGCTATGCATAAATTGAAGAAATTATTGCTTGAAGCTCCAATCCTTAAGCGTGTAGACTATTCTCCTAACAAACCTATTATATTGACTGTTGATACTAGTCCTATTGGTATAGGTTGGGTCATAAGTCAAGATGATAGTAAAGGGAATAGATATGCAATTAGGTTTGGTGCCAAAATGTTACATGAAACACAACGAAAATATCCACACATCAAACGAGAACTATGGGGTATGGTAACAACTTTGAAAACAGACAAAGAATATTTCATTGGTGCAAATGTCAAAGTTGAAACTTATTTTTTGCCTCTCATTGGAATGATAGTGAATTGTTCGTCTCTTGATATAGCCATGCTTAGATGGATCTCATATATTAAGTTCATAAGACCTGAGTTAGTTCATATTTCAGGTAAGTCAAATTTAGTTGCTGATATGTTATCAAGAGCTAGATTTGATGACCTTGAAAGTGATCTAATAAAGAATGTGAACTTAATTGATTAGGTTCCACATATATACGAGTATGAGCAATTTCATGAGTCTGAGTACGAAGATGAATGGAGAGACATAGGAAAGTATCTGAGTACACTACAACCATTACCTAGCTGGACTAGGAATAGATTCCATAACATTAGGAAACGAGCTTATAATTTTTTTCTACGTAACGGTTATATTTGGAGACATGCTAAGGGTAAGGTTAAGAATCCACAACGAGTCCTAGGAAAGAGAGGTATTCAATTGCAAGTGATGAAGGAGATGCATGAGACGTTATGGGCAGGTCATAAAGGATTTTTTGGAACATATGAAAAAATTAGAAGTGCCTATTATTGGCCTAGGATGTATGTTGACATTAGTAGCTATGTTTCTACATGTTCTACTTGCCAGCTTCATTCTTCAGTCAAACATAGAGATCCGTTGCATTCTACTTATCCAACCTATATTCACTACAAGTGGGTAGTAGATCTTGTAACTATGCCTAAAGGTATTGACAAAATGCGCTACATTGTACTTGCAAGAGAAGACTTAACTAATCATGTAGAGGGACGTGCACTACGATCTAAGACCACATCCAATGTTTGCAAATTCTTGCTTGAAGCTGTCATAAGTCGCTTTGGGTACATAGAAAAAGTAGTTGCTGATCGTGGAGAGTAAAATGCGAGAGAAGCTAAAGATTTCTTTGAACATCACGGTATTCGTTTGTCTCTTACTACTGCATATAATCCAGAGGCCAATGGTAAAATAGAGAGAGGGCATCCACCTATTGTGAAAGCCATATCTAAAGCATGTAACGGTGACATCAAAGAATGGCCTAGATTCTTACCTTTTGCACTTTGGGCAGATAGAATGACGTGCACACGCACTACTGGGTATATGCCTACTGAACTCATGTACTGTCAAAAACCATTGTTTCCAATTCAGTCTCATATTTCTGCATGGTCAAATTTGCCTTGGTCTGAAAACATGTCTACTGATGATTTTTTGAGTTTGCACATTAAACAATTCGAAAAAGGTAAATTAAGACTTGATGATGCCATTGAAAAATTAAGAGAATCTAGAATGAAGAACAAGCATTATTTTGATAAAACGCATCGATTGCATCCTAAGCCAATTGAAGTAGGAGATTGGGTGCTCATTTATGATAGTACATTTGACTCTCAATATGATGCACACAAAAAGCTCACTCAACGATGGTTTGGGCCATACATTGTATCAAAAGTCAACAACAATGGTACATATGCTCTTCGTGAATTAAATGGTGTTGCACTAGAAACTTTGATTGCAGGTAAAAGGATAAATCTCTTCAAGAAACGTGATAATGACGAGTACATTTTGGATGATGACATTGAAAAGATGACAACAATGAGGCCAATTCATAGACAAGAGTATCCATGTTATAAAAATTAAAAAAAAATAAAAATAAAAATAAAAAAATAAAAAACATAAAAAAATATCATAATTTTTCAAGTTCATGTTGCTTTGTTTTTTTTCATTCTATTTTTTTCCGTTCTTGTTTCATGCATGTTTGTTTTCAATCTTTGCATTGCATTGCATATCCACATCACTTGAGTCAAAAAAAAAAAGGCAAATGATGATTTCTCTACTTGTGTAAAATTTTATCTTAAGTAGTAACTTATCTACTAAGAAATTGATTATAATCTAGGATTGTGGAAAGATAGGGCATGTAGATTTGGAGGTTTATTTTGGTGAAATGACTTTCATATATACACATGCCTATGTATCCTGTATCGAAAGCATAATTGTTGAAATCCTAGCTCCTGCTATTGCATGTTTCTACATCCTCAGTCCATCTCACAACACTTGTATCGGAGTTTAAACGACTCTTCTCCCTCATCAAAAATGGTTGTACCTTGTATCGGGGTTTAATTTTTCCCCATCATAAAAAAAAAAGAAGCTGCTACATATTACCAGGAAGTTTACACTTTCTTCCACCCCAAAAAAGTGATCGTAACCATAAAGTTGCCGAATCATCATCATAAAAAAAAAAGAGCAAGCCAAAGGAGGATAAAGAGGCATAGTAGAATAAATTACGGGCTATATAGGAAGATTTATGCGTTTGTGGAGTTTAGTTAGATTTCCTTGCATGTTATTAGAGAGAGAGCATATTCATATTTATGTAGGAAAGGAGTTGATCTAAAATAAGCTAAAGATGAAAGATGTCTCTTGAAAATCCTAAATCTTTGTTTATAATCGTATTTAAGGTAGATTGCTTTATGAAAAAGGTACAAATTTTTATTCAAGATGAGAGGAACTGATGCTTTAAATGACTCAATACATCCACTTCCACTTCATATTGATGCTTGTTTGTTTTCTGTCTTGTTGTCAATGTTGCTTGTTCATTTGCATATATGTTGCCTATTTGTTCATGCATATTCATGTTCCGTATTTCAATTCTTTCTTTCATGCAAATTTTGCTTCATGTCACGTTGCCTACTCATTCATAACAATGTTGCATGTTCATCTATAGAAATGTTACTTATTTATTTATGCATATTCATGTTGCCTGTTTTAATTTTTCCTTTCATACATATGTTGCTTGATATCATGTTGCCTTCTCATTCATGCATCTCATCAATCTCTCCTTCCTATTGCCTATTTTCCTTTAAAAGAATATGATGCTTGAAACTTAGGTTTTTTAGGAACACTAGAGTGGCGCTTCTGGAGGAACCATAGGTTTAGTGGGGGCGAATGTCGTCGAGATTTTCTCTCCTCTCTCACTTGTGAAGGCCTACAAAAAACATATTTGGTGAAGGTAGCCGGAATTCCCTAAGAAGTTCACGATGCATCAAGGATGTCAAAGGAAGCTCACATACAAAGTTTCAAAGAAATCAAGAAAGTCCACGGTAGCGGTCAAAGCTGGTCAAAGTTGGCAAATTAGGGCAAAAAATTCATTGTCACCAAATTAGATGAAAATTCGTATACTTGTAAAGATTGTCAAAGGCAGCCTATAGCCCAAATTTCAGCAGAAAATGGATTTTGTAGCACATTGATATGCTATGTTCATTTTATAAAAATGTAATTTTTCTAATTTGACCCTACAAATTCTTGTATAAAAATTTATGTTAGCCATATGGTTTGGCATGTATAAAGACCATATGTGGCTACATATTTGTACAAATTTTCAAGGCTATGAGAGCTTCCTAGAGACCTTAATGCCACCTTGCAAGCTTCCAAATGTAGACAAACTTGTACAAGGAAGATTCAGATGGAAGTTTTTTTTGCATATTCCTGAAGGAGTTCTTTGGAAACATAGTCCTACAAAGTTTCATCTTCACCAAAGCCTATTTGGAGGGTCAAAGAGCACAAAGTCCAATTTTTAGGATCACCGTAGTTTTCTAGTTTAAGCAAATTGAAGGGGTTCAAGGGCTACCACATGGCAAAAGCTGATTGAGCCATGTTGTAGGATCAAGATGAGTTCAGATTCAAGGGTGGAGATGCACTTATGCTTAAAGCAAGGAGGATCCACGAGTTTTCTCATAAAAGAAGACTTTTTTGATAGTCAAAGATCAATAATGCAAAGTTTCTCCAAAAATAGTGGCTTTTCTTATCCGAATTGATGTCAGCACTGATCCGACGGTCAAGATCATCCCTAGATCCAATGGTGGAGAATGAAGGCGCCTAAATTTCACTCCTTTACACTAGATTTGATAGCAAGAACAATTCCAAGCCATTGATTTGATTAATCAAATGGTTGTAATCGAAAGTAGTGATCCTAGAGTTGAGAGTTGATTTCTCTAGATCCAAGGGCCCAAGTTCATTCAAAAAAACTATATAAACCCCCCTCCAACTCCTAGAGCATCATTATTAGGCATCCATAGGGCTCTTGCTAGCTTACAGTTTCCTTGAGATGATCACCCTCGGTTGAGCGAGTGAGGATCCAAGGTGAGCTAGTATGAGTATAGTACCTAGTTTCAAATCTAAGTTAGAACTCCAATCTAGGATAGGCTCTTGAAACCAGCATCTCTATCTTGACTCACCCTTGGTGGAGCGTGTGAGTGAGTTAGAGCTGGTTTTAATGAGTCTTAGACTTCTTTAGTTAGACGTTACGAGCCTAGACATACATAGGGCCAATGAAGTGGAACTCGCCTTCTTACGTGTGACATTCGGTTGAACTGTCATGGTTTGAAGGTCAGAACCGCCTTTGATCAGTAGACTGCTTAGCTTGACGTACCATGACGATCTTATACATGTATCTTAATTCAAATCCTTTTAATT
This sequence comes from Ceratopteris richardii, assembly GCA_020310875.1. Lineage (NCBI taxonomy): Eukaryota > Viridiplantae > Streptophyta > Polypodiopsida > Polypodiales > Pteridaceae > Ceratopteris > Ceratopteris richardii. The sequence continues at coordinate 172,867,960 of CM035415.1, forward strand.
CATGTCACTTCACTTGTCTCTTGTCTCATCTCTCAGTCTCTTAAGTATTTTTACATGTCTTCTATTTTCTTCTATGTGTGAGAAGGCTCCGCAGTATTGCGTTGAACTAGTGAGGATGTTTCATTGAGCTTGTGAGTAAACTCTATCATCATAATTCACTTGCATGCATATAATCCATACAATTCCATACATATTGATAAGTTTCTGAAAGTGTATAAGAAGCTCCAATATTGGACCATTCTTCCTTTCGAAACTAATTTATGTATAGGGATTCCATCTATTCTCGTCATGCATACATATCATCCAAAGAAGACTATGCATATGGATTAGAATTGGGAAGTGTTTAAGAAGCTCCTTCAAAGGACCATTCTTTCTTCCAAACTTGATTCATGTGTATGGTTCTCTTTCATTCTTATCAGTCATGTTCATAAATCTAACTTGTAGTCCTACAATCTCATTCCCATAATCATTTCAACATCTCTCTCTTCTCCATACTCAACATTAATTTCACTTTAATGTCCTTAAACCTTCCAACATTCATTAGCTTCATACACCCTGTGTGTGCCAGGACTGGATCCGATCCACCCAGATTGCGATCACCTCCACAGCGGGGCTTGCTATTTTCAATCACAATAGGGAAGCAGCAGGGGTTAGAAGAGAAAAATGGGGAGAAACGATTAGGACCAAGATAGAAAAGAAGGAAGTAATGGATGTTGCTAATCACGGGAAGGATCAACATCTCGAGAGGGGGACAATGGTTGTTTTTGGGTAATGAGGAACATGCATATATGTTAGCTCAATTCCCTAAGCCTCTTTCTAGAGAGGGAAAGGCCCTAGTAGTTTTTGAGGATCATCGGCTACTTCGTGCACCTGCATGTGCTTGGATTTCTGAATATTGGAGAGGCACTACTATTGAAGATGGCATCTGTTCATCAAAGTCTGAAGAGAAGAGGAAGGAGAAGCCTTGCTAGTCCCTTCTCAAGCTCATGAAGATATTTTCAGCTCGTGGAGAATGAAGAAGTAGCTATTGTGATCTTGATAAGTACATGTGCTAATGAATAGCATGCAGAAAGTTATGATAGAGCTCTTTATGAAGGTATTGGATGCAGAGAAGAAGTGAGGCAATTGGTTGCGTTTCCTCAATAAAAATAGAGGGCCACATGTGAACATGCGTAGATGGTTGGAGAGATGGGTGAAGGCATGGGCTTCTTCATCTGGTTTTCGTATGTAAAAAAAGGAAGGAATCGACTAACCTAGATATGAGCCATGAACTTTTTCCCCATGGGCATTGAACATTATCCTTGGCAATGAAGCTCGGGCTAACTACGACTATAATTTTTTTGAAAAGATGCTGCTGTTTCGAGTCGTTTGAGAGTTACATAGGGGACCTCCACAACCACTTGAAGTGCAAGAAAAGTGATGTTGCTCATGGTCAAGGTTCTACTAAGGATAAACCAAGAGCTAGTCGGTTGGCTTCCAGAGCAGTAGGAGTAACACAGGTCAAGGATTTTGCTCTAAAGAATAGTAAGAAATCCAAACAAGAACAGGGTTCTGACGTTTTAGGACCAAAAACATTAGCTCAAATCAAGGATGAAAAGGCCAAAAATGTTGTACAAAGTAATGTGAAGGTCAAGCATTGCTAGATGATTGGACAGGCTTGGACTTGAATCCTAAAGGATGGAATGTTGTGTTTGTTTTTGCTTCTGATTTTCATAGCAATCAGGCATCAAAGCCATGCAAAGAGTCTATGAATGATCATTTTGGGATGTTGGATGAGTCTGTTGAACCTGATAAGAAGGTAGTGATGTATAGTGTTACTTCATGCCCTCTAGACATTAGCCCAGAATTAAATATTGGGATTGGTATGAAAAACAACAATGGTATTCTTGGAGATCGAACAATCATGAAGTTTTCTAAGGAATCAAATATGTCAAGGAACCATTCCTCTGAGACAACCATTTTGAAAGAAAGGAATAGCATTGGAGATGAAGGAAGTTTGAGAGGTGATTCATGTTCTTACAATGCTGGACTCGAAATCCATATGGATACACATTATGTTTCTATTGATGAATTCGTGGAAGATTGGACTAGAGCAATGAGAAAGCAAGCAGCTGAACAGGATTCCATCCCAAAGCCCACGGATTCCCTCATTTCAGAGTTGATAATGGTAAATTGTATCCTTGATGGAGATGTCTATGTACATACACAAAAACGGCTATGGAGTTCTTTTCTGAGGAAGAAGGCGGCTACTTCACGAGGTGCAACAAAAGAATTGGCGTTCCAACTGACTCTTCAACTAATTCATGATGTAGAGATATGTAAAACAGGTTCTTCATCTTTGTGTATATGGTGCTTTATATATTTCGAGATATTAGGATATGATGACTTTCTATTATTTAAGTGTAATTCGTTTCATAGAGCCATACTGCATGATCGATGGTTGTAATCTAATTTAGCAGCTTAGGACCAATGATCTTTGTTTGAGGCTTTTAAGTTCATGCATTTGGACTATCCAAGTCTATTGTTCATATAGAAATAGTATAAAACTCGGATGCTCTGAATGTGAAAGCATATTGCTATTGTAATACGGTGTCATGAACTCCATCGATTATGTTCTTTAGAAAAGATAAGTCACGTTCTCCTTATCTTGATATTAAGAAGTAGCACATGTGTACTCTTCAGGCTGATAGATAACAGAATGCATATGCACAAAAGATAGATGAGGTTAAGTCTTTATGTCAGAAGAAAACTAATTATTCGAACTTCAAAGCAACCAAATGACTAAATGAGAAAAACCCCTAAGGATAGAAGTTCACGCACAATGCAAACTAAAGAATACCTAGTGTCACCTAGTGGGGAAAATCTCTTAACTACTCCCTCTTTGCCGAACCATCACAACATACCTGGTTAACCTGATGTGAAAGGAGGGGATGAATGAATCATAGAGCGAGCAAAGTGAGGAATCAAGTTGATGATCAAAATATAGCAAACCTATAGATTCAGTATGGAATATATCCCAACTCAATTCCTATGTTTTCAAGAAGAGGATAGGCATCAAAAAGCCATCCACTCGGTTCATGATCGTTTAATCAAGCGATATGGGTTTTCTAATGGAAAAAATATATTCAAGTTCTCCAAAGAATATGAAATCGAGGCCAAGTACCTAGGTGTCAGATTGACTCTGATGACGGATATCGAATTATGCGAAAACTTTGTCTATGTAATGCATAATCAAATCATACAAATAAACCATATGACATGAGCACAATACAAAGCAATGCTCCTCAAGCAGTTCATGTTCGAGAACATGGACAAAGTGACTCGTTATTGCTTCCTGAGGCGGATTCATATACCCAAAGATCAACCGATTCTCGAGCTCAAAAGAGAGTTTGAGCGAGAGTATGATGACCTTTCTAAGCATGATAAGAGGTGCATAAGTCATGAGAGGGTGTCCTTGTTTCTTCGAGCAATTGATGTTAAAGCCCGAGACAAGTAATTCCACTTCTACAAGATATAGACTTGGACTCGACGATCACAGAGGATTGGACACTCGTCCATGAGGTTGTGAGGAGATATGTGAATAAACAACAAACAATAGAAAAATTTTTAAATGATTGGAAAGCTAATCTTCATGCAAATGAAAAATATGAGCAAATTCCATGCATTTTAGAAATACAATAATTTGCAAATCCATAGAATAATAGAAACCAAGCTAGGCGTAAGGAAGATATGCATGGAATACATGTACATGCTTATGAAGAGGATCGCCATAAAGAACCTATAAACATAAATGATGCAATCTCCAAGGATCCAAGATGCCAAGAGCCTGTAGACTTCTCTTCAATGATCACATCTTCAAGTGCTAGATATGCACAAACTCTCATGATGGGAGGAGCAAAGCAGCATGTGGAGGATGATCAAAATCATATCAAACAAAAACCAAATACAAAACAAAACAAAATTCAACAAATCCAAACAATAAAATCAGATGAGGCTTCCCCTACTCCAATAAAGTTTTTGCATCCAATAGATCAAAAACAGACAAATCAAGAAATAATTCAAGTTGCAAACAAAGAGATAGAGATATCTAGAAGGCTCATAGGTGACCGAATGGAGATATAATATGAGATACGAATAGAGAATTCAATAAATATGCCTAAAGATCGAGCTTGAGATGCATCCTTACGTGTTGACATCCGGAAAGATGTGGAATATTATTGGATGTCAGTTGATGGTGATGCACCCCTTTTGACCCAGGATTCAGATACAATTTCTGATCTAATGATTGAAATACATGAAGAAATTCCAATGGAACACGATGATGGATCTGGGGACCTGTCAACAAAAGATCCCATGGGTATGAAAATGGATATGCAAGAACCCACATTATACATGCATATAGAGATGCAAAAAATGAAACTACTTATTTGAAGGAGGACATTTCAATAATGGGACCTCTAGAGATTGAAATCTATGATGACGGAGATGAGGATGATACTAATCTAGTGGATATGCAAATGATGAGTCCTCTAGATCGTGATATGTATGTTGATGGTGATAAGCATGATGCTAATCCTATTGATACTCTGGACCAAGATCAAGATACTGATATGCTTTTGAGTGATGCCACATTGGACAAAGATCCCACTCATAAGAAAGAGGATAAGTTGGATGGAGTTCACAATAATGATATGTATGTAAACGACGCCACACTCCATGAAGAGAGACATATGAATGATCATGAGGAGGATGAGGAAATATCATTATGTATGCTTGAAAGATCTTTTTAATGATGATCTAAACACTTTAGAATTTAAAAATCTATACACATGTGCTCTTCATTCATCATGTGTATCTTCATATGCTGCATGTGACAGAATCACGAAGAAAGGCAACTATGCTCAAATGATTGCATCATGGCTTTTCAAATTTTCCAAGAGCTATGTATGCCAATCTATCCATCAAGGGATGAACAAGTAGATGATGGGGATTGTTTGCAAGTCTAACATTTTCAAGAATGTTTCTAAGGTGAGTTCAATACAACGTTGGTTGTTCTTTAAGCACAACTTCTTTGGTGATCATGTATCAAGTGAGATGGGTTTGAAGGAAAAACCCTAATAAATAAGAATTTACAATACCAAAAAGGAACTCGTAAAAAGAAATGTATATATATCTCATGTTCTTTCCTTTAATCTTAAGATAGATACAAGGAACTAAATAGAAATCAGAAGACAAGTAATTAAAGTGAGAACACTTATGATAATGAATTCATGTTGGATAAGAGGTATGAAGACAATATAATTCAAATAGATGTTTTTAATGTTCAAATAAATGAACTTTTTCAATAGGTGATTATTGAACGTGATGCTACTAATTTCTCTTATGAGGTTTTGAGAAAAAGTGTTGACATGGAGCTAATTGAAGATGTAGAGTTTTGATGGATTGTATAGGAGGCAACCAATTCTGATTTGCATGTTTATGTTTTACTACAAATGGTTTTTTGAAGTTCTTTCATGAATTTCATATGAATATAATGTTATTTTGATGTGATGTTTCTCATGATTTGTCTAGTTGTATGAGTGTAGGTAATGATTAACTGGAGGCAAAGAAGATGGGAAACAAAGAACAAAATTGTGAAAAGCTTTTTTCAATAGCTACCTTGCTTTAATTTTGATCTCTTGCAGAATTTTCGAGTTGCATTGCACATAAAGTATGCATATTTTTAATTTGAGAAGAGCATATGCTTCAATTCCAATAGGCGGACATTCATTTGCACATAAAATGGATATGTAAATATCATGAATAAGAGTAGGATAGAGTGGTGAATGGAGTTGAGAGAAGATTACCTTTGAAAGCATAACTATGAGGGATGAGCTTCTTTCTTTAGAAACCATGAAAATTGATTCCATAATTGCACCATAATTGAGAATTGTTGCATCTAAAGTATGGATGCATGAAATGTATGTGCAAAGTTTTCAAGCCTATAGGCACACAACCAATTGCACATTAAATGGATAATGAATGTATGATGAGATCTTGATTTCAACTTTGAGTGAGAATACCTCGACATCGAATGCCTTGTAACTTTTCTATGCACCATTATGTTTTCCGATGCATTGAGAGTATGCATGTATAGGGCCACTATATGGTCGTGCATAGACACAATGTTTTTTCATGCCCATGCACTTGATTCTTCTCATCTTCTTTCAGTTTTCAAAAGTCGTGCAGATGCAAATATAACAATTGGTGTTGGTGTGTTCGGAGGCCCCACATGTTTAGAGGTGGTGGATGTGGTCCTGATCCGAAGTTGAAGCATGGGAACTAAATATGATGCATCCGCTTAAAATCCATCTAAAGAGTCAGAAACTGAATGGAGATGTGATGAAATCCAGAAGCTTGGTGACTGTGAGGATGAATATCATGAGGATATGATGGGTGGCAAAGGTTCCATTCAAGCTTAGCATATATTAGTATATCCTGTGAGGAAGCTGCCAAGAGAACGTGGATCTTGAAAGCACTAAAAGCACACTAGATCCAAAAGATTCAAATGCTATGGTTTTGGTAAAAGAGAAGATATGGACTCTAGCAACTATGTATTTAGAAAGGTTACGTTGAGAAGATATTAAAGCCAAGCAACTTCACATTGACGTGCGAAATTGCCATTTGGATGGGGATCAGAACCATTCAGGTACTATGGGCTTGCATTATGTTGCACAAAACCAAAGCAATGTATTCAATGTGAATCCTGAGGTCATTACAGTATGCAAACAGAAACAACATTCCTCATATTTCTGGTAGAGTGTGCTATATTTCTTTGTTGTTAAATATTTTGGGACCATTTTAGGAGGGCGTGAAACATACAAGTCAAGTGTGGAGGCATCAAATATGCTTGTGCTTACCTAATGAAATAAATTTAGAGGCTTTGTTATGTTAACCATGGCATACGATCTCGACATGGGGATTGTAATAGAGGGAATTTTTGAGGAAGGGTAAAGGAATCTACGGAGTGTGAAGCGTAGGGCTTGCTATTCTCAATTAGAATAGGGAAGCAGCAAGGGGTCGGAAGAGAAAAATGGGGAGAAACATGCAGGACAAAGATAGAAAAGAAGGAAGGAAGGGATTTTGCTAAGCAAGATAGGGATGAGCATTGCGAGAGGGACACAATGATTATCTTTGGGTAATCAAGAACTCGCATATACATTAGCTCAATTCCTTGAGCCTCTTTCAGGAGGGGGAAAGGCCCTGGCAGTTTCTGAGGATCATCGATTGCTCCATGCAACTATGTGGGTTTGGATTTCTCAATTTTGTAGAGGCACTACTATTGAAGATGGTATCAGTTCATCAGAGTCCGAAGAGAAGAGGAAGGAGAAGCTTTGCCAGTCCCTTCTCAAGGTCATGAAGATATTTTTCAGCTTGTGGAGAATGATGAAGTAGATCTTGTGACCTTGATAAGTACATGCGCTAATGAAGAGCATGCGGAAAGCCTTGACAAAGATCTTCATGAAGGTATTGGATGTAGAGAAGAAGTGAGGCAAATGGCTATGTTTTCTCAGTCAAAATAGAGTGCTACATGTGAACAACTCGAGATGGTTGGAGAGATGGGTGAAGGCATGGGCTTCTTCATCTGGTTCTCATAAGTAAAAAAAGGAAGGAATTGAGTGACTTAGATATGGGTCGCGAACCGTTTCCCCATGGGCACTGAACATTATCCTTGGCAACAAAGCTCAGGCTAACTACAACTATAATATTTTTGAAAAGATGCTGCTCTTTGGAGTCGTTTGACAGGTATGTAGGGATGTTGCTCATGGTCAAGGTCTTTGTAAGGATAAACCAGGAGTTGCTCGGTTGGCTTCAAGATCACTTGGAGTAACAGAGGTCAAGGATTTTGCTCCAAAGAGTAGTAAGAAATCCAAACAAGAAGAGGGTTCTTACTTTTTTGGACAAAAAATGTTTGCTCAAATCAAGGTATAAAAGGCTAAAAATGCCATACAAGGTAATGTGAAGGCCATAGCATTGCTAGATGATTGCAAAGGCTTGGACTTAAATCCTAAACGAAGGAATGTTGTTTTGGTTTCTACTTCTGATTATCATAGCAATCAGCCATTAGAGCCGTGGAAAGATTGTATGAATGATCATTGTGGGATGTTTGATGAGTCTGTTGAACCTGATAAGAAGGTAGTGACGTATAGTGTTACTTCATGCCCTCCAGACATTAGCGCAGAATTAAATATTGCGATTGGTATGAAAAACAACAATGGTATTCTTGGAGATCTAACAATCATGAAGTTTTCTAAGGAATCAAATATATCAAGGAACCATTCCTCTGAGACAGCTATTATGAAAGAAAGGAACAACATTGGAGATGAAGGAAATTTGAGAGGTGATTCATGTTCTTACAATGCTGGACTTGAAATCCATATGGATACAGGTTATGTTTCTACTGATGAATTCGTGGAAGATGGTTCAAAAGCTATGGATAATACTGTAGGTGTGGAATATGTTTCTGATGAGGAAGAAGATGAATTTTCCAAAAAGCTCCGTAATTTCCTTTCTTGAGTGCCCCTCGATGGGAGACTAGGTGCTTCATTAACAACAGCAACTCCTCACATGAATGACCTTTGTTTGAGCCTTTTAACTTAATGCATTTGGACTATCCAAGTCTGCTGTTCGTACAAAAATAGTATAGAAATCAGATGCTCTACGTGTGAAATCATATTTATGTTGTAATTCTGTGTCATAAACTCCATCAATTATGTTCTTTAGAAAAGATAAGTCACATTCTCCTTATCTTGATATTAAGAAGTAGCAGATGTGTACTCTTCAGGCTGATAGATAACAAAATGTGTTAGCACAAAAGATACAACAGGTTGAGTCTTTATGTCGAAAGAAAACTAATTATTCAAACTTCAAAGCAATCAAATGACTGAACAAGCAAAACCCCTAAGTATAGTAGTTCACGCACAATGCAAACTAAAGAATACATAGTGTCACCTAGTGGGGAGAATCTCTTAACTACTCCCTCTTTTTTGAAATCCTGTCACGTGTGGGTCTCTCCATGGCAAAAGACATTTCTGAGTCACTTATTTCCGAGCTTACTGTGTAGGGATAACCATTAAGTTGTTCAGCCCAATACTTACTGTGTAGGTTGACACTAGCCTTAGAAGATCTAATGCTTTGTCCATCCTTCCCTAGGTGTCGATCAAATTTCAAGTTCATAAACTTTGTCTTCTAGTCCCAAAATTCCCCTTGGTATTGCTCAAAATCCTTTGGAGCTCCCCGAGCTTCCCAATTTCACCTAAGCTCTCCAATCGCCTCAAAATCACTCCAAATAGACTTCATATGAGAAAGCTATGTCCAATCACACTTCTAGGGGTCAAAAGAGGCAAACATGACTTCTCAAAGAATCATGATTTTTTGTAAATCAGGCAGCCAAAAAGTCGTGTTTTTTATCAAAAAACTCCACTCCAAAGAATAGTGACTTTCTCATACTTATTAATTCTAGGGAATCGCGCATTTCTGGCAAAGAATCGCAACTTTCTCAAAGCTAGGAAATCACGACTTTCTTCCAAGAAATCGGGACTTTCTCCAAAATGACCAAGTCTAGAGAATCGTGAATTTCTTCTAAAGAATAGCAATTTTCTCAAATTTTCTAAGTCCAGAGAATCATGATTTTCTCAAACTCCAAAATCTAGAGAATCGCAAATTTCTCAATTTTCTAAGTCGAGAGAATTGCAATTTTCTTCCAAGGAATCGTGATTTTCTCAAATTTTCCAAGTCCAAAGAATTGCTAATTTCTAGGAGAGAATTGTGATGTTCTTCCAGAGAATCATGATTTTCTCAAATTTTCTAAGTCCAAAGAATCATGAATTTCTCAACTTTCTCTAAGTCCAGGGAATCACAATTTTCTCAAAAGCACTAAGTCCAAAGAAGCACGACTCTCTTCAATTTCCCAAGTCTAGAGAATTGCGAATTTCTAGCAGAGAATCACGATTTTCTTAAATCTAGAGAATCGTGAATTTCTAATAGAGAATCGTGATTTTCTCAATTTGCCCAAATGAAGGAAATCTTGATTTTCTCAAAATGCTCAATTCTAGAGAATCTCAATTTTCTTAAATTTCCTCAAGTCCAGAGAATCGCGATTTTCTCGAATTTCCTCAAGTCTAGAGAATCGTGATTTTCTCCAAAACTTTTAGGTAGGAAAAATTTTTTAATTTTCAAGAGAATCGTGATTTTGTGAGAAAGTCACGATTTTCTGAGTTTTAAGAGAGAAATTTGAATTTTTTCGTCGAGCTCCAAATGTGCAAAAAATCGTGAAAATCACAAGCGGATGCACTCCCAAGCACTTCCTAGCTCTTTTTTGCACTCTCACACATGCAAAATGATGGGAAAATGGTAATCCTATCCAAAATTATTTCAACAAAACGTCATCTAGAAGATACATCTCTTGACACTGTTAGAGACAGACGTCTGCAGAAGCACGCGAACAACACAAGGAAGAAGAAGAAGCTTGGAGCACAAACACACAATACTGAATGTATTGCTAGAGAATGTACAAAGATAAGTAGCCCATTAGGGCAATAGGCATATATACAAGCCGAGGGAAAAAACCTCCTAAAGAGGGAAAAAAGTGCCCCCACAATCCTAGTGTGTGCACACACATCACTACCTAGATATATCAACAAATCCCCCCTGAGAGTGATGCGGTGAACAAGGAGCTGGCACTCATGTATAAAGAAGTGCCAAGCTATGTGGAAATCACTCCACAAAAGGACGTAAGCCCAAAGCTTTGTGGAAAGCTTCAAACTTCTCCCTAGGCAAAGCCTTCGTGAAAAGGTCTTAAATGTTCTTTTGTGTGGGCACATATGCCAAGCTGATCTCCCTAGCAGAGAACCTCTCCTTGACATAGTGATAATGCACCTCAATGTGCTTAGTGCGAGCATGGAACACAGGGTTCCTCGCAACTGCCAATGCGCTATGACTGTCAATGAAGATGGTGGTGGCAGAACACTAGCCAACACCCAAATCAACCATAAGGCATCTAAGCCACACACACTCAACAGTCACTGTGAAAGCTGCCCTATACTTAGCCTCACAACTGGAAGTGGCCATAGTAGGCTTCTTCTTGCTCAACCAAGATATACATGAGCTACCAATCATGAAGCAAAATCCACTGGTGGACACACGAGTATCATAGCAATCAGCCCAATTTGAGTAAAAAAAAGCATGCAAATCTGGTGGTAGTGATCCCCCCTTGGGATAAAACAACCCAAGTAGCCAAGTACCACTCAAGTAGCGAAAGATGTGCTTAACCGCCTTCCAATGCGTGATTCCTGGGCGATGCATAAACCTGCTCATCTGTGAGACAGCAAACTGAATATCTGGTCGAGTAGTGCATAAGTAAATCAAGCATCCAACAGCTTGCTGATAGAGAACAACATCAAATGCATCTCCAGCATCATGAAGACTCAATCGTAAGCTTGTCTCCATAGGAGTGGCAATAGGCTTACAGTCTTCAAGGCCAAAACGTTGCAATAATGTGTCAATATATTTTGTTTGACACAAAGCCATTCCACCATCAACTTGCATAAATTGAATGCCCGAATAGTGATGCAAATGCCCCAAATCAGACATCTCAAATGAGGCATGCAAATCAGCCTTAAAATCAGCAATATGCTTCTCAATAGGACCAGTGAGCAGCATGTCATCAACATAGACAACAATGATAAGAAGCACATCATTAGCATGCTTAACATATAAGGTGCTTTCAGTTGGACTGTTCTCAAAACCATGTGCAATCAGATAGGCATGTATCTTCTCATACCAAGCACGTGGTGCTTGCTTTAAACCATCTAATGCCTTCTTTAACTTGCACACCTGGTTTTCATGTCCTTTCTGCACAAAGCCACGGGGCTGAAAAACATACACTTCTTCATGCAAGTCACCATTCAAAAATGTTGTTTTAATGTCCAACTGATATGCATTCCAACCATGATGGGCTGCAAGTGCACAAATGCTCCGAATAGTAGTCATACCGCATGTAGGTGCAAAGGTCTCATCAAAATCAATGCCTCTTTCCTGTGCATAACCCTTTGCAACAAGCCTAGCCTTATACCTATCAACTGTACCATCAAGTTTACGCTTCAACTTGTATACCCACTTAGTGCCAATGGCCTTCTTGCCAGGAGGCAAGTCACATAATATGTACCATTCTTCATTGTAGCATCATATTCAAATTGCATAGCAGCCATCCAATTTTCTGAATTCTATGCTTCATCAAAAGAAAGAGGCTCATTCTCATCAGAGAGACTAGACATAGCCATAGCATAGCAATCTGATGTAAAGGAGGCACTATGAGAGCCTGAACGAGTACGATATGAGAAAGGTGCATCTAATTTGTTGTCACGCAAAGTCTGCACCAGCCATTTTGGCATAGTTTTTGCCTGCTCAATATCAGCTCTTTCATCAACAAGTGAATCATGTAAAACTTCATCAGAAATGGAATGATGTGCATCATCATATGAAACCTACAAAGGCTGAGAAGTTGCCTCATTAGGACCAGCACTAGATTCTCCACGTGTAAAAAGAGGCATCAAAGTATCAGGCATGTCTTTGGAGATAACAGATGTCTCCTTAATACATGAAAGCAATGGCTCAATAGCATCTTCCATAAAGAAAACATCACGGCTAACCAGAATGTGTTTAATCTGTGGATGATACAGACGATAGCCTTCACGTTCATAAATGTACCCAACGAAAATACACTTTACTACCTTATCATCCAATTTTTGCGATGTTGTTCAGGCACTAGTGCATATGCCAAACAACCAAAAACACATAGATGAGCAACAAATGGCTTGCGGTCATGCCAAGCCTTATATGGAGTGATAGACTGCAGTGCTTTAGTGGGACACCTGTTCAATGCTGCACACATGACAACCTCAAGCCAGAAACTATGTGGTAAAACCTGACTCTTGACCATGCACCTCACCATCTCCATGAGTGACCTGTTCTTTCGTTCAGCAACTCCATTATGTTGAGGTGTATACGACACTGTACACTGGTGTTTTATTCCACGTTCAGCCAAAAATGCATTAAAATTAGAAGACATGTATTCCCCCCCTCGATCAGAATGGAGGGTGCCCATTTTACATGCTGACAGATTCTCAGCCAAAACCAAAAACTGTTTAAAGCACATGAACACTTCGGACTTTGCTTTGAGTGGATATACCCATGCATGCCTGGAAAAATCATCAATGAAAGTCACGAAGTAAAGATAATTTCCAAAAGAAGGTGTCTGCAGAGGACCACAGACATCACTATGTACAAGATGCAATTTCTGAGTAGCCCGAACTGAACCATCTTTTGGAAAGGATGAACACTGCATTTTGCCCAAAATACAGCCTTCACAAACATGTTTTCCAGGTGCCTCAAGTTTGGGCAACGAGGACACCATTTCAGATTTTGACAGGCGTAGCAAACTAGCAAAATTCAGATGACCAAAGCGTGCATGCCAAAGCTTTGCACCTGACATAGCCTGAGAATCATTTACTACACATGCCAAATCATTTACAGATCTTTCATATTCTATGAGCTTATATGACCCACGACATAAGATGCCAGAAGCAATAATCACATCGCCATTTGACAGATCATGAACTGTACACCTGTCATCAACAAATTTCACAACCAAGCCAATCTTGGCTAATGCAGAAACTGATAATAGGTTCTTTTTGATCCCTGGCACAAATAAAGCATCTGACAAAGTGAAAGAACTACCATCAGCAGTAGTCAAAATGATCTTACCAACTCCCATTACAGGATAAGAAGAGTTTTTGGCGCATGTAACAGTATTCCCTGTAGGGGCAGGCTCGAGTGAAGAGAAGAAATTGCGCTACAAGGTAATATGTTTGGTCACCCCACTATCAAAATACTGGCAAACATCTGAGTCTACTGCAGACATGCACTGCTCATGAGAAGATGGGTCAAAACTGTAGACAGTAGTAAACGCCCATTCTTCTTCCTGCACAAGATTTGCAGACTCTGTTTCTGGTGTAGAGGCCTCTGCAACAACCATTCCAGCCTCTTTCTTCTTTTCCTCGTTAGCAGCCAGTTTTGGACAGTTCTTTATGATATGATCATTCCCTTTACAATACTTACAAAACAATGTTTGCTTTTCTCATTTCTTCTCATCTTTATCTTCCTTCTTCGAATATGCAGAATTAGCAGATTTTTGCTTACTAGTTGAAGAGCTCCATTTTCCTTTGTCCTTCTGACTAGCCAGAAAAGCTTGATCTGCAACTCGCATAATGAACCTGTTTTGCCTGGACTGATCTTCCTACAACAGAACAGAGACTAACTCCTCAAAGATAAGGTATTTGGATTGCCTTTCATCATCAACCGAAGAGTAGAAGCAAAACTCTGATATGAATCAGGAAGACCCTTTAGAACGGTCTACACAAGTGAGCTATCAGGTATAACCTCATGAGCAGAAATCAACTATTCCTTCAAGTCTTTGATCTTCGTTAGAAAATTTAGCATTCAAAGCTTATAAAGGAGATGATCTCAATGGAATCTAATTCTCATCAATTAGGAAGCAAGCATGATACACAGGTGGAGGATCCAAGAAGTGATATAGATGATGATCAAGATGAAAGGGAAAAGAATATGGAAGTCAAGAGGCAAATCAAAGATGCAAGAGGTTTGAGAATGCTCCAAACAAGTACCTAGAAGATCAGCAAGAGAGAAGAAACAACCACAAAGGTATGGATATGATTCCACATTTGTTAAATAGCATTCAATCTACTTGGCAAAAGATTTAATTGTAGAAGAACTATCAACCTATGAAGAGGCAAAGAGAAACCCTAATTTGGAAAAGGCCATGAAAGAAGAAATAGATGCATTGAAGGAGATGGACACTTGGGATTCAGTTCCAATGTCACCGAATCAAAAGGTAACTGGTTGCAGATGGGTGCATAAAGCTAAAAGAAATTCAGATGGATCTGTTTGCAGATACAAGGAAAGATAAGTTGCCAAAAGATGCTCACACACTCATGGTATAGACTATGAGGAAAATTTCTCACCAATTGCAAAGATGACTACAATCAGGACATTGATAAGTGTAGCTGGTGCAAGGAATTGGACACTCCTCCAACTTGATGTGAAAAAATGCATTCTTAAATGGTTGGATAAGTGAAGAGGTATACATGTCACAACCACCAGGTTTTGAAGACCCTAATCATCCATCTTATGTTTGCACACTTAAGAAAGCATTGTATGGATTGAAACAAGCTCCTAGAGCTTGGAGTTGTAGGTTGGTTACATATCTTCAAGATCAAAGGTTCCAACCTAGCAGCTCAGATCCTTCTCTATTCGTCAAAAGGGATCACGATGAGGTTATCTATCTATGTGTATATGTAGATGATATTATTCTAACAGGTGATTATGTAAATATCACTCAAAGGATCAAGAGACACATGCAAGAGCAGTTCAAAATCAATGACCTAGGTGAGGTCACAAATTTCCTAGGTATGCAAAAGGTGATATACACAAATGAAGGAATGTATTTGACTCAAAGAAGATACATTCAGGATCTACTTCTCAAGTTCAAAATGGAGAACACAAAACCTACAGGTACACCTTTGGAGATGAATCAGAAACTTAGTGTTTATGAAGGTGAGAAAATTGAAGACATAAAAGAATATCAAAGCTTGGTAGGTAGCTTGATATATGCTACTCATATAAGGGCAGATATCTCATATAGTGTGGGAATGCTTAGTCAATTCATGCACTCACCGAGAAGACCACATATGGATGCGGCTAAGGGAGTACTTAAGTATCTCAAAGGTACAATCAATGAAGGTATATTCTATCCTTACTCTCTCGATTTGGATATCAAAATCTATTCAGATGCAGCTTGGGCAGGATCTAAGGATGATAGAAGAAGCACTTCTAGTTACTTAGCATTTGCAAGTTCCAAGTTAGTGTCATGGAGTTCCAAGAAGCAACCTACAATTGCTCTATCCTTGACTGAAATATGTTGGGAGAAATGGTTGGATGCACTCAGAAGATTTGGTTGGTACTGCTAATCCTGCTTTGCACCAGCCCTCTTTGACTCCAGATATGCTTAGTAGACTCCTTGAGCTTCCAAATGATACCAAAATATGCTATATGTACTTTGGAAATGATTTGAATAATGATTAGATCAAAACAGATGAGTTTGCACTTCACTAGACTTGAAAACTTTCTATTTTGATCTTGATACCTGCTCAGTCTTTCACTCAGTATGACCAGCACACTTACAATTGGAACAATTCCTCCTAGAGTTATTCAATTAGCTTAACAAGCTACCATTCGCAAGTGGAATCATTCAAATTGATAAACTATGCTCAAAGAAATAACTTTAGCAAGTTTATGGTCACTCCCGACTTTTTAGGAAATGTGCAGACAAATACCAGAGACTCCTTCGAAGGCGATTCCTCGAAAATGGCTGAACCAAACTTCTTCAAACTTTGCAGTCTTGTAGAATGCTTTGAGCTGGATCTATCAAGCTTTGAATCACTTGATTTGGTTCAGTAGGCACTGAGATATGCCTCTTGGAAGTTGACAGACTTGGAGAAGATAACTCAGAAAAACATAGAGTTGAAAAGTATAAATGTATCTATTGATTGATGTAATTGTACAATCTCATTAGCATGATAAGCATAGCTAAATGAGGTATTGTGGTGTAGGCTAAGATGTAGCACTCACACACACAGAGATACAATGATAAAATGCCTCGGGAAATGAGCTGAAGTGAGAGACACACCCGCGACTTTTTTACTTCATCTTTTATAGAGGTTGAGTGATCATTTGAATTTTGAAATTCAAATCTAAGGCTCCCTAGAATATCTCTTCTAAAGTTAGGGAGATATTCTCTCCATTAAGTCCTCTAAATTTCCACGACTAATCAAGTAGGTGCACTCATACATATGCCAAGTCATTTTAGACTTTTACAAAGGAGTAAAATGGTAATAGTCCATAAGCATAAGTTCCTATGACTCTTGCTTCATGTAAAGATATCCTTCAAGGGTTCCAAGCCAAAGGTGAAGGCTTGAATTGCACCAACAGCTCCCCCTCAAGCCAAACACTTTGGCTTAAATCTTCATCTTCAATCTTCAATCACATCCTGCAATCCAATCATGGATTTGAATCTGCATAACTTACTTCCATCCAAAGCTTTAGTGAGTAAATTTGCACATTGCATATTAGTGGACACATAAGTCAATTGAATGTCTTTGCTTAGCAATTTTTCTCTCACATAGTGGTAATGAACCTCTATGTGTTTGGTTCTAGCATGATATATTGGATTAGCTACAAGGTGAAGAGAGCTTGTGTTATCTCCAAAGATGATTGGAGGTCTAGTATATAGACCTAACTCTGTATACAAAAGCTTTAACCAGATAGCTTCTTGAGTGGCATTGGCTAGCCCTCTATACTCTGCTTCAGTAGATGACAAAGCTATTGTAGGTTGTTTCTTGGCTGACCAAGAAATAGGTTTATCACCTGCAAAACATATGTATCCTGATGTGCTCCTCCTATCATCCTTGCATCCTGCCCAATCTGCATCTGAATATACTTTAATGTCAATATCTGATGTATAAGGAAAGTACAAACCATGGTTCTGAGTTCCCTTTAGATACTTCAAGATCTTCTTTGCTGCCTCTAGGTGAGGTACCCTTGGTTTGTGCATGAATTGGCTTAGCACACTAACTCCATATGCTATGTCAATTTTGGTTAAGGTAGCATAATTCAAACTACCTACCATACTTTGATATCCTGTAATGTCTTGGACTTCATCACCTTCATGAGCACTAAGCTTTAGGTTGACCTCCATTGGAGTACTTGAGACTTTAGCATCCTGCAAGTTAAACTTCTTCACAATGTCCTGTACATACTTCTTTTGAGTGATATATATAGCTGAATTAGTGTAGACTAACTCAAGACCTAAAAAGTATTTCAATAATCCAAGATCATTGATCTTGAACTCCTTCATCATCTATCCTTTGATGCTTCTAATACCATTGACATCATTGCTTGTAATGATGATGTCATCAACATAAACACACAAGTAGATTACCTCTGTACTACTCTTTATGAATAGAGAAGTGTCTGCTTTACTCATCACAAATCCTTGGTCTTGGAGATATGTTGTCAATCTGTAATTCCATGCTCTAGGTGCCTGCTTCAATCCATATAGAGCCTTCTTCAATTTACAAACATAATTTACCTTCTTGGGATCTTCATAGCCAGGTGGTTGTGACATGTAAACTTCTTCAGATATCCATTCATTCAAGAAAGCATTCTTGACATCTAATTGGTACATGTTCCAATTCTTAGATGCAGCTATACTCACCAATACTCTGATTGTTGGCATCTTAGCCACAGGAGAAAATGTCTCCTCATAATCAATGCCTTGGGTTTGTGCAAAACCCTTGGCTACCAACCTAGCTTTGTACCTGTTTATTGTTCCATCTGAATTTCTCTTTAGTTTGTAGATCCATCTCGATCCTATCACCTTCATAGAGTCCTTCTTGGGTACCAAGTCCCATGTGTCACTCTCCTTGAGAGCTTCTATTTCTTTATCCATAGCTCATTTCCATTCAGGTTTGGTGATTGCCTCTTCATATGTACCTGGTTCTTCATTCAACAAATCCTTTGCAAGATATACAG
The DNA here is from genome assembly GCA_020310875.1 of Ceratopteris richardii. Classification (NCBI taxonomy): domain Eukaryota; kingdom Viridiplantae; phylum Streptophyta; class Polypodiopsida; order Polypodiales; family Pteridaceae; genus Ceratopteris; species Ceratopteris richardii. Next base: position 172,886,668 of record CM035415.1, read on the forward strand.
AATGCTTGGTTACAAGAGAAGTATCATACCCATATCTGATAGGCTTCTTACTTTCTCTCTGAGATCTCCTCATTGCTTGAGTTGAGGATTCTGGTATATCCTCTAGCTTCTTCATTTTCATCTTCCCTTTGGACTTCCATGCCTTAAATTCCTCAAGGTTAATTGTGTCGTCATCACTGAGCTTGAGTCTTCTTTCTGGATTGGTTCCTCCTTGGTGAGCTTTGGGAAATCTTCTTCCATATCATAGGGTAGACTAACCTTCCTGCATTCATTCTCATACCATGAGTCATTCTCATCAAAGATGACATCTCTGCTTACCTTGAAGCCTTTGTTTGTTGGATTGTAGAATCTGTACCCTTTTTGGTTCAAATCATAACCAATGAAGATACATTTTTCAGCTTTAGGGTCTAGCTTTCCCCTTACCTGTGAGGAAATATGCACATATGCTACACAACCAAAAATTTTGCAATGATCCAATGATGGTCTCTTACCATGCCAAGCTTCATAAGGTGTCATGCCATCAAGAGACTTTGATGGCAACCTGTTAATGAGATAGGTGGCAGTAGATACACTCTCTGCCCAAAGATAATTTGGTAACTTCTTTTCATTAAGCATAGACCTAGCTGTTTCAACAATAAGTCTATTCCTTCTTTCAGCTACCCCATTTTGTTCAGGTGAGTACCTTGTAGTTATCTCCCTTTTGATGCCTCTTTCCTGCAAGAAATCTTCAAACTCATTGGAGAAGTATTCTCCTCCTCCATCGGACCTTAGCCTCTTCCAGTTTCTTCCTGTTTGGTTTTCAACAAGTGCAAGATACCTCTTGAAACAATTAAACACTTCATCTTTATGCTTCATAAAGTATAAGATAGTCCATCTGCTATAATCATCAATGAAGGACACATAGTACCTTGATCCTGAAATGGAGGGATCCTTGCTAGGTCCTCAAACATCTGTGTGTACCAAGTCTAGGTAGTCTTCATGCATGAAACCTTTCCTTGAGTAGGGCAACCTGTGAGACTTACCAAACTGACAAGCACCACACTTGTAAATCATGTGTTGCTTGGACACATTAGGTATCCCAAGCACACATTGATCCCTCCACATTTGCTTTAGGGTTCTTTCACCTATGTGACCTAACCTCTTGTGCCATATTTCTAACTCTGAAAGTGTTTGATCCTTGTAATTGTATAAAGCAATGTTTTTGGTGTCTTCTAGCTCAAAAGTAAACAATCTACCTGATTTCTCTCCCTTGGCTATCCTTTTGAATCCATGTCTTGGGTCCTCCACATATGCTCCATGTTGAGTGAACCTGACCTGCAAACCTTTCTCCACAATCTGACCAACACTTATTAGGTTCTTGGTAATGGTTGGTACATAAAGTACCCTGCTCAATAGGTTCTGGTTACCATCACAAGTTTTCACATTTCCAATCTTTACAACAGAATGTTTAGTATCATCACCTGTCTGTACCTGATGTTTGCCCTTGGGTTCTTCCAAATCAGAGAGTAGTGCCACATTACCAGCTACATGGTTAGAACACCCTGAATCAATATAAAATAAATGATCATCATTTGTACCTGCCTTGGAGGTCATATTCATGATCAATAGGCAGTCATCTTGCTCCTCTGTGTAGTTGTTGTAGTCCCTTCTATTTCTGAATCCACCTTGGTAGTTACTATTGTGGTTGTGGTTGTAATTGTTGTTGTACTGATTGTTGTATCCATTGTAGCCTTGGTGTTGGTTGAATCTACCTCTACCTTGAGAGTATCCACCTCTTTGATAGCCTCTTCCTCTCTGATTCTTATAATTTCTGTAGCACTCATCTGTGGTATGGTTAGACAATCCACAAATGTTGCATGGTGATGAGTTGTAGGGTCTCCCCCTACCTTGCTTACCTCCTCTGCCCCTGCCTCTTGAAGATCTACCTCTTCCTGCATAATTAGCTTGGGAGGTAGAGCCTTCTTCATCAACCTTCTTACTTTTACCTTTATCTTTAACCTTCTTATCAGTATATAGTGGAGAGGGGTTATTACCTTTTGATTGATCTCTAGCCTTTGTAAACTTTGCTTCATGTGTGAATAATTGGCCCATGAGAGTTGTGAGATCTGGGGTATGCATGTCCATGTAGAGATCCATTGCAGTGGTGAAGCTCTCCCACTTATCATCTGCCTTTAGTCCATTGGTTACTTGCCTTACTATTTGTTCCTCTTCAATCTCCTCTCCAATGCTTGCTAATTGGTCTGCCACATCCTTGATCTTCGTCACAAATTCTGAGACTGATTGCTTTGGTTGCTTCCTAAGGGTTGTGAATTCAATCCACAATTGATTCTTTCTGGCTCTTGTGTTAGAAGATAAGTATGATGACAAGGTTTCCCAAGTCTCTTGGGAAGTCTTACAATTCCTGATGTGAGGTAAAAGGAAATCAGATATAGAGTTAAGAAGATAAGACCTTGCCAAAGCATCTTTTGCACACCATGTGTTGAGCCTCTCTTGTTCATCCTTGGTGGGTAGTCCTCTAGCTTTGAATGAGGGCAATTCCTCATCTCCTGATATGAATCCAAATAAGCTTCTTCCTTGTAGATAGGTCTTCATCCTTAGAGACCAAGCTTGGTAATTGTTCCTGTCCAATTTGTCAATGAATGAAGGAAAACCATCTCCCATGTTACCTTATTTGCTATGATACCACTGTTGGGAGAAATGGTTGGATGCACTCAGAAGATTTGGTTGGTACTGCTAATCCTACTTTGCACCAGCCCTCTTTGACTCCAGATATGCTTAGTAGACTCCTTGAGCTTCCAAATGATACCAAAATATGCTATATGTACTTTGGAAATGATTTGAATAATGATTAGATCAAAACAGATGAGTTTGCACTTCACTAGACTTGAAAACTTTCTATTTTGATCTTGATACCTGCTCAGTCTTTCACTCAGTATGACCAACACACTTACAATTGGAACAATTACTCCTAGAGTTATTCAATTAGCTTAACAAGCTACCATTTGCAAGTGGAATCATTCAAATTGATAAACTATGCTCAGAGAAATAACTTTAGCAAGTTTATGGTCACTCCCGACTTTTTAGGAAATGTGCAGACAAATACCAGAGACTGCTTCGAAGGCGATTTCTCGAAAATGGCTGAATCAAACTTCTTCAAACTTTGTAGTCTTGTAGAATGCTTTGAGCTGGATCCACTAAGCTTTGAATCACTTGATTTGGTTCAGTAGGCACTGAGATATGCCTCTTGGAAGTTGACAGACTTGGAGAAGATAACTCAGAAAAACATAGAGTTGAAAAGTATGAATGTATCTATTGATTGATGTAATTGTACAATCTCATTAGCATGATAAGCATAGCTAAATGAGGTATTGTGGTGTAGGCTAAGATGTAGCACTCACACACACAGAGATACAATGATAAAATGCCTCGGGAAATGAGCTGAAGTGAGAGACACACCCGCGACTTTTTTACTTCATCTTTTATAGAGGTTGAGTGATCATTTGAATTTTGAAATTCAAATCTAAGGCTCCCTAGAATATCTCTTCTAAAGTTAGGGAGATATTCTCTCCATTAAGTCCTCTAAATTTCCACGACTAATCAAGTAGGTGTACTCATAGATATGCCAAGTCATTTTAGACTTTTACAAAGGAGTAAAATGGTAATAGTCCATAAGCATAAGTTCCTATGACTCTTGCTTCATGTAAAGATATCCTTCAAGGGTTCCAAGCCAAAGGTTAAGGCTTGAATTGCACCAACAAAATAGAGTATAGAGGCTTGACCATAGCAACACAAGAGGCAATATGGTTAAAGGCATTGTATACAGATTTGGGACTTGTGAGTTCCAAACCTCACATATTTGGAGATAATGTAAGTTCCATGCATCTAGAAGCAAACCCTATTTTCCATGCAAGAACCAAACACAAAGAGGTGCATTACCACTTCATCAGGATGAAGCTCATGGCAAATGATATTGACACTTCTTTTGTTCCTACTCAAGAGCAAGTAGCAGATATGATGACGAAGGCACTTGATGGAATAAAGCTTTGTAGATTCAAAGCTATGGCGGTTATTCAACCTATCAGAGAATGAAGACTCAAGCATACTTTAATTGGAGGGAGAGCTGTTGGAACATCAAGCTTACACCATGCTTGAGGTGGATTTGATCTACATCAAAGGCTATCGCGTCGAAAGAATATCCATTGGAGAATTTTTTTTCTTATGCTCACTTAGTGTATTTTTTAAAACGATTTTTCATGGATCTTTTACCATTGTAAAAGCCGTGAAATTTACATATGTAAAATTAGAAAGATAGAGCCTAAATCCCACGAATTTGTATTGGTTGAGTTGCATTCAACAAACAATCAATCACCTAAAAGTAGATTAAACTAGATTTTCACTTTCCCTAAATTGTAGGAAAGTGAATTGATTCCCTCCAACAATCATTCCCACCTTCATTTGAATCCAAAATCCACTTGTAAAAGTCCTGGAACATTCCTAGAGTCTATATAAAGATTTGAAATCACTTGTACAATACATGGAAGCAATATACATACACTTATGACCATCATTGTCTTGCTCCTTCAATTTTCTACATCATCTTCTTCGTCAACAGTAATCTTGTAGAGGCTGCTCCTCTCTCTACGAAGCTCCAAATTGAGTGCAAGATGGCTCATTGGAGTCTACTCTATGCAGTAAATTATCTTAACATTTGGAGCATTAAATTGGGAGAAATCTCAGTTTGTGTGTTTCGGGGTTAATCTCTACGTATTCCTGAAAAGTAAGAGGTACCACCGCTGAGTGTCTGATTCATTCCTATATTATATTTTGTTTATTCCTTATAAATTTGTGCATTATATACACTCAAACCTATGTGCAGCACTCCAGTAAAAGGATGTTTTCTAATTGTAATCACGATGGTCGCTATGAGCATTTGAAGGTCATTGTCTCTTCCATAGATTGTAAGTTTTTTGAGCTAGTCGACACGCAAACCTATCTGTTTTGTATCGACTCATTCTCCTTGATGCGCAAAAGTACATAGTGCATTTCTTTGCACTTATCGCATGCCTATAAGGTCTATTTGCATCTCCATAAGCTCAAGGCCTGGTTTTGTGCCGATTGACTGGTGTGCTTCATAAATGATGTATTAGGCCATTGATTCACTTGAATGCACCCTTGATTTTCTTTAAGACTCCCGATTCGTTCTTGTAATTCTTGGAGGCATGCACCTACATATACTGGATGTCCCATCTCGACTTGTGTCTATCGATGAGTTAGGTCTTCGACTTGTTGTTGGAGACTCTGAAGTGATGCTACAATCTATTCATAATTGTTCTCCATGATGCCTGGTCTTGGATAGAAGGTAGTCTTGCCAAAATGTCAGGGAAGCACTAGATTGTGCTCTCGTGGTTACAAATTGATGATGTCGTCGATGATGTCATCAATTCAAAGCATGAGCTCTAGATATCCAAATGAGGTAAGTAGAGAGTCAATCTTAGGGTTTTGGCATGCTCCGGATGCAATGGAAGCTATGGTTTCCCCAATTTGTGAGCCAATCATGAGATATAGAAATCACATGGAAATTGAGGTCGAAGGTGGTTTCCTTGTCCATGAAAAGTTATTAAATATGGATAGAAAATTTCCATTCTCTCTATAGCTAAAAGGTGATCTTGCAGGTCTACGCCATGCATAATTCACTAATAATTCATCACCAGCATGTAATGTAGTAATAGCATTGACAACTATGTATGTTGATGCATCTCTACTCATGTATGGTCATTCATGATTATTTTCATGCTTCTCAAATGTGCAATTTGTCCTTGAACTATTATGTAACCCTCGACTACTATTTATTAAACTTGATATATTTGAATTTGTGTAAGGTCTTCCATCAATATATAATCTTTCATTTTTTGGATGTGAAATCCTTCTACTAGTAACGGATGCTGCATTCAAGCATATTCCATAAGTACTCATGCTTTGAACATAATGTGCAAGTCGATGCCAATCTCCCCATCTATATATAAGACCACAAATGACATAAGAGTGACTTCAGAGTACGGAGGCACATACAAATCCTCTACAATAAAGAGACCAGGACCATTATTAGTAATAGTGGATGGAGCAATCATATAGCGATTACCCCAAAAGTTAAAAACATCTCCATCTAAACGAAGTGGTCCTCTATTCTATCCTCCATATCTTCTTCTCTCATATGTTTGTACTAAAGAACGATCATGAGATGGCAATGGATAATCTTCAGCTGTTTCAGTCTCCAAACTAGGAGGTAGAGGATTTCTAGAAACCTCTACTTGTAGTTGATGAACAGCAAGTCCATGAAATGTATGAGGTATATTAACATTATGAGTACGAGAATTATTATTATCATCATCATCATTGAGCAAGTATTCTTGTATATCAAAAGTAATTTTATTTTGTATATGGTCTTTAAATAAAATAATGACATTAATTTATAGAAAAAAAACATACCCGAGCATTATGAGCATGCTCAAAAGTACCATACTCTACCTCATGTTCAATGCATTCCAATCATGTTCTTTGATACGTGCCATAGCAAGAGTTACACCAACATATAATATGCTAGTAAAATTCATCATAATTCCTATCGCAAGACACATGTGAAGTCGTGGCATAGGTAGGAGGTGGTGGAGTGCTCGCTGATTGATCAGAATCTGATCATAACAAGAAACAAAAAAATATATCGATTATCTATCTATCAAATATATTTAAAATTAAAATTTTGATATACTTAGAGTATATAGTTCTTGCACGATTAGGAGATGGTGGTTGAGTTCCATCTGATTGATCGGAATCTACAAACAATGGTATTTGATATTAACAATCTGACTATTTACATACATAAACATTCACATTTACATATTTACATATTTACATATACACACATTTTCACATATACAAATTTACACATACACACATATTCACATATACACAAATACGCATTATTGTGGGATAAATGCATGTATTTTATATCAATGAGTGTGTATGCATGCATGTTTATGTGTGTATGATTATATGTGGATATGTATATGTGTAGTTATGTTATATGTATGTATATGTGTATATGTATGCATATATGTATGTGTGTATGTTTGCATGTATATGTGTAGGTGGGTATGTGTATGTGTATGTGTGTGTATATATGTGTATGTATTCTTATTCTTTTTTTCTGTTTGAGATTAAAATAACAAGAGATATTATATGGTGGAAAAAAATAAGAGGGGACCTAACATACCACTTGAGAAGTGGTAGTTTTTTCGTAGACAGCTATGTCTTCAAGAGTCATTTCCTAAGTAGAAGGTATACAAAATAATAGTTTATATATATAGTTCTCATATATTTTATTATCTTTTTACATTTAATTTATGTATCTCTTTTTTCTTAAAATAAACAGGGTGCTGCAAAGAAGAGACTTGAGTCAGCCCACACATCGCACCTAGGCCAAATGGGCCATCATGGTTTTGTAGCTACATTTATAAGTATATATGTTATTGTGAGTATATTTTTTATTTTAATTAAAATGCAACAAACTAATCTTTTTTATTTGTTTCAATGCAGCAAAAGGATTATGGTCGATATCCTACAAAACATGAGATCGAGTATGCTATACATTTTGGATATCGGCATTTGAGCAAGTATATGCGAGATCATCTGGATGCATTTGTGAGTTTGCTTAAATTTTATATAATTATTTTATTTTTATGGATGTTTTAATTGTTTTAATTATTTATGTTTATTATATTTAATACACGAGTATTATGGAGAGGAAGATATGGATGAGGTGGATAGACAAACACAAGAGGGACGATCTTGATCATCAAAGGGTGCTCACACAGATACATTAGATCATGTGGATGATCGTGATGATGAGGATGATGATGATCATGATGCTGATGATGATGATGATTATATATATGATTAAGATTCTTGATTATGATGTTGTATATGTATTTACATTGATATATATATATATATATATATATATATATATATATATATATATATATATATATATATATATATATATATAGTTCATTTCCATTATGTTTTGAATTGTGTGTATGGTATTAAGTAATGAAAAGTTTTGTTCTATTGATTGTTATTCTTGCTTATATTAAGCATGTGTTTTATTACTTTAATTATATAATTCATTCATATTTATGTGTGCTTGTGTAAGTGTATATGTTTATGTATGTGTATGTGCATGTGCAGGTGTAAGTGTATATGTGTATGTATGTGTATGTGTATGTGCATGTGCATATGTAAGTGTGTATGTGTGTATATGTGTATGTGCATGTGCATGTGTATGTGTGTGTATATGTATGTGCATGTATATGTGTAAGTGTATGTGTATATGTGTGTATGTGCATGCATATGTGTATATGTATGTATGTGCATGTGTGTGTATGTGTATATGTGTGTATGTATGTGCATATATATGTGTATATATGTGTATGTGTGTGTATATATACATATATGCATTTGTATGTGTATGTGTATAAACATATAAGAGTGTAAGGATATGCATGTGTATATGTATGAAACATGATGTGCATGTGGATGCATTTCCATTTGCATCCATGTGCATGCATGTGGATGTGCATATACATGTATTTAAGTATATGTTAATGTGTGTATGTTTATGTATATATGCAAGAATGTATGCATGCAAGTCTTTTATGTGGTTATAGGAATGTTTGTGCATATGCATGTGTATATGTGTGTATGTGTAAGTGTATGTGGCATGCATGTGTGTGTACGTGCATTTGTATACGTGTATATGTGTGAACGTGCATCTTCATCATGTATAATTGTATGTGTGCATATCAATACATGTGAGTATGCTAACTAATGAAAATAACACAATTCAAATGATATATAAAGAATTGAAATTGTACTTAGAAAATTTAGCCATATTTATTTCTTGGTTAGCTTCTTGAATAACTGGCAATGAAGAGAGAGAGAGAGAGAGAGAGAGAGAGAGAGAGAGAAAGAGAAAGAGAGAGAGAATCAGAGAGATAATTCAAAGAGACAAAGAGGTAGAAAGAGAGAAATAGAGATAGAGAGAGACAATAAGATAGAGATTAGAAAATACAACAAATTGAATGCATATCTTCTTCTTCATGGGCTTATGTGTGTGCTTAGGGCATGAAATGTATGTCTAGAGGTGTTTTCGAATCCTTTCCCATTTTGTTTTGCTGTTATTGTGTGTGTGAAGCATAGGAAGTTTCAAAGTGAGAGTAGGTGTTTCCTGCTACTCTATTTTTTGGCCATAACGTGAAGCATAGAAGTGTGATCAAGGTGAACCATGATCGGATGCATCTCACTGAGAATTTCAAAATGAACGTGCTTTTCAATGTAGTTGGGTATCCGAGCTCCAAGATATTGCTTGATTTGTGTGTATTACTACACCAAGTATTGGGATACACACATTGTGTGAAAGGTGTCATGTGAGGTGGATGTTACCTTTTTGCATGCATTAGTTATCCCTTCATATTAACTATCATTTAAACACTCATCTTCATACACTTCATTGGTTTCGACTCTCTCATTGATAATTTAATGCATGTATCAATGCCAACACTATATGCATTTGTTTGACAATTGAGATTTAGTTTCTTACACAATTGATCCCTAAGACATTGTGCACTTAGGTACACAATCATCAATTTTTGTATTCTCATATTTAATTCCCCTATCTTGCATTTCATTTTTTGATGATTCGGTTCTTATCCTATTAAGAATATATTTCTTCAAAGTTGTTTAAATTTTGGAGTTCATTATCTTTCTAGTTTGAGAGTAAAATGAAAATCATGGAACCATCTTTATGAAGTGTGACTACAAGGAATACGGGCTCATAGTGATAGTTAATGCAACACAATTTCATAGTAGTGATCGTGCATCTAGAGGAATCCTCTAGAGAATAACAAAGATTCTCAAGATTTCAAAAGGGTTTTTGGAAAAGAAAATTAGCCATTTGGCAAACATTTCGGGGATTCCTTTTGGTTACTTCTCTCTTGTGATTGCTTGTCATTAGTACTCTTCAAACCTCTAGATAACTCTCCCCTCTTAGTCTCTATCGCTCCTTGATAGGCTTCTATAGGTTTTGGTTGAGAATGAAGCATCCTATGTTCTTACTTGTGGTTGTGAGGCTTCCATGCTCGCACAAAGCACATTGTGGTGCATTATCATTATGTGAGGGAGAGGTTCTCTATTGGGGAGATGATTTTTGCATATGTGCCCACATAGGATAACATTTCACATATTTTCACAAGGCTCTACCTCGAGAGGAGTTTAAAGCTTTCTAGAAAGCTTTGGGCTTACTGACTTTTGTGGATTGAGCTCTTTCGATATAGCTTGGGAGTACGATACACATGAATGCTAGCTCCTTGTTCACTTCATTACTCCTAGCAGACTTTGTTGCTATATTTTGATAGTGAAGTGTGTGAACACTCTAGAATTAACTTGGCACCTTTTTCCCTCTTTAAGAGGTTTTTTCCTAGCTGTTATATGCCTAGAACCCTAATGGGTCATTTATCTTTGTAAATTCACTTGGAAATACATTAAGTATTGTGTGTTGTGCTCTAAGACTCTTATTCTTCCTTGTGTTGTTTGTGTGCTTTTGTTGATCTTAAAATCCAACAAACATATTCAATTTGTAGGTGAGATTTGGGGAGCGAGCAATGGTAGGAATCAAAGAATCCCACTTATGAAGCATTCATGCTCTCTAGTATATAAAGAAATTGATCAAGCTTCACCTTTATCTACTTTGGGCTTACTATCAGAATCTCTAGTCTAATAACTAAATCCATTCATATAGATCCTGACCTTTCATGTATTACATGTAATCATAATAGTCGTACATAAAGTTGTTTCTATTTATTGCCCTTAGATTTATGCAAATTCACAACACCTCTTGCACACGGAACATGCCAATCATATTTACATACATTTATAAAAGGAAAGAAGTTAGAGTGAAAAGTATCACCTACTTATTGTTCAACACTTTGTTGGACATGACTTGTATTCATCACCGTAAGCATCTCCACTCCAAATTATTTTCTTATCTTTTTCATTCCTCGTTCTATCTTAAAAAACAAACGAAAGCACATCGTTTATATACATTTTTATGTAGAAACGCATTTTAAGCATTGTGAAGTCTTATGCACTAGGACTATTCCTTCATGTCCATCTCCTTTGATACATGTTTACCAAGGAAGCTATGCCTATAAAGGAGTCACGTTTGAACTTAACCACTTAGAAGAACATTCTTAAACAAGTCAGATAGGTGAACATGCCACCATTTGATTTTGCATCCCTAAATGGTTGGGTTGACATACATAGCTCTTGAAAACTTTGAAAGTTCACGATGGAATCATTTGATATTAGTTGCCTTTGTTTATGAGTTTCTCAAATGCATCATACCATGCTGCACGCGACAAAAGAATAGCATTTCTACATATAGAATAGCTTTTGAGCATGTCTAAACCATCATCACAAAGACCCTTAGGCATGTATTTGACATTGTCTCATGTGTCAAATCCTTTGAGGAGATTTCTCTATTTGGGTTATTCTGAAACACACATTTTTCATTATTAGAATGAGGAGCTTGGTATGATTCATTAGATGTAGACTTAAAATAGATAGATTTTTCATTATCAAATTGCACTATATGCACATATTTTTCATTCAATCTATCAGGTCTAAAACTATGTATCCTTTACTATGAATGGATTCCATTTCATCATATTCAAGCAATTCTTGATCATCAAAATCTCCAAGATTTTTAGAACCTTCTTTGATATGTCCAAGTATTGTATATTCACCGGCAAGATATTTCCTATGTTTTGGGATCGATATATGATTTTGTTATCTATTTTTATCCATTTCTTAAGTGCCTTGAACTATGCTCAATCAAGTTGTGGATCATGTAAGGCATTGGATTTGTGCCACTCACTAATCCCTAGATCATTTGACCATAAGGTGTCATTGCGATTTTCTCTCTTCCCTCATTCATGAAGGCCTATAGGAAACACATTTGGTGAAGGTATTCTAAATTCCCTCAGAAGTCCAAGATGCATCAAGGATGTCAAAGGTAGTTCACATGCACACTTTGGAAGAAATCAAGCAAATCCATGGTAGTGGTCTAAGCTGGTCAAACTTTGGAAATTAGGGCAAAAATTTGAATGTCTCCAAATCACATGAAAATTCATATACTTATAAAGCCTATCAAAAGCACTCTGTAGCCCAAATTTCACATGAACATTGATTTTCTAGCACATTGATATGCCATGTGCATTTTGTAAAAAATGTAATTTTTCCACTTAGACCCTACAAAATGTTGTATAGGAATTTTTGTTATGCATATGGTTTGACATGTATAAACATCATATACGGCTACATATTTGTACAAATTTTGAAGTCTATCAGAGCTTCCTAGGAACCTTAATGCCACCTTGCAAACTTCCAAATGTAGTCAAACTTGTATAAGGGAGATTCGGATGGGAGTTTTTTTTGCGTATTCCTAAAGGAGACCTTTCAAAACATAGGCCTAAAAATTTTCACCTTCATCAAAGTATATTTGAAGGGTCAAAGAGCACAAAATCCAGTTCTCAAGGTCACCGTAGTTTCCTACAATAAGAAAATTGAAGGCTTGAAGGGCTGCCACATGGCAAACAATGATTGAACCATGTTGTACGATTAGGATGAGCTCACATTGAAGGGTGGAGATGCACTAAAGCATAAAAAAAGGAGAAGCCACGAGTTTTTTTTCATGGGATAAGCTTTTTTGATGATCAAAGATCAATAATGCAAAGTTTCTCCAAAAATAGTAGCTTATCTTATCCAAAATGATATCAGCACTGATTTGACGGTCTAGATCAGCCCTAGATCCAATGGTGGAGAATGAAGGCACCTATTATTCCCCCTTTCCCTATATATCATGTAAAGGACCAATCTTAGCCATAGTTGTCGATCATGGAGAGTTAAATGCGAGAGAAGCTAACGAGTTCATTGAACATCAAAATATTCGTTTGTCGCTCACTAGTGCATATAATCCATAGGCCAATGGTAAAATAGAGAGAGGGCATCCACCTATTGTGAAAGCCATATCTAAAGCATGTAACGGTGACATCAAACAATGGCCTAGATTCTTACCTTATGCACTTTGGGTAGATAGAATGATGTGCACACGTACTACTGGATATATGCCTGTTGAACGCATGTACTGTCAAAAACCATTGTTTCCAATTTAGTCTCATATTTCTGCATGGTTGTATTTGCATTGGTCAGGAAACATGTCTACTGATGATTTTTTGAGTTTGCACATTAAACAGTTAGAACAAGGTAAATTAATACTTGATGATGCTCTTGAAAAATTAAGAGAATCTAGAATGAAGAACAAGCAGTATTTTAATAAAACTCATCGATTGCATCATAATCCGATTGAAGTAGGAGATTGGGTGCTCATTTATGATAGGACATTTAACTCTCAATATGATGCATGCAAAAAGCTCACTCGACGGTCGTTTGGGCCATACATAGTATCAAATGTCAACAACAATGGTACATATGCTCTTTGTGAATTAAATGGTGTTGCACTAAACTTTTTGATTATAGGTAAAAGGATAAAGCTATTCAAGAAACGTGATAATGATGATTACATTTTGGATGAGGACATTGAAGAAGATGACAACAATGAGGCTGATTCATAAATAGGAGTATCCATGATATAAAAATAAATAAATAAATAAATAAATCAAATTATATATATATATATATATATATATATATATATATATATATATATATATATATATATATATATATATATATATATATATATATATATATATATATATATATATATATATATATATATATATATACTTTTTCAAGTTCATGTTGCTTTGTTTTTTGTCAAGTTCATTCCACTTCTTTTTCCATTCTTCTTTGTTCGCAACTTGACTTCATGCATATTTCTTTTCAGTCTTTGCATTGCATTGCATATCCACATCACTTGAGTCAAAAGAGGCAAATGATGATTTCTCTTTTTGTGCAAAATTGTATCTTAAGTAGTAATTTATCTACTAAGAAATTGGTTATAATCTCCGATTATGGAAAGATAGGACAGGTGGATTTGGAGGTTTATTTTGGTGACATGACTTTCATAAATAAACATGCATATGTATCATGTATCGAAAGCATAATTGTTGAAGTCCTAGCTCGTGCTACTGCATGTTCCTACATCCTTAGTCCACCTCACAACACTTGTATCGGAGTTTAGACGACTATTCTCTGTCATAAGAAATGGTTCTACCTTGTATTGGGGTTTAATATTTCCCTGTCATAAAAAAAATCTACATGTTACCAGGAAGTTTACACTTTCTTCAACCCCAAAAAAGTGAATGTAACCATAAAGTCACCAAATCATCAAAGAGAGAGAGAGAGAGAGCAAGCCAAAGGAAGTTAAGGAGGCATAGCAGACTTATCACGGGGTATACAGGTAGATTTATGCAGTAGTGAAGTTTAGTTAGATCTTCTTGCATGTGATTAGAGAAAGAGCATATTCCTATTTATGTAAGAAAGAAGTTTATCTGCAATAAGCTAAAGATGAAAGATGTCTCTTGAGAATCCTAAATCTTTGTTTATAATCGTATTCAAGGTAGATTGCTTTATGAAAAAGGTACAAATGTTTCTTCAAGATGAGAAGAACTGATGCCTAAAACGACTCAATACATTCACTTCCACTTCATATTGATGCTTATTTATTTTCTTTCTTTACATGTTGTTAATGTTTCCTATTCATTTGCATATATGTTGCCTATTTGTTCATGCATATTCATGTTGCTTGTTTCAATTCTTTCTATCATGCAAATTTTGGTTCATGTCATAGTGCCTACTCATTTATGTATATGATCAATTTTTTCTTCCATGTTTCTTATGATGCCTATAACTTTTTGTTTTTCAGAAAGACTAGAGTGGTGCTTCCAAAGGAATCACAAGTTTAGTGGTGGCGAATGTCATCAAAATTTTCTCTCCTCTCTCATTCACTGAAGGCCTACAACAAACACATTTGGTGAATGTATCCTAAATTCCTTGAGAATTCCAAGATGCATCAAGGATGTCAAAGGGAGTTCACATGCAAACCTTAGAAGAAATCAAACAAATCCAGACTAGCAGTCAAAGCTGGTCAAACTTTGGAAATTAGGGCAAAACTTTCAATGTCTCCAAATCACATGAAAATTCATATACGTGTAAAGCCTTTCAAAGTAGTCTATAGCCCCAATTTCACATGAAAATGGATTTTCTAACACATTGATATGCCATGTGCATTTTGTAAAAAATGTAATTTTTCCACTTAGACCCTACAAAATATTGTATATGAATTTTTGTTAGCCATATGTTTTGACATGTATAAAGATCATATGTGGCTACATATTTGTACTAATTTGCAAGGCTATCAAAGCTTCCTAGACACCTGAATGCCACCTTGCAAACTGCCAAATGTAGTCAAAGTTGTATAAGGGAGATTCGGATGGGAGTTTTTTCTGCATATTCCAAAAGGAGACCTTTCAAAACATAGCCCTATAAATTTTCACCTTCATCAAAGGATATTTGAAGGGTCAAAGAGCACAAAATCCAATTCTCAAGGTCACCATAATATCTTGGAATAAGAAAATTGAAGGCTTGAAGGGTTGCCACATGGCAAACAATGATTGAACCATGTTGTACAGTCAGGACGAGCTCACATTCAAGGGTGGAGATGCACTAAAGCATAAAGCAAGGAGGATCCACAAGTTGTTTTCATGAGATAAGCTTTTTTTATGATCAAAGATCAATAATGCAAAGTTTCTCCAAAAATAGTAGCTTATCTTATCCAAATTGATGTCAGCACTTATACAACGGTCCAGATCAGTCCTAGATCCAATGGTGGAGAATGAAGGCGCCTATGTTTTCCCCCTTTGCCCTAGATATCATGTAAAGAACCAATATTATCCATCCATTTGATAAATCCAATGGTTGTAATGAAAAGTGGTTGATCTTAGGGTTGAGAGTTGATTTCTCTAGATCCAAGGGCCCAAATTCATTCCAAAAACTATATAAACCTCCCTAAAAACTCCTAGAACATCAGTTTTAGGCATCCATAGGGCCCTTGCTAGCACATGGTTTCCTTGAGACGATCACCCTCAGTTGAGAGTGTGAGGATCCAAGGTAGGCTAGCAAGATCATAGTTCCTAGATTCAATTTTAATTTAGACTTCTACTCTAGGATAGGCTCATAAACCCAATTTTTCTTTCTTTGCTCACCCTCAGTGGAGCGTGTGAGTGAGTTAGAGCTCGTTTTATGAGTCTTAGACTTCTTTAGAAACACATTACGATCCTAGAAAGATATAGAGTCAATGAACTGGAACCTATCCTCTTACGTGAGACATTCGGTTGAACTGTCATGCTGAGAGGGTCGTGCGGACTACCTTTGACTAGTAGAATACTTAGCTTGACGTTTCACAGCATTCATGTATATGTATGTCATAGAAATATCTTCTTATTCATGTCTCTTGTCTCTTGTCTCTTAGTCTCTTATATGTTTTTACATGTCTCCTTCTATCTTTTTCTATGTGTGAGAAGGCTCTGCAGCCACGTGTTGAACCAATGAGGATGATCCATTGAGGTTGAGAGAAAAAGTTTCTATTAATTTTGCATCATGACCCACATGCATTCATACCACCCACAAAAAACCCATGCATATGATTCGGTTTTGAAAGTGTATAAAAAGCTCCATTCTTGAACCATTCTTCCTTTCAAAAATGGATTCATGTGTGTGGTGTTCTTTTTGTTCTCATTATGCATACATCCACAAGAGCCCATGCTTATGAATTGATTTTCAAAAGTGTATAAGAATGTCCATTCGTGGACCATTCTTCCTTTTAAAAGTTGATTCATGTGTGTGGTTTTCTTTTTGTTCCAATCATGCATACATCCATATGTTCCCCTTTCATAATTAAATCATGATATCTCTCCTCCCCATACCCAACTTCATCTTCACCTTCACATTTTTATCACAAAGACCTTCCAACACTCACTAGCTTCATACACTCTGCCTGTGCCGCGACCGGACCCGATCCACCCGGATTGCGATCACCTCCACAAAGTTAATTGCTAACTCTAGGTTTCCATGCTTGATACGCCTAAGTTCTATATTTATGAATTATACTCAACCATAATGAGCTCTAATGTGTTTATCTAGCTTCTCTAAGGATTTATTTATGCTCTAGAGGGTGTATATGCTATATTTTGATAGAATCTCCCTCGCTAAACTTTTACAAACTATACTCTCAATAGATGTATCCCACTTTTGATGTCTTTTTGACTTGATAAGTCCTCCTTCTATTTACGGGAGTTGTCTTCATACCTCAAAGTTCTAAGTATGAAGGTCCTCCAATCTCTCCAATATTGAAAAATAATTTGATACCACTAATAGGGGAACTTCCTAACACCCCAACGAAGCTATGGTAGATGGTAACCCATCACTAGACCCATAGACAATGGTATATGAACTCATTATTATCAACTTTTCTCAGTTAGTTAATATGGGATTCCTAGAATGCTAGCCACATAAGAAAAAAAAAATGGCATCGTAATTCTTATATAGAAGTTTTAATTCTTCTAGAATAAAGCTAACCTCCCACCAATCAGTGTAGGTGGACCTTTTCTTAGGTAATTGAAACGATTTGAATGTGATTGATTTTAGTGGAGATCATTACTTGACTCCATGACTTTTGATTTTCTCTTTTTATTCTTGCAATTTTCAACATCATTTTCCTACCAAAGCCTCTATTAGATTATCCTAACATAGTAGCTCCCTCGTTAAATGAGCCTCACATTGTTTCATGGATTTTTTCCAACTCTAAGTAGCCAGATTTCACTTTCTATTTTCACACTCAAGGAGCTAGATAGCTCACAGTGTAGCATAGTGTTTCTTCCTTATATGCTATTAATCTCCTATAATATGTTTCCTATCATAAAGATACTAAATTCCTCTAAAGGATTCTCAAATCTCTTGTACTATCTCTATAGATATCAAGGGAAGTTTTATCTAGACTGAATAGTGGCCGCTCTGTGTCCTGAAGGCAATTCATAGTCTTTCTTGCAGGCTCTAGTCTCTTATTGGATCCACCTATTACGATTGAGATAACTTTCACTAACAAGATCTTATAGCAATTTTTCGAGTGAACAATAGATCTTGATGTTATTCCATTGGAACTAAGAGAAACATTGATTTGAATGAAGAGAACTATCCTTATGATTATCTATGATGCCATTCATGTTTGAACCTACATGGGAAAAGACATGAAGCTCTCCCATGAGTTTTATGGGGCCATTTTTGACACACAAATACACTCAAAGAGGATCAAAGTCAATGGACAAAGGATTGTAAGAAGAGGAGCTATCGATTCGACTTCCAAGTTATATATACAAACAAAAGGAAGCCTCCTGGTGATCAAGAAGGACTTCAATGACATTTATTTTGATAGTCTTGGAGTATAGAGGTGAATGTATCAACTCATATAACTCTTCTTAAGTCAAACAACTTTAGATGAGTACATTAGAGAACAGTAAGTCAAAATATAGCACCCAAATTTAAAACCTAGATAAGAACAACTATCAACCATGAGAAAGGATGTCTAGATTTCTTGTGGGAAAGGGTTAATGGGCTTTTTAGTGGAATAGATGAAAAGCCTAGATTGGCGGATAATCCAAGTGTTGATCCATTAAGGCGTTTTAGAGGATGGAATGAGGAACTAAGAGGGTTATCTTCATATGATTTTAGCATATCAGTAATCCAATGATACCGCATTTTTATAACTTAGAAACTTCGACGAAGGTATGCATAACCCAAAAGTGATTATACTCTACTTCAACTAGGGATAGACAGATCCAATCACAACATTAACTAATTAATTTCAGGAACAAACCTAGTTGCAACATCAATGTCTACATTCTCAAGCTAAAAGAGGTGAGTGATGCATTGGGATCCATAGGTTCTCACATAGATGATAACGACATAGTTGCTTACAAATTAAATGGACTTAGATATGATAAGAAGTGGAAGGCTTTCACTACTTTTGTATATGTGAGATAAAAGTTTCTTGTCTTTGAGGAATTATATGCATGTAACGAAAGACATAGAGGAAGAAATCATGGTAGGGGTAGAGGAAGGCAAGAGAGAGGGGGAAATGGACATTATCATCAAGACAAAGGTATCAAATCTTCTCCACCAGAAGGAAGAGGCAAGTATAGTTGAAGAGGAGGAAGATACAATCGAATACACGAGAACTACAACTTAGATGGATGCTACATATGTTGCAAGTATGGAAACAATGAAAGGGAATGTTTTGCCAAAGTGAAAAGAGAAATTCATCAAGCATAGGGCAAGGTAATAATGATTCTACATCAAATGAGAAGGAAAACATGTTGGCGATCATGTGGATGAGTGAAAGCAAGACAAAAAGATCAAATATATGGTATATTGATGCACCAATTGTATGAGCTACAAGAAATACTTTCTCTTAGATATATAGGTACCATGAAAACGGGTCATTTGGAGACAGGTGATGATACTGCCCATGCAATTTACGTAGGTGATGGTATGTTGTAGAGTTCACATAAGGCTAAGTGTGTGAAAAACGTTCTTCATGGTCCTACAATAAGAAATAATCTTCTTTTGATGAGTCAAACGGCCAAAATATATTTTACTTCAAGTATAATGAGAATGGATACTTTGTACAGGGAACTTAAGAAGGATTCAGGCTGGTGGCCAAAGGAAAATAGGAGGGAAGGCTATTGTTAGGACACAATAGACCTTTTTTAATATTCCTTTTCACTTGCATTTAATGGCACTACCAAAATGTAAAGGGGTGCTACCCCATGAAAGGACCATGTATTTTTTCATGAAGTAATAAGATTCATCGACATAGCATAAAGAACACTATGACATTGAGGATGAGAAAGGTTATTGGATAGGAGTGCTTTCACCATAGGGAAGAGTGTAATTCTATGTAAAGATATTATTTGTCTTATTACGTACTTTTGTTTGTGTGCATATAAAGGCGTGTAAATATTTAATGTTCATATAAAATTATATGTACTATTAAGTGAGTGATGGATGGATAATTCAATGTATACATATCTTTGGTATATTTGTTTGAGATCTCATAAATAATATGTGCTTTATCTACATGAACTTATTAGTGCAATAATGAATTGCATGGTGTCATCAAAAGAGAGCACTCCTTGGAGTACAATAGATCTAAGTGTGGAATACTTTAAGACCAGTATCATGAGGTTTCCTCTAGCAAAGAACCCATCATCAACCATTGGAATTTTGCAAGAGGAAGATAAGTGTAGTGTTTCCATTCTAACATGCACTACCAATGTAAGATTAACAATTCAAGTTTCCGTAGAGACTAGAATTGGTGACAAAATCAAGTGTAAACATTGGGTAGAGAAGCATGTTTGGTTTTTGTTGTAGTGAAATGTTTCCTAAATACAAGGTAGATACACAAAAATGACCGCTATAAAGTCATTTTGGAAACCCAAAATTAGTGCAAATGAAGATGGAGCAAGACGAGACTATCTTCATTTCCGAATTCTACCTAGAACATTAACCCTTATTCACATGGGAAGTTTTCCAAATGTTCGAGGTTGACATTACAACCTCCAACAAAACCCCCCTAGAAAATTTTTTGATAGAGAATTTTTTATCTAAAGATATTGTAAACCAATCCACTTTTATCAATGGCTATGAGACTTTGCTATGTGAAAGAAATCAAAGTTTTCCCTTTCCAAAATTTAGGAGATTTGGATGATGAAATTCCCATATAGAAGTAGAGGATTCTAATCCTCAATGTTCAAAGCCACCTATAGTATTCCCCCATCGAAAGCCACAAAATCTCCATCACGTTTTATTAGTATTTTCTTCTTCAATTTTCAATTAAGTACTCTTTCTTGCTTTTCAATGGATTCACTACACCCTACAATTCCCATTTGATCTGAGGGTAGCCTCTTTGATGAACATTTACCACTCTAGCTCTAGATTGAATGGTATAACTTTTTCCCTCATCATCTTCATAGCCAATTTCCCATCATATGCATGTTGGACTTGTATCTATAATCGACAATGCTTTCCTTCAACAATGCTCTAGATGTATTATAATCATTTCCGTGAGCATTTAAAGTAAGGTTTACTCCTATTTAGTGATACTTTCCTTCATGTATGTGCATACGAATATCCATGGTATCATCACACACACTAAAGTCAAATGTATCCAATAAAAGCTTTTACTCTTTCAATGCATTACATTACACATGTACATGCATTCATTTTCATTGTAAGCATCCGTATGTTATAAACTGACGTATATGTAAAGGAATCCCTAATGAAAAAACTCTCATCTTCGAACATGGAAATTCTCCTATACATTACCACTCTCATGTCCTATATGAATAGCTCCACATATTTAAACAAATAGAAAACACACACACACACATACATATATGTGTTTGTGTGTGTGAGTGTTTGTGTATATGTGTGTGTGCATATATATATATATATATATATATATATATATATATATATATATATATATATATATATATATATATGTGTGTGTGTATGAATGTATGTATGTATGTATGTATGTATGTATGTATGTACGTATGTATGTATGTATGTGTGTCTGTATATTTATATATATATATATATATATATATATATATATATATATATATATATATATATATATATATATATATATATATATATATATATATATATATATATATATATATATATATATATATATATATATATATATATATCCACAGATATGAATGTGCATTCCCAAAGGCAAATCATGTTCACATAAGGATATACAAATAAGGTGAACAGAAAACATATTACATGCAAATGATTATGTATGGATGCCTGCTTTTCTCAATTCCTATGAACAATCAATGTAATAAAGTGCAAGCTTCGGCTTCTCCTATCTTGCAAAGGCAAGATAAGACATGGGTGATTGTAGAGAAAAAAGAAGATATCTTTCCTCTTGGAATTCATGAAATGAAAGGGACGCTCCATCTCTAAGGTCAATTAGAAAACGCAAAGATAACAACATACCTCTCTTTCACTTCATCATTCGTTTTAAAGGTGAACTTCTTAACAACTTGTGCTTTAACCTAGTCTTCATGACCTTCTACCTAAAAGAAAAATCAAACGAAATCTAGCAGAAATTAAAGAAAATATCACAAATATACCCTCATCACATGGGATTATACCACATATGTATGGAAAGCAAATAAGATCTTTCTTTGAACTTCAGAGCATTATTCATGGTAATAATAGTCATCATGAAACTCTCTTATAGATGATTTACATGAAACTCTCTAATAGATGATTTGCCGACAGGAAACATTCGTTTTTCAAGAGCGCAAAGCAAGAAAACTAGATCCTTTCGAAACTAAAAAACAACTAACGTGTAGAGGGTTTTTTGAAGAAGAAGGTGATATCCCGCTTTTTCAGATCACGGAAAGACAGGAACATGCATGCATGCATACACACACACATATATATATATATATATATGTGTGTACGTATGCATGCACGCACGTACGTATATATATATATATATATATATATATATATATATATATATATATATATATATATATATATATATATATATATATATATATACGTACGTGCGTGCATGCATACGTACACACACACATATATATATATATATATATATATATATATATATATATATATATATATATATATATATATATATATAAGCATGCCTGTATATATACATATACACACAAACGTATACAGATGCATACTAAAGATACGTAGATATCTTTCATGTCTGTGTGATTATGCTGAGATTTTACATCTTCAAACATTCTCATTTAATTTTGGATTATACTAAGTTTGTATTATTTCAGAGACAGTTTGTTGGGTTCAAAATCATGATATGGCATTCGGACCTTCGGGTAGGTTTGAAACACTCATTGTGTGTATTACAAATAGCTAAACCATATCTTCAGCGTCGGCATGTTTTTTACATTGTTATGTCCGATACGGATAGATCCTTAGTTTATATACGTGACTGATATCGCCCTTACTAATGAAAGGTTGTATATGGCCATATCTCGCAGCATTCTGATCCATATCTCGCAGCAGTTTTATTTCTCAGCTTCCATGACGTCAAATCCATGTAGCAAAGCTTTTGAAAGTATCAGAAACATGGTCTATAACATGCGAAGACTAGTTGGGAGGTAGCTTTGATGTTATGGCGATTGAGGCTTCTCGACGATTCGAAACCCGCAATATTTGAAGGCTACACCTCATATTCTAATAGGTCTCGGACTCCCTCGCACAAGAAAATCTGTTAGAGCACGCGCTTGCTGCAGGGTAATTGTTTGCAGGTTAATTCTCCATTTCAGTGGAGATCAGGTCGTCCAAGTGGAAGAACGCTATAGCAACGCTCACTCTACACAATGTTTTGTATCCATGCGCTAAGGGAAGATCTCGTCTCGGTTTATTTTTAGAAGCTCTCGCTAAGGGAAGATCTCGTCTCGGTTTATCTTTAGAAGCTCTCTCTCTCTCTCTCTCTCTCTCTCTCTCTCTCTCTCTCTCTCTCTCGTTAAACGCGTAACATCTTCGCCACCATCGCCTCAACCTCGAAAAATCTCCAAGCTCATGAATGACCCTCTATTCATGGAACTGAACAGCGAAGACCTTGATCATGAATGTTTTTACACGCGCAGATGTTGGCTGCTGCACGGCTTCGTGTTGACCTTTACTCACACCCGACGCAGAAATTTATAGAAACTTACGTAAGGCTGTCGAATATATCCTCTTTTGCTGGCTGTTGAGGGACCGCCGACTATTGCCGGCCGCCTTTACGGCAAAACCAGCTTAGATATCCAGTGCCCACGCGTGGTCGTATTCTAAAGGTTATACAACAAGCATTACATGACAGAGACGTAAAGACTATGTGCCCTGATTCTTCTCTCTGTCCGCATTTAAACCTTAACCAAGGCGAAGAGAAAACCAACTTGTGGAGTGGAGAGATGATTAATAAATTAATGAATCAAGTCAAGAGTAGTAGAGATGGCCAAGAAAATAGCGGAAAAATTGGATGGAAGGGAAGAAAGCTCAATTACTGAATCAAGTCAAGAGTGGTAGAGATAACCAAAGAAAATAGTGGAAAAATTGGATGAAAGGGAAGAAAGCTCTAGCTATGTTTATCCAGACTTCATGCATCCATGTGGTACAATCACATTGAAAAGCTAATAGGGATATTAGATATAGACAAAAATTTAATTTAAATTATTCTAACACGATATAATCTAGAAGTTACGTCTCTGGACACATGTTTTATTGATTGTAAGTGGTCACTTTTAAAAGGCTAATCATCTAATCTACATAGTTCACTGGTAAACAATCCAAAATGCAGTTTCTAGATATGCTTTGAGGGGATAGACATACTTAAACAAGCTTATGTTTCAAAAGAGCTCCTCCCATTAGGAGAAAAATAGTACATAAGCCCCATGTTCTTGTGTTTCAAATCCGCTTCTATGTCTCCATTCAGCTCTACATAGATGTAGAGATCCTATATTAATGCTCAAAAGATTAATTATAATTTTCTATGGAATGTATGAAAGCTTCTTCTTTACAGTCGACGTGTGCAAAAGAATTATATCTACACGTACGAAAGAGAGATGAAGAGACATCTAGTCATACTTGGATAGAAAAAAAATGAATTCGAAGAATCTATAGCTCATGTGAAATCTAGTATCATTTAACCTATTCTAAGACAAGGAATTGATCAAGTTGTTACTCAATGTAGAGATATAAAACTATGCATAACTTTGGTTTTTTTCTCACAATTAGCTTGTAAAAGGTGAATTCGATCCACAATCTTCCACACCATGGGTCCATACTAAATCCAAGAACGTTATCAACATGTTCTATTGGATCAATAAACTCTAGTGAAATTCATTATCAAAGTGAAATTATTTGAGTATAGATTCGTTATCAACAATGAATCTTCTTGAAGAGAAACTAGAGGAAGGAGCGAATCTCATTGAGGAAGAGGGCATAGAAAATAGATTAATGATGACCTCAGTATAAGAATAAACAAGAAATAATGGAATAGACCACAAGGAGAGATAATAAGAATGCAAAGAGAGAGATAAAGAGCATGAATCCACAAATTACGAACATGTTGAAAATAAAGCTCTAAACTAAGGAGTATTTAGAGAATCATTCTTGGACATGTGGATAACTAGCAAGAAGGTATACAGATACACTTCCTAAAAACTAAGTGGTTGACACAGAAATCTTCCCACATATCTTCTCCAATCACAATAGAAATTAGTTTGGTAAATTATGAGAGAAGGGAACTTAGATCTTGTACATATTTTGCATGTGTGTAGTATTCAAACAAAGTCGTTGGAAAATGTTTACGTAGGTGAATTCATCTTTTTTTTTTTTAGTTAATGTTGGAAGTAGAAAGAAATAATCCTTATGTAGTTAGGAGATGATACGACCCTCATTGGTTATGCATTTATAACCTCTTCACACTCATCCCTTCTTTTCTTAGGCTTGAAGGAGAGAATTTAGATGATTAGTGCAAGCATATAGGAAAACCTGACATCTTTATAAGAAAGTGATCCCAATCGAAATACCCTACTAGATCTGGAGAATTGATGGGACTAATAATTCCTTTTTAACCTCATTTGAATAGACACTTGAAAATGATGGTACTTCAATGATTTTGACTTTACTCTCAAACTAGTAAGATAATGAACTCTAAAGCTAAAAACTTGAAAGCTCTATATTCTTAACATGATAACAAAATAATCTACAAAAAATGAGGTGCAAGGTAGGAAACTCAAGTATGACAACACAAAGATAGATGATCTAGCCATTATCTTTTAAACTAGCTAGATATAATGGATCCAATTTTGAATGAAAGTAGGCTATGATGGGAGAGCTTCAAAAATTCCATACATAGTCTTAAGCAATAATGACCTCACATATATACTCATAGATACCCATGTTTACTCAAATCAATGTTACTTTGAGTTCCTATGGAATGAACTGAATATCCTTTGGTCACTCAAACAAGACTATAAGACTATGCTAATGCAATTTATCTCAGTGAAGTACTTCCTTATACTTAGAGAACCATTGTCTCCAAAAGAAATTACTTACTATCTTCACTAAAGACACACATCACCATTGTTCACTATAGACACAATGTCTCTTAGAATATGCAAACATAAGATCATAGCTTTGAGAAATATTCAAAAGACTACTTTGTCTTTCTATAAAAATAGATATTACAAAAGTGGGATATCATACAAAGAAGAAACACTTATCTAGACCTAGAGCTATCTAACTCCTTGACTCGCAAAACACAGAGTGAGATATGGCTACCTAAAGTTGGAACAAACCTTTCAAGCAAGCAAGGGGCTTGCTTACTGAAAATTCCTAAATTAATAACACATTATCTCCCCCTTTGAGAGTACATTTTCCAATATAACATTTTTTATTTCTTAGTGCCACACCATTTTTTTTGTTGTGTATACTTGCATGTCATTTGCCTTTTGATACCCTCACTCTTTGAGAAATGAGAGAACTCATGGGAGATGTCTTCTCCCCCTCCATCTCTCCTTATACACTTGATGTCCCTATTAAATTCTCTCTCAACCATAGCATTGAACTTCTTGAAATAATAAAAGACATGTGATTTATGGCTCATACAGTAGATCAAAGACATCCTTGTACAATCATCAATGAAAGTAACAAAATATCTATTACATCCAATTGAGTTCTCCTTTGTTGTTCCCCAATCATCTATACGAATGAGGTTAGGTGGATGATAGCCCACATAATTTCTCTTTGTGAATGCTAATCTTGTAAGCTTTCCCAATTGACAAGCTTCACACGAATTTCTTTGATTCTAGTTATACAGAATAGGTAACCCTAATACCAGCCTCTTTTCTTCATGTCCTTTAATCTTTAAATATTTATGCATCCATACCTTTTGTGCCATAGTTCAAATTCAGCTACGTTCTTATTTCCGAATGTAGAATACGTTGTGTGGTTGAAGTTAGTCTTCACATCCAAAGCGTATAAATAGACTTCCCTCTTTCTTACCTTTGGCCGTCAATCTATACCCCTCTTTAGGGTATTCCACAAAACATCCTTTCTAATTGAACTTGATCTGTAACCCTCTCTCAACCATTTTCCACATAGAAACTAAGTTCCTTGTGATTGTGGGAACACAAAGAACAACTTTTAAACACTTGGCTTTCTGTGAACCTGCCAATATAACATGACCAATATGTGTAACAGCATGAAGAGTGCCATCATCTATTTCTACATGTCCTTTGTTTAACGGCACCTACATATATGAGAAGAAAATCTTTTCCCAACTCATTTGGTTGCTAAATCTACTATTGATATACCATGTGCTTGATCTTTTTGTCTTGTAGTCACTCATCTCCATCATAGAGAGCATGCTCTCATTTTTATTTGAAGTAGATACATAATTAATTTGACCTTTGTAACTTGAATTTTTCTTCTGCCCATAAAAACTAAGTTCTCTGTAATTGTGGGAAGATGACGAACATCTTTCAAGCACTTGGCTACCTAAAACATATATTTAACTTCTGCATTGTGTTTCATTGTTAGGTTCATTTGTGCCTCGGACTAGCATAAACATGCTCAATATGGATATAACAGAATTTAATGTACGTAAGGTTTCGCTCAACATTTAATCATGAAAGGTTGTATATGGCATTGATCCTTTGAAAAAAGTCATGTAATGAGGTGATTTCTTCGTTCTTCATGTCATGAGGCTTAAAGATCTATTGTGGCACCTAGCCATACTCCAATGCCCATATATCGCAGTTTTTTGGTCAAAGTCAAGGCAGTTTTCTTCTCTGCTTCCATGACTCGAAACCAGGTACCAAAGCTTATGAAAGCATCGGAAACATCGTTTGTCACATGCAAAGACTAATTGGGAGGTAGCTTTGCTGTTATGGTGGATGAGGCTTCTCAACGATTCGAAAGTCTCAATATTTCAAGTATTAGGAATAGCTAAAGCTCATATTCTTATTAGGAGAGCAGAGGAGCTCTCGAAATCCCTCACACAAAACAATTTGTTAGAGCACGCGCTCGGTGCAGGGTATTTCTTTGCAAACCAATGGTTGAGTCTCCATTGCAGTGGAGATCAAATCGTACAGGTGGAAATACGCTATAGCACCGCTCGTTCTACACAATGGTTTTGTCCATGCGTTAAGGGAACATCTCGTCTCGGTTTACCTCTAGAAGCTGATTCTCTCTCTCTCTCTCTCTCTCTCTCTCTCTCTCTCTCTCTCTCTCTCTCTCGTTGAACTCGTAATTTCTACGACACCATGGCTACAACCTCGAAAACTCCCCGAGCTCATGGACTCTGTCTATTATTGGAAATGAACAACGAAGACCTTGATCATGAATGTTTATGCACGCGCAGCTGTTGGCTGCTGCAGGGCTTGCTCTTGACCTTTATTCACACCCGTGCGGGTGTCCCCACAACACGACGTAGAGATTTATAGAAAGCAACCCGCACGTAAGGCTGTCGAATATCCTCTTTCGCTGACTCTTGAGCGACCAGTGCCAACAGCCTTGGCGGCGAAACCAGGAGGAGTGAGCACGCCTAGCGCATGCATATATAATAATAGATATCTCTCGTCTCGACGGGGGTGTGTGATCTGCGGTGCCCACTCGTGGGGGTGTTTCTACTATCATCTACAGAGAGCCGCACGTTGGAGTATATGCTAAACGACGATCGTTTCCATGGCTAGAGGACAAGCATTCCATGAAAGACACGTAAACAGATGATGGCCTACTATGTGGCATTCCATGAAAGAAACGTAAGCAGATGGTGTGTGGCCCGTTAGGAGCATTTTCCGTGATTCTCCTTTCTTTCGTCTCTTGTATTCATAGATTCTCCTTCCTCGTTTCTTTGTTGTAATTTGCTCTCGGAGTCATTTTGTTGAGGTTTTCTTTGTTCTCCACATTGCTTGTACATTGCGAATCGCGCTTAGAACTTTCACGTGCCTTTAAACCTTAACCACGGCTTCGATAGATTCAAGAGGATAAAAGGAAGTTGTGGAGTGGACACATGATGAATAAAGTAATGAATCAAGTGAAGAGTAGTAGAGATAAACCGATAAAGTAGTAGACAGTTTGGATGGAAATGAAGAAAGTTCTACATTTAGCTATTTTTATTCAAACTTCATGCATTCATGTGGTTCAATCACATTCAAAAGCTAATAGGGATGTTGGATCTATAAGATTCTATCCGTCTCTTGACACATGTTTTATTCATTATAAGTAGTCGTTTTTCAAAGGCTAATCTTGTACTCTATATATTTCTCTCATGAAAAATCCAAATGCAGGTTCTAGATATCCATTGAGTTGATGCAGATGTTTGATATATTTATACGAGCTTATGTTCCGAAATAGCTCCTCAAATATTAGGATAAAACTAGAACATAAACCCCATGTTCGTTGTGTTTCAATTATGCTTCTATATCTCCATTCAGCTCTACAAAGTTGTCGACATCCTATATGAATGTTTAGAAGTTTAATCATAATTTTCCATGACATGTATGAAAGCTTCTTCTTGATAATGGATGTGCGCAAAAAAGTATTTTCCTAAGTTGATTCTACTTTAGGGCTTATAAGATATCCAAGCATGAATGTTACATACATGTAGAGATGATATCTCCTAGGTAGAAGAAATTTGAATTTGAAGAATCTATAGCCCATTTGGCATCTAATATAAATTTAACTATTTTAAGAAAAGCAAGCCACCAAGCTCTTATTGAATCTAGAGATAAAAACCTATGAATAACCTTTATTTTTCTCACAATTAGTGTGTTAGAGGTGAAATTGGATCCAATTTTTAACACACCATGCATCCATACAAAGTTAAACAAATTGGATCTCTTCATGAATGTTACATTCATGCTTGGATAGCTTATAAGCCCTAAATTAGAATCAACTTAGGAAAATACTTTTTTTGCGCACATCCACTATCAAGAAGAAGCTTTCATACATGTCATGGAGAACTACATACATGTAGAGATGATATCTCCTAGGTAGAAGAAATATGAATTTGAAGAATCTATAGCCCATTTGGCATCTAATATAAATTTAACTATTTTAAGAAAAGGAATCCATGAAGCTCTTATTGAATCTAGAGATAAAAACCTATGCACAACCTTTAGTTTTCTCACAATTAGTGTGTTAGAGGCGAAATTGGATCCAATTTTTAACACACCATGCATCCATACAAAGTCAAACAAATTTATTACCTGTCTTATTGAATGAATACATTCTAGAGAATTCGTTATTAAAGAGAAGCAATTTGAGTATATATCCTTTATTGACGATAAAAAATGGATTAGAAAGTCTTGAAATAGATCAGTTAGGTAATACATCTACCTCTTTTCATAAAGTAATACATAAACATCTTATAAAACTAAGGAGGAAATCCTTAATTCATTAGCATGCTTAGATTGAGATCGATCATGGTACTAATCCAAAACAAATTTTATGTAGTTAAAAAATTAACACAAATTGAGAGGTTGCATGCTTTGAAAAAGGCTAAGAGACACACAATGTTATTGGATCTTGTCATGGAGTATGAGTGAGTAGATTATTTTGTTCACATACATGATCTAGGTATGAGTAAACATGTTTGGATCATATTCAAATGAATATAGGCCATAATTACTAGATCTATAGAAGCTCAATTAAGAAAAATGAATTCATTGATAAACTTAAAGAGCCATAAATAAAAAAAATTGGCTATTTTATAAATCTTACAATCTACTCAGATTACTAAATCCTCAAATCAAAGATAATTATTTGGTTGCTCTTCACTTCAATGATCTTTAGCATGATGGAGAATGACCACCATCCATCACATCAATATATGTAAGATGTGAAGTAGCAAACATGAACCATATTTAGCATTCAAAGTTAATAGAGGAGCTGATCTCACTAGTTGGTCATCTTAAAGAGACTCATAAGGGCACCTACACTATGTGAGATTAGTTTGAAAAGGAACTAGAGAATCTCATAGAGGAAGAGGACATAGAACATATATAAGAGATGATCTCCCGATAAGAATAAACAACACATAAGGGAATATATCATAAGGTGAGACAAGAAGAATGAGAAGAGAGAGATAAAGAGCATGAATTTTTAAATTGCAAAAATGTTGGAAATAAAATTCCAACGTAATGAGTATTTAGAAAATCACTCTAGGACTAGTAGAAAGGTATCAGTACACACTTCCTAAGAACTAAGTGTCTGAAACCAACATCTCTCCCCACATATCTCCTCTAATCACACTAGTAGAAAGCTTTATAAATTATACGAGGAGGAAGCTTAGATCTTTTATTGCTTTTGCATGTGTGTAAGACTAAAATAGATTCATGGAACAATA
Source organism: Ceratopteris richardii (assembly GCA_020310875.1). Classification (NCBI taxonomy): domain Eukaryota; kingdom Viridiplantae; phylum Streptophyta; class Polypodiopsida; order Polypodiales; family Pteridaceae; genus Ceratopteris; species Ceratopteris richardii. The sequence goes on from CM035415.1 coordinate 172,918,286, forward strand.
TTTATGTAGGACCATTCAAGTGGTTTTTGTTGGGTGTGTAGAGAAGTGCGAGAGACACATGAGAAGCACACACAAAGAGCACAGATGCAGCAAGACACACGGAGAAGACGATGGCTGGAATAGCTCTCTCTATTGATCGATGAACTGAACTGAAGTAAGAGCTGAATAATATCCCTAAGTACAAAGTACCACCATATATGAGAGTATCAAGTATGTGGTAACATGGGGAAAAAACCTCTAGCCAGCACTCGAGTAAAAAGTGCCCATGTATAGGGAAAAGGTTCACATCAAAGCTACTCGAGGAACACATAAGTGTAACAAACCCCCCTGGAGCGAATGATGTGAACACATAAAGAGAGTGACAGATCAGCCCCCACAAGGTAACAAGCCTAAAGCTTTGCGAAAAGCTTCAAACTTTTCCCGTGGAAGAGCTTTGGTGAATATGTCTGCCACATTATCTTGTGTAGGCACATATACCAAATCAATATCTCCTGCATGAAGGCGCTCTCTCACATAGTGATAATGCACCTCAATATGTTTGGTCCGTGCATGAAACACTGGGTTTCGTGCAACAGCCAAAGCACTCTGACTATCTGTGAGAATATGCGTAGCAGCATCAATCTCCATGCAAAGATCCATCAATAGGCGTCTCAGCCATATACACTCCATTGTAGCTGTGAAAACTGCCCTGTACTAAACTTCACAACTCGATGTCGCCACTATAGGTTGCTTCTTACTCAACCAAGATATGCATGAGTCTCCAAGTGTAGAGGAGGTACTGGGGTATCCGCTTTTAACAAGAGTAAAGATTAAAGATTAACACTTCCAGTACGTCGCCTACTCAAGGGGGGTTCTCTTTAGGGAAGTATACCCTTTAACATTTCTGTGAGCAGGTAGATAACACGGATTGCACAGAGTGGTTAATACTTCGGAAATATGGAAAACAAATGACCAAGGAAGACCAATCCCTGCTTGATTCAAATCAGATGATTACAAAGTTGGGCAAATGATGAATGATGCTCACAAGTGTAAACTTAAGTCTAACAAGCCACAAGCTTAGGGCTAACAAGCCACCCTAAAAGTAATTCAGTCCAGTACAACAGATTCTTCTCATCAACATAAGGGGCCACTGATATGCAGGCCAACTCAGAACAATACAAATGGTAGTATTTCTCAAGAGAATAGAGATTAATCAACACCCTGACTCACAAAAAAATAACCCCAAGCTACTCTCTTACACTATAGTGCTCATAGCCCTTCACTGTGAAGCCTACCCTCTGTATACACGACAGAGTAGCTCCCACAGTAGACTTGAAACCACCAAGTGCAAGAGAGGTCTTCTGCACGTATACACAAACCACTGTATCTCTAAAACTTGTTGTACCCCAAATGAGCACAAATCCATTGCTTTTATAGACCCCAATAGGCCAAGAGGCCTTGCCGAATCTTCACTGATCACGCACCGGATGATTACCCAAGATTGGAGGGGTAGGTCAATTATTCCACTTGATTTGAATTAGATCCACAAAAATAGGTAGTCGCCATGAATGGTTGCTGGCAATTCCACTTTCACTTTTAACAATTATCTTTTACCTTTTCACCCGCCCTATTTAATCCTGGTAATTCAAATGAAGGACCCCGTACACTTTGGAAGTGTAAAAGAAAATCATTATGGAATGTAAATGTCTTTTCCAAGACACCCATTTGTATTCAATTTCAATCTTGCATGCTTTCCATGGCAATAAGGAACAACAGAGTCGAATGACACCAGAAATCACCATCTATCTCTAGACGTAGATTCTCAACCCCAATCCTTCTCAGGCGCTCTGCTTCCATTGCTTCCATGCATCCATTGCTTCCATGGCTTTGTTTCTGATGATTTCCCACGTGTGTGGGGTTCTGCATGTGTGCCGATGTGTGTGTGCATGTATCGATGTGTATGTGTGTGGGTGTGTGTGGGAATGTATGTGTGTGGGTGTGCATGTGTGTGTGTGTGAGTGCATGTTTGTGTTTGTGTATGTGTGGGAGTGGGTGTGTATATGTGCATGTATGTGTGTGAATGTGTGCATGTACATATGCATGGGGGTGCACATGTGTGTGGGGATGGATATGTATATGCAGGTGTGTGTGCATGTGGGTGTGTGTGTAGTTGCATGTGTGAGGGTGTGGGGGTGTGTGCATGTGCGGGGGTGTGAGTGTGTATCGGAGTAAGAATGTGTCGGTGTGTGGGTGTGTGTGTATGATTGGGGGAGTGTGCCTATGTATGGGCGTGTGTGTATGTGAGGATGTGCAGGTGTGGGGATGAGTATGCCGGTGCTAAGGGGGTGTGAGGGGCGGGGGCGGAGGGCGGATGGCGGGGGAGGGGAGTCGGGGCGGCTGGCGGAAGAGAGAGAAGAAAGGGGGGGGGGGAATTGGCGGAGGGCGGGTGTGTGAGGGGCGGGGGGCGGAGGGCGGATGGCGGGGGGCGGAGGGCAGATGGCGGGGGAGGGGAGGGCGGATGGCGGGGGAGGGGAGTCGGGGTGGGTGGCGGAAGAGAGAGAAGAAAGGGGGGGGGGAATTGGCGGAGGGCGGGTGTGTGAGGGGCGGGGGGCGGATGGCGGGGGGCGGAGGGCGGATGGCGAGGGAGGGGAGGGCGGATGGCCGGGGAGGGGAGTCGGGGCGGGTGGCGGAAGAGAGAGAAGAAAGGGGGGGGGATGAGCGGAGGGCGGGTGTGTGAGAGGTGGGGGGCGGAGGGCGGATGGCGGGGGGCGGGGGGCGGAGGGTGGATGGCGGGGGAGGGGAGTCGGGGCGGGTGGCGGAAGAGAGAGAGAGAGAGAGAGAGAGAGAGAGAGAGAGAGAGAGAGAGAGAGAGAGAGAGAGAGAGAGAGAGAGAGAGAGAGAGAGAGAGAGAGAGAGAGAGAGAGAGAGAGAGAGAGAGAGAGAGAGAGAGAGAGAGAGAGAGAGAGAGAGAGAGAGAGAGAAAGAGAGAGAGAGGAAAAGGGAGAGAGGGAGGAGGAAAGAGAGAGAGAGGGTGGAAGAGAGGGGGAGAGAGAGAGAAAGAGAGAGAGAAAGGGAGGGGTTCACACGCGGGGAAAAGAGAGAGAGAGAAAAAGGGAGAGAGGGAGGAGGAAAAAGAGAGAGAGAGGGGGGGGAAGAGAGAAGGAGAGGGAGAGAAAGAGAGAGAAAGAGAGAGAAAGAGAGGGAGATAGAGAGGGACCGAGAGAGAGAGGAAAAAATAGTGAGAGGGGAAGAGAGAGAGGAAGACAGAGAGAAAAGAGGGGGAGAGAGAGAGGGGAGGGGGATCTACAGACCCCCACATCAAGATTTTGCACCATCCGTGGTGCAATTTCTTCATAATGAACTTGCAGACCCTCCAGTTGCACTGCCAAGACTCCATACCACACTTTTGGAGAACCAAAATACATATAATTCACAGAATACCGGTGGTGATCTTCAACATGCCAACAAAAAGAGGAGAAACACATTCCCATATACAGCCAAGGAACCAGATCTCCAGAGATTTTCTCCTCCTCAAAAGCTAAGATTGATCCACCCAGCCGAGCAATGCTACTCAAATTCCACCCAGAGCTTCCATAGGAGCTGTGTGTCTCTCCAAGTCTGGCCTGAGGAAAACCACGACCAAATTTCCTTGTCTCTATCTCAGCACCATAAAGGACTTCCAATTGCTCAACTGCATGCTCCACTATCTGCCAATAATCCCCTTCTACACAATCAACAGAAACTTCCTCCCAAAAAGATCCATGAACAGGCTTCTCCCTCTCGTTCAAACCAAAATATTCATCCTTAAACTAGTTATCATATTTTCCAAAGGACTCTAATGTGAATGGTGGCCCGTGCTCAAAACCAAACGTTCCATCCTTATCTGCAGATTATGTGCAAACATCTATAGGAATTAATCGAGGACGGCCTCTTTTCTGTTTCTTCTGTTCCTTGATCCATCCTAAAGGTATATTTGAGAATGGGAGTCCTTGAAGGTCACAGTTAGCTTCCTTACATACCATCGTAGTGGCGCTGAGTCTTGGATTTTGATTATCTGACTCAATTAGAGGTTTCTGTCCTTCAGGAGGTGCCTGCAAAAGATAAGCTTGACTTACTTGCTTACTCTTTTCTATATTGTTCAAGTGAAGAACATCAGTTTTTCCCTCTTCCCGTCCTCCTTGTGTTGCTTCTGCAAAGTCCTCATTTACTTCACATATCTCTACTTTGCAGCATTCTGCACTTCCCATCATCCAATTTAATAGAGCATCATCTTCTGAAGGCATTACCTGAGTTTCCATTGTATACCCAGTAGCCTTGTTGATGTCTGATCCTTCCTCCAAATGTATCTGTAATTGATTATTAGTACATGTGGAAATCCATAACTTGTTCTTTCCCCAATCCTGTAGAGCCTTTGCTTGCCTTAACCAAGGCCTTCCCAAGAGTAGAGGGTATGAGGTCTCCTGTGGCAGGGCTATAACAACAAAGTCTAAAACAAAGTGACAACCCTGCACTATCATAAGTACCTTTTCGACAATGCCCAGTGGTGCCACCCGACGTTGATCTGCTAATGTGACTGTGAATGGTGCTGCCTTTGTGGGATTCAGCCTTAGTTTCATCATAGTGAAATCAGGCATCAAATTGATGCCGGAACCTCCATCTATAATAACACCTGTGAGAGCTTCATCCTTGATGAAAACGGATAATCTTGAGCTCTGATAATCGGCCAGGGGTGCAGGAGGGAAGTCCACCATAAAACCATCTATGCTAGGAGGTGGGCACAAGCGAGGTGGGCACAAGCATGCAGAATGCATAATCTTCAACAGATCACTTCTTACTTTAGGATCTATCTTTATGAGTTGATACAGGCTAATCTTATGATGAATACCTTTCAAAATTTCCTCAATGTTTACTTCTTGCGTGTCTTCAGGAGTACTTGTTGGTCGATCTTTTAGCAAAGTAGTCACCCTCTCATAAGCCTCTTCCATGTCTTCTTGGTCCTTCCATCCCACCCTCTTCTCTGCATCTCTATCTTTGGGTCCTTGTTGTTCCTCCTTATGGGCTACTGCCACTTGCCTGGCTCTAGTCATCATTGGCATGGATGAAGATGAAACAGCATAAGATTGAGCGGTCATACCTTCTTCTTTCGGAGAGACTGAAATCATGTGGATTGGAGCAGGACGACCTCTTGGGCAATCTTTGGTATAATGATCTTTTGCCTCCAGACAATGTTGACAAGGAGGTGCATCTTCTGGAAGAGAACACCTATTCTGCATGTGGCCGTACTCACCACAATGGTAGCACATCAAAGGTCTATTATATCTAGGCTTCGCAGGCCGATTCTCTTCTCTATTAGCTGTATTTGAAGTACTAGCATAATATGAATCCAAATTTTGAGGGTTACCTCGCTGCTGTGTTCCCTTGAGATAGTAGCAATCTCTAGCTTCATGCCCATCTTTCCCACAAAATTGACAGCTTACCTTGATAGGGCAATTAGCATTGGAATGTCCATTGTTGTTACAGATTTTACACCAAATTTGTCTCCTTATATCCTGAGTGGTCTTCAAATCTTCTAACTCTCGGCGAAGTTGAGCTACTTCATCGGTGCGACGCAGTGGTGGCAAGACCTTCTCTTCTTGTTGATTTTGTTGCATCTTCAATGCTTCCAGTTCCCTCCTTAGTTGCTCAATAGAATCCAGATCTACAACGTACTTTGGTTGTGTATCCCCTTCGAAATGCTGCCTTGCTTCTTCAATGCGTGATGCCGCTGCAACAAAATCATTGAGGGTCGCATCCAATCTAAGAGATTCACGAAGTTTCTGCTGAGATGACCTTGGCAGAGCCTTCTCTATCCACTTTTTAACCAAAAAGTCACCTGGAGCATGTGGCAGACGTGCAACAAGTGCTTTTGTTCTAGTGTGAAGTTCTATGAAAAGATTCACCTGGCCTTAGCTTCAAATTCTCTAGCTGATCTAAAGCTCTTTCCGAAGAATCACTTGGTCGGAATGTCTGTGAGAATGCCACTTTCAGAGCCTCCCATGTAGTGAAATGGCCATCTGCATATTGACTATACCATTTATCTGCAAGACCCTCCAATGTGGATGGAAAAAGTGCCAACATTGCATCCTCTCTATTTTGTAGACCTCTTCCACGGCATAAAGAGATGAATCTCCTCACATGATCATCAGCATCCTCATATGCATGTCCCTTGAAGGTAGGGAACTTGATGTTGAGCGTGGAGAGCAAATGAGAAAGATCCTCCATTTGGACCGGTGTCTCTTCTGACGTATCTGAGGAGAAATCTAGAGTTCTCCTATACCCTTCTTTTGACAATGGTGTCGCACCCAAGTCAATGGACAAATTTAGGGAAGGCAGAGGGGAGGTAGACTCACAAGCCGTGGCTATTGCTAACTTGTTAAGGCTCCTTCGAACACGAAGAGATTCCTTATCTGCTCCTGTATGGGTCATGTACCTATTCGCAATTGTAATAGTGCAAAAATACCTCTCACAGAAATGCAAAGGTTCCACCGTGCGTGCCAAACTGTAGAGGAGGTACTGGGGTATCCGCTTTTAACAAGAGTAAAGATTAAAGATTAACACTTCCAGTACGTCGCCTACTCAAGGGGGGTTCTCTTTAGGGAAGTATACCCTTTAACATTTCTGTGAGCAGGTAGATAACACGGATTGCACAGAGTGGTTAATACTTCGGAAATATGGAAAACAAATGACCAAGGAAGACCAATCCATGCTTGATTCAAATCAGATGATTACAAAGTTGGGCAAATGATGAATGATGCTCACAAGTGTAAACTTAGGTCTAACAAGCCACAAGCTTAGGGCTAACAAGCCACCCTAAAAGTAATTCAGTCCAGTACAACAGATTCTTCTCATCAACATAAGGGGCCACTGATATGCAGGCCAACTCAGAACAATACAAATGGTAGTATTTCTCAAGAGAATAGAGATTAATCAACACCCTGACTCACAAAAAAATAACCCCAAGCTACTCTCTTACACTATAGTGCTCATAGCCCTTCACTGTGAAGCCTACCCTCTGTATACACGACAAAGTAGCTCCCACAGTAGACTTGAAACCAACAAGTGCAAGAGAGGTCTTCTGCACGTATACACAAACCATTGTATCTCTAAAACTTGTTGTACCCCAAATGAGCACAAATCCATTGCTTTTATAGACCCCAATAGGCCAAGAGGCCTTGCCGAATCTTCACTGATCACGTGCCGGATGATTACCCAAGATTGGAGGGGTAGGTCAATTATTCCACTTGATTTGAATTAGATCCACAAAAATAGGTAGTCGCCGTGAATGGTTGCTGGCAATTCCACTTTCACTTTTAACAATTATCTTTTACCTTTTCACACGCCCTATTTAATCCTGGTAATTCAAATGAAGGACCCCGTACACTTTGGAAGTGTAAAAGCAAATCATTATGGAATGTAAATGTCTTTTCCAAGACACCCATTTGTATTCAATTTCAATCTTGCATGCTTTCCATGGCAATAAGGAACAACAGAGTCGAATGACACCAGAAATCACCATCTATCTCTAGATGTAGATTGTCAACCCCAATCCTTCTCAGGCGCTCTGCTTCCATTGCTTCCATGCATCCATTGCTTCCATGGCTTTGTTTCTGATGATTTCCCACGTGTGCGGGGTTCTGCATGTGTGCCGGTGTGTGTGTGCATGTATGGATGTGTATGTGTGTGGGTGTGTGCGGGAATGTATGTGTGTGGGTGTGCATGTGTGTGTGTGTGTGTGCGTGCATGTTTGTGTTTGTGTATGTGTGGGAGTGGGTGTGTATATGTGCATGTATGTGTGTGAATGTGCGCATGTACATATGCATGGGGGTGCACATGTGTGTGTGTGGGGATGGATATGTATATGCAGGTGTGTGTGCATGTGGGTGTGTGTGTAGTTGCATGTGTGAGGGTGTGGGGGTGTGTGCATGTGCGGGGGTGTGAGTGTGTATGGGAGTAAGAATGTGTCGGTGTGTGGGTGTGTGTGTATGATTGGGGGAGTGTGCCTATGTATGGGCGTGTGTGTATGTGAGGATGTGCAGGTGTGGGGATGAGTATGTCGGTGCTAAGCGGGTGTGAGGGGCGGGGGCGGAGGGCGGATGGCGGGGGAGGGGAGTCGTGGCGGGTGGCAGAAGAGAGAGAAGAAAGGGGGGGGGGAATTGGCAGAGGGCGGGTGTGTGAGGGGCGGGGGGTGGAGGGCCGATGGCGGGGGGCGGAGGGCGGATGGCGGGGGAGGGGAGGGCGGATGGCGGGGGAGGGGAGTCGGGGCAGGTGGCGGAAGAGAGAGAAGAAAGGGGGGGGGGGGGGGAATTGGCGGAGGGCGGGTGTGTGAGGGGCGGGGGGCGGAGGGCGGATGGCGGGGGGCGGAGGGCGGATGGCGGGGGAGGGGAGGGCAGATGGCGGGGGAGGGGAGTCGGGGCGGGTGGCGGAAGAGAGAGAAGAAAGGGGGGGGGAATTGGCGGAGGGCGGGTGTGTGAGGGGCGGGGGGCGGAGGGCAGATGGCGGGGGGCGGAGGGGTGATGGCGGGGGAGGGGAGTCGGGGCGGGTGGCGGAAGAGAGAGAGAGAGAGAGAGAGAGAGAGAGAGAGAGAGAGAGAGAGAGAGAGAGAGAGAGAGAGAGAGAGAGAGAGAGAGAGAGAGAGAGAGAGAGAGAGAGAGAGAGAGAGAGAGAGAGAGAGAGAGAGAGAGAGAGAGAGAGAGAGAGAGAGAGAGAGAGAGAGAGAGAGAGAGAGAGAGAGAGAGAGAGAGAGAGAGAGAGAAAGAGAGAGAAAGAGAGAGAGAGAGGGAGGAGGAAAGAGAGAGAGAGGGGGGAAGAGAGGGGGAGAGAGAGAGAAAGAGAGACAGAAAGGGAGGGGTTCACACGCGGGGAAAAGAGAGAGAGAGAAAAAGGGAGAGAGGGAGGAGGAAAAAGAGAGAGAGAGAGAGGGGGGAAGAGAGAAGGAGAGGGAGAGAAAGAGAGAGAAAGAGAGAGAAAGAGAGGGAGATAGAGAGGGACCTAGAGAGAGAGGAAAAAATAGTGAGAGGGGAAGAGAGAGAGGAAGAGAGAGAGAAAAGAGGGGGAGAGAGAGAGGGGAGGGGGATCTACACCAAGGAAAAAGCAATTACCACTAGTGGACACGCGAGTATCATAACAACCAGCCCAATCACTATCTGTAAAAGCATGCAAGCATGGCTGGACATCTCTGCCATAAAAGAGACCTAAGCTCAAAGTGCCTCGAAGATATCTAAACACACATTTCACCGCTTGCCAATGCTTAGTGCCAGGGCTATGCATGAATCGACTCAACTGGGAAACTGCATATTGTATATCTGGCCTTGTGTTGCATGCATATATAAGACATCCCACAGCCTGTTGATAAAGAGAAGTGTCAAATGCATCACTGGAATCCTCAACTGAGAATCTAAATCCTGTCTCAACTGGTGTGGAAACTGGCTTGCAATCCTCAAAGTCAAAACGCTGAAGTAGTTTTTCAACATACTTTCCTTGATGCATAACAATTCCCCCCTCAACCGATACAAACTGGATGCCAAGATAGTAGCTCAAAAGACCAAGATAAGTGATATCAAAAGTATGCTGCAAATCAGCCATAAGAATTTCAAGTTTTGCATTACATATGTCATCGGATAAAGAACAAGCACTATAAGATCAGTCCCATTTTTGCGTAGTACATAGAGTGTGCTTTCAATCAGACAACATGTGAAGCCAAGAGCAATCAAGTGCTTATGTGTTTTGTCATACCATGCACGTGGAGCTTGCTTGAGACCATACAAGGCTTTATGCAAGCGACAAACCATATGCTCTTTCCCTTTCATAGCAAATCCAGAAGGTTGCTTCACATAGACCTCTTCTTGCAAATATCCATTCAAGAAGGCTATTTTTATGTCCAATTGATGCACTTTCCAACCTCGATGGGTAGCCAATGCAACCATGGTACGAATGGTAGTCATGTGTGAAGTAGGTGCAAAAGTTTCCTCATAGTCAATGCCATATTGTTGCGCATATCCTTTGGCAGCCAATCTAGCTTTGTAGCGATCAATGCTACCATCAGATTTTCTCTTGATCTTGTAAACCCACTTTGTACCAATGGCATTCTTTCCTTTTGGCAATTCACATAACTCCCAAGTACCATTCCTATGTATGGAATCCATTTCTGATTGCATAGCACTCATCCATTGTGGATCGTCACATGCATCTTCAAAAGAAAGTGGCTCTTCATTACATGTTGTAGCAATAAGAGAATAATCCACAAAATTACTTGATGCATGGTGAGAGCTTGACCTTGTTCTACCAAGTAAAGGTGCACTCAATTTGCTGTCCTCCAAAGTTTGTTTCAGCCACTTTGGCATAGATTGTGGACTCTTGATAGACATGCGTTCATTATGTAAAACATCTTCAATATGTACATCATGCGTGGGCTGAATTTCATGCTCAGTTTCAGCCATATTTTGTCGCATATGTTCAGCCATATGTGGCTGGAAATTTCCAATAGTTTTGACATTGTTTGGCTGAAAATTATCCACATTTTCAGCCCTATTTGGCTGGAATTTTTCAGCCCTTTGAACCTCAGTTGGCTAGTCTACATGGCCATAGTCAAGCGCACCATTTTGGAACAAAGGCATGAGTGTATCGAACACATCTTGTGAGCTAACTGTTGGCAGTTTTTTGCATTCAAGTAGAGGGAAAACTAAATTTTCAACAAATACCACATCTCAACTCACAATAATTGTGTTCGTCAATGGATGGTACAACCGATATCCCTTACTTTTAGCACTATAACCAACAAATATACATTTCTTTGCCTTGTCGTCAAGTTTGTGACGTTGTTGTGATGGCACAAGAGCATATGCCAAACAACCAAACACACGCATATGACTAACCATAGGCTTATGACCATTCCAAGTCTCATAAGGAGTGATGACTCTCAATGCTTTTGTAGGGCAACGATTCAACACATAATTTGCACACATGACCGCTTCCATCCAAAACTTATGAGGAAGATGCTTTCCTTTAACCATACATCGTGCCATTTCAAGTAAAGTTCTATTTTTACGCTCGGCAACACCATTTTTTTGAGGTGTATATGGCACCGTACATTGGTTTGAAATACCTCTTTCACGAAGAAAAGCATCAAACTCATGTGACATGTACTCACCACCACGATCCGTGCGTAGAGTCAAAAGCTTTTGTGAAGAAAAATTTTCAGCCATAGCTAAAAATGCTTTGAAGCAAGAAAATACCTCATTCTTTGCTTTCATAGGGTACACCCATGTATCGCGAGTAGCATCATCAATGAAGGTAACAAAATTTACATGCTTCCCAAAAGATGGAGTCTTGACCGGACCACATACATCACTATGAACAAGTTGCAATTTTCTTGTAGTGTGTGTGACTATCTTTTGGAAAAGAAGCACGATGCATTTTTCCAAGAATGCAACCTTCACATGCATGCTTTTCAATGGACTCAAGTGTAGGCAAGCCAATAACCATGTCCTTCTTTTGCAAGTAGAGCAAACTATTGAAGTTTAAATGACCAAAACGAGCATGCCAAAGCTCCATTTCAGCCATGGAAGAAGTATGAGCAACCAAGGCATTCGAGGCAGCCCTCTTATATGTATCCATGCGATACAAACCATCACATAATGTATCGGACATCACGATAACATCGCCATTGCTGAAATCATGAACCATACACTTATCATCAACAAAGTGTACATGAAGTCCTGCTTTGGCAATCAACGGAACTGAAATTAAGTTCTTCTTGATACCGGGCACATACAATGCATTTTTCAAGAGAATCTCATCTCCATTTGCAGCCGTAAGCTCAATTTCTCCTACTCCAATGATAGGATAAGAGGCATTGTTTGCACACACCACATGTCCTCCTTTAGGTGCATCTTTCCAAGAGGCAAAAAATCTTTTGCATGATGTTATGTGCTTTGAAGCACCACTATCAAAGAACCAATCCGAATCAGCCTCACTCACAACCATGCATTTAGAATGTAAAGAAGCATCATAATGACATGTAAGAACACATGCCCAAAAATCTTGAGACATGTTTGCCTCATCATTCTTTGCATTTGTTGAATTTTCAGCAATAGACATGCCGGATTCCTTCTTCTTTTCATTGCATTTAGCAAGCTTTCTACACTCATCAATAGTATGACCAGCCTTCCGGCAATATTTGCATGTCTTCTTCTTTTGCAAATCACCATCATTAGAGGAATGAGTGGAAGAGGAAGCTTGAGGCTTTGGTTTTGATGAACCAAAAGCTGAACCATACTTGCTTTTCCCCTTTTGTGAGATAGCAAGTGCTTGCGTTCCCTCAATCAAACCACTCCTATTCACTCTAGATTGCTCTTCTTGCAAAAGAAGAGACACAACCTCATCAAATGCATACATATTAGGATTTCCTTTTGCAACCAAACGGAGTGTAGTAGCAAAGCTTTGAAAGGATTCCGGTAATCCTTTCAACAATGTAGAAATGAGTGATGCATCCGGAATGATCTCATCTATGTTTGCCAATTGCTCTTTCAAGTCCTTGATGCGTGTCACATACACATCCACTGACTCATTTTCAGCCATACATACATCCTCAAGTTGCTTCCTCAAGTATGCAACACGTGCTTCATTACGCACGGCATACAAAGAAGCAAGAGTGTCCCATGCCTGTCGTGATGTAGAACATGACCGAATGTGTGGAACTATATGACGCTTCATTGAAAGCGCAATCAAAGCATGAGCTTGAGCATCTTTTCCATCCCATCTAAGCTGCTCCTGTGTAGGTGGAGAAGGAGAGACCACTGTACTCGAAGAAGAAGCTCCATCTGTGACAGTAGACTATGAAGTAGAAGCACCTGCCGGTCTTCGATCTACATCTGCCACTATGTTCCAAAGTTGTTTTGCAACAAGAACGTGCTTCATCATGTAAGACCACATCGGATAGTTGGTCCCATCAAGCTTATCTTCAGCTTGAAGCATGCCAAACAAGTCATTGCTGCCCGCCATTTCACTAAGGAACAAGAATGTGACAAAATCTTCACTTCGACGAAAACTGAAATGAGTGCTGAAATTTCAGCTCACAAACCGTCACTCTGATGGCAATTCTGACTGCAGGAATGGCTTCGAAATGGGGGTAAAACCCCAGCGCACCTGGTGGAAATGTTTTTTTTTTTATATATAAAGGAAGTTCGGCAATAGCCTACTCTCCCGGACTTGAATTAAATAAAGAAAAGTACAAGAGAAGGGGACCAGTGCCCATGGGACCCCCCAAATCCCACAAAGCAGGGGAAGCTTTTACAGAGCTTAGATGACATTACAAAGAGCTTAGATGACATTACAAAGAAGGCTAATTACCCTCTCATCACCCTCATGTGGGGCCCACTTGGGTTTAAGCTTGTTATCGATCAAAAGGAGTACTTGATGATGCCTAAAGGGGGTGGATTTTTTACAGTTGACAATCCTTTTGCCAAGGAGGAGCAGCGATTTCTCAATTGACCACTCCTTGGGGGAGTCACCGAAGTTGAAAGCACATCTTTCCTGCCAGATTTTCCATAGGACCTCCCCTCTGATGGCGTTCCAGAGAGTCGCGGAGCAACCGATCGCTTCTCCCGGCAGGGCTTGCTGCCAACTGAGACGTTTTTGAAGTCTTATTCTCTTTCCAACCACCAGCCAGAGTCTGTTGGAGTTGGGGTAGGTAAAGAAGATGTGTGAAACATCTTCGATAGACCGGTGGCAGCGTTTGCACCAGGGAGGGATCCCACAAATTATGCTAGCCTTAAGGTTGGTCCAGATTCCGTGATGAAGAATTTGCCATAAGAGGACAGACTTTTTGATTTCTATGAGGGGGTGCCAGATAGCCATGAACCTCATGTCCCACCGAAGCCGCATCCATGACAGGCACCACTTTTTGTTGAGGTTGACCTGATAGTCGGTCGTTTCTTTGATGTTTGGGATTTTTGATAGGCTATTCCCATTGTGCCATTTGAGACCAAGCGAGCTCGACATGTCGTGTCCCATGAGTAGGCGAACTTTGTGGCGGTCCCAGGCGAGACATCTGCTTTGCAAAGTGTTCCATTCTTCATGCAAAATGTTGATGCTAGGGTCAATATCCTCAAAGTTGATCCAGCGGTTGGTGTCTTGTTTCCAGAGATGTTTCCATTTTTTGAAGCCTTTGTTCCATAGCTTCTTGGCATTTTGAATGTTCCAAGATTCCACACTCCGGATGCCATGGATCGGAAACCAGATAGAGTCATTTTGTCTCATACCGGCAGCCCACTTCTAGTCTTCACTAATTCTTGTGAAGCTTTTGACTTTATTCCAACTCTTCCAAAGGGAGCACACCAGATTAGAGCCTTTCGGGAAGGCGGGGATCGGGGAAAACAGCAAGGTCAAGATGTCAAGATTCTTCCAATTTGGGAAACCCATGAGCGCCAACTCATTCTTGTTTTTGAAGATCAGCTTGGCCCACGAGGCCTCCCCGTTGCACCAAGCCTTAATCATCCATTTGGCCGACAGTTTGTTAGCCATGCGCCCGATGTCCAAGATACCAAGTCCCCCACTATCTCTATGGCTGGTGCAGATGGACCATTTGAGTTTACGCACCCCCCTCCTATTGTGGTCGCCCGTCCAAAGGAAGTTTCTACAAATACTATCCAGTTTGGACAGATCATGCTCTTTCGGTCTCCAACAAGAAAGGAAATAAATGGTAGAAGATAAGAGGAACGTGTTGATAACCATAGCACGACCAGCAAGATTGATTTGCATACCTCTCCAATAGTTAAGCTTGTTTTCGAGTTTGGCGAGCACCCAGTTCCACCGCTATTCCATAGAGACGCCAAACCCCAAGGGAATCCCAAGAAGCCGAAAAATTTGGCCCTGCGGAATGATTTGACAGCCATGATCAATGAGAAGGTCGGGTTGTGGCCCACCAGTAGCTCTAAAGGCAGTCTTAGAGTGGTTGATTATGGAACCAGAGGCTTCACAAAAAGTAGCAAGACACTTCCAGAACGTCTCAAGGCTGGTACTATCATTGTGCACAAAAGCGTTCATATCATCGGCAAAAAGTCTCATGGTGATCTGACTGTGGTCATGCGGCAAACGAAGGCCTTTAATGTTACCAGCTTCCACCTGATGCTCCACCAGCCTGCTAAGCCCTTCCGTGGCAATGGCAAAGAGAAGGGGAGCCAATGGGCACCCTTGTCTGATAGATCTTCTAAGTTTGATCACCTTTGAAAGATTTCCATTAATGTTAATTTGGGTCGATGCGTTTCCGAGAAGGGTCGCGATCATCTTGGTGAATTTCCGACTACAACCAAGATCTTGTAGCGACTGAAGAATATAGTCCCATTCTAGCCTGTCGTAGGCTTTATCAAAGTTGATCTTGAGGAGAACAACTTCTTGTTTAGACTCATTTGCAAATTCAAGACCTTCCGAGATATCTATAATGGTTTCCAAAATTGACCTGCCTTTGATGAAACCTTTTTGGTCCTCGCTTAACCACGCTCTCAAGTGGCAAGAGATTCTGTTGGCGATGACTTTGGTGATGATCTTGTATCCTGTTTGGAGCATTGTAATGGGACGCCAGTTCTCTATTCTGTTCTTTTCCCCTTTTTTGTGTACTAACTTGATAATGCCATTGTTGAGACAAGAAGGAAGCGCGCCAAACTTGAGTGCCTCTTGCCAAACCAAACGAAGAGGGGTGGCAACCACCAACTTGAAGGATTTAAAGAACTCATTAGTGAGCCCGTCGGGTCCCGGGCTTTTACCTGAGGGGAGGGCATCGATGACCTCAATGATTTCGGCTTCAAAGATAGAGGCATGAAGCAGAGAGTGAAGGTTAGGTGGTATCCTGTGGGGGGAAACCCTAGATATGGCAGCCATACAGTCCCTTCTATGGTGGGAGAGGGGGTTTGAGGTCCCCAGGAGTCTCGTGAAGTGCCCTTCAATGATCCCAAAATTAGCTTCTTCCGTATTGCATACATTGCCATTTGCGTCTAGCAATAAGGGGATCGATTCTCTGTTATGTTTCCTTTTGAGGATACGGCACATCTCTTTGGTGGGTTTGTCGGCTTTGCCAGCCCACCACTCCTTGAAGAAAATTTGTAAATTTTTCCTTTGTATCTCTTCCTCGTATCTCAGCAGCGCTCTGATTTTTCGAAGTCCTTTCTGGGCTTGAGATTTTCCTTTGTTCACTTCCTCCTCGAGCCGCCAGAGTCTATGATATAGAGCTTCTCTACGAGCCCGCCGCACAGTCTCAAGCATCTTCCTGGATCTAATCATGATCTGTCGTGACTTATCGACCGCACTTCTCCAACACTTGGTTGGGGACAAGCCAGAGGCGAATGCCTCCTTCCACACATCAGAGATTTCTTGATGGACGGAGGGGAGAGAGAAGGAGGGCACACTGGCATGGAACCACGGAGCCTTACGGATCTTGGTGGGGGGTTGAAAAGTGATGACGATCGGGTAATGATCAGAGATGGTGAGGTCGGTGCGTTGCGAGAGGGAAGGGTGGCCCCACTGATGAGTAAAACTCTGAGAAATGTAGCATCTATCAAGTCTAGCTTTCCTCAGGTCCTCGCCTGCTTGGAGATTTGACCAAGAAAAGCCCTTCAATTCTTTGAATTTGACCAAATCCAAGTGTAGTTTAGTTTTGTCCCACGTTTCTTTCTCCCGACTGTCGATGACCCTACCCTTGCCCATCCATCTGTCCATAGGGTCCTCAACCATGTTGAAGTCCCCACAAATAAGCATGTTCTGGGGGAGCGAGTCCAAGGAGGCCCAAGTGTTAAGTCTCTCTAACTCCCCATTAGGGGCATACAAAGAAACTAAAGTAAAGCAAAAGGGAGCACCGAAAGAAACAGCAATCCATCGATGGCATTCATCTTCAATGGAGTTCTCAAGCTTTTCAAACCAGAGTTGATTAATACCGATTACCGTTCCACCGGACCCCCGCTGATGCGCCGTTGAAATCCAAACATGGGTCGAGGAGACATGTCTAAGCCGTTTCTGGAGGTCTTCTCCGTCAATTTTAATCTCTTGGATACATATAAAATCTGGGTTTAGGCTAATGTCTCGAAGCCATTGAACAATGATGATCGCTCTTGAGGGGTCGGTGAGCCCTCTAGCATTTAACGAGATGATGATCATTGTCGTAGTAATCCCTCTTTGCGGGAGGGAGCTTTGTCCTTTCTTTTCTTGGATTCATCTTTCTTTTTCGCTCGGATCGGATCCCGAGTTAGCATTAGGTTCTTGTGGGGGCTTTTCCACGGTAACTCCACAGGTTGTTTTCCTTTGCGGGATGCCTCCTGCTGGGAAGAACTGGGCACCGTTTTCAGCTCCGTTTCCGGAATAGTCGATCCGATGATGGAGCTTTCACTATCCATGTTATCTTCGTTGCTAGTAGTAAAGCCGTCTTCTTTGCTTGTAGTGTAGCCCTCCTGCAAGGTTTCTTTACTGTCAGGGATCTCTAGGCCTTTGACGTCGGTGTCCACCTCCAGTTGGTTCCCACCTGGGTAGTCAAACTCATTGATTTCCTTTTCCAGATTGCAAAACCAGTTGCTGGAGGGGGTAACTGACATGTTGTTTCGCTCAAAGGTTTCCCTAGGGCTTCTTTTCCTTCTTCTTCTGACTTCGATGAACCCGTCTGCATCAGCTTCTGGATTAAGGGGACCCTTGAATTCCTCAACTTTCGTCGAGTGATTCAAAGCTCCATTGCTATCTTGAGCATTCCGTCGCGATGGGCTAGAAGCCACACCGTCGCGAGGATGAGAGCAATGGACGACACCTGCGAATGTTATTGCAGCAACACTTCCGGCGTTGCGCTCCCAGTCGATCACGGTCTTGGCACCAGAAGAGTCCTCATATCAGGAGTCCAAGCAAAAGAGGCATTGAAAGAATCACCTGGTGGAAATGTTTCTAGGCTACTGAAATTCACACTTCTATGCTCTGAAGTCGATTTGCACTGTTAAAGTGCGCGTGCGCCGCGACGCGAAAAACCGAAACTTGAGAAGAAGCTGAACCTGCTCTGATACCACTGTTGTGTGTGTGTAGAAGTGCGAGAGACACACGAGAAGCACACACAAAGAGCACAAACGCAGCAAGACACACAGAGAAGATGATGGCTGGAATAGCTCTCTCTATTGATCGATGAACTGAACTGAAGTAAGAGCTGAATAATATCCCTAATTACAAAGTACCACCATATATGAGAGTATCAAGTATGTGGTAACATGGGGAAAAAACCTCTAGCCAGCACTAGAGTAAAAAGTGCCCATGTATAGGGAAAAGGTTCACATCAAAGCTACTCGAGGAACACATAAGTGTAACAGTTTTCATTGCTTAATTGTGGGAGTAAAAAGAGATTATCCCTATGTAGCTAGGGCGTGATACCACCCTCATAGATTATGCATATATAACCTCCTCAAACCCATCTTTATTTTTCTCAGGCTTGAAAGAGAGAATTCTAATAAATATTGCAAGCAAATAGAAAACCCTAACACATTGTTTAAAAAAAGATCCCACTCAAAATACCCT
The DNA here is from genome assembly GCA_020310875.1 of Ceratopteris richardii. Lineage (NCBI taxonomy): Eukaryota > Viridiplantae > Streptophyta > Polypodiopsida > Polypodiales > Pteridaceae > Ceratopteris > Ceratopteris richardii. The sequence continues at coordinate 172,936,832 of CM035415.1, forward strand.
ACTAGATACACAAAATGGATGGCACAATAATGCATTCTTAACCTCTTCTAAGTACACACTTCATAAAGATAATTCCATGATTTGCTCTTTACTCTCAAACTAGAAAGATAATGAACTCCAAAACTTAAACAACTTTGAAGAAATATATTCTTAATAGGATAAGAACTGAATCAACAAAACATGAGGTGCAAGATAGGTGAATTAAATATGAGAATACAGAAATTGATGATTGTGTACCTAACTACACAATTTCTTAGGGATTAGCTACTAAATCTCAATCTTCAAGCAAATGCATATAGTGGTGGCATTGATATATACATTAAATTATCAATCAGAGAGTCTAACCCAATGAAGTGTATGAGGATGTGTGTTTAAATGATAGTTAATGTATGAAAGGGATAAGTAATGCATGCAAAAAGGGAACATCCACCTCACATGATACCTTTCCCACTATGTGTGTATCACAATACTTGGTGCAGTAATACATACAAACCAAGCAATATCTTGGAGCTCATATACCCAACTATATTGAAAAGCACATTCGTTTTGAAACTCTCAATGAGATGCATCCAATCGTGGTTCACCTTGATCACACTTCTATGCTTCAAGTTATGGCCAAAAAGTACAGTAATAGGAAAGACGTACTCTAACTGCAAGACTTCCTATGCTTCACACACACTACAATAGCAAAACGACATGGATAAGGACTAGAAAACACCTCTAGACATACATTTCATGCCCTAAGCACACACATAAGCCCATGAAGAACAAGATACACATTCAAGAGGAGAAAAATTCCAATTTCTTTGGTTAGCTCTTCAAAATGGAAAAAGCCTTTACAAAAGATTCACAATTGACTTGTACATATGTGCCAAATTTTGGTCCTTTCACATAAGGTGTTATACTTTATGGAATATTGGAATGTAAAATGGGTTTTAACGCCTTGAAGTTTTTAATGTGTTTTGTGTTTTGATTTAGCAAGTGAAGATCCTTGAGGGTGTGAACGTGCATGGACTTATTCAAATATTTTGAAGATATTTAGAAGAATACTTTTAGAATATAATTATTTTTAGAAGATAGTATTTTTAGTTATTTTTTGTAGAAATAATAGAGTGCTTTAGCAAGCGACGTTTCTGTAAAAATAGAAAATTATGATTTTGTAAATAAAGCAAAACCACACTTTTTGAAGTGTGACCCTCATGTATCTTGTATTCTAGATGTAATAAGAAATACCTATAAATACATATGCTCTGATACCAATGTCGCCCTTTGGATCCCGCAAACTCACGAATGCAAAGGATAGTCCAAAAATGAAATCATAGAAAAGTACTCAAAGAATAGAAAGAGACTAGAGACGACACCAGATTGGGTACAATCTCTCCCCACATCCTCTGATGCACGAGTACTTTTCAATATTAAAACCCATTTAATATTGGAATCTTAAATGAGTTTTAATGCCTTGAGGTTTTTAATGTGTTTTGTGCTTTGATTTAGCAGGTGAAGATCCATGAGGCTGTGAACCTGCATGGACTTACTCAAATACTTTTAGATATATTTAGAAGGATACTTTTAGAAGATAGTTAGTTTTAGAAGATAGTTATTTTTAAAAGATAGTATGTTTAGTTATTATTTGTAAAAATAATAGATTGCTTTAGAAAGCGATGTTTTTGTAAAAAAGAAAATTACCATTTTATAAATGAAGCAAAAGCACACTTTTTGAAGTGCAGCCCTCAGGTATATTCTATTGAGGAAATTATAAGAAATACCTATAAATACACATGCTCTCATAGACTCATCCATCACAATATGTGGGGAGATTGTACCCAATCTAGTGTCGTCTCTTGTGATCTCTTTCCTTTCTCTAACTACTTTTGTGTGATTGCATTTATGTACTAACCTCTACGTTCGTGCATCTAGAGGATCTGAAGGGCAACATAAGGCACCAACACTTGCTCTTTAAATCACTATGTTCCTACTATTGTACAAGTGTAATGCCACATATTTCAGTGATCCTGCATCTAAAAGATTCCTCTAGAGAATTACAAAGATTCTAAAGATTCTAAAAGGGTTTTTGGAAAAGGAATTTAACCAGTTCTCAAACATTTTGAGGATTCCTTCTATTTACTTCTCTCATGTGATTCATTGTCGTTAGTCCTCTTCAAACCTTTGGAGCTCTCTCTCCTCTTAGTCTCTATCGCCCCTTGATAGGCTTCTACAGGTTTTGGTTGAGAAAAAAGCAGCCTATGTTGTTACTTCTAGTTCTGAGATTGGGTATAAGGAAGTTTTCAAAGCGAATGTTGAGTATGTCTATCTCATATGCCTTTTGGATGATTTGGGCGTTGGTGAATCTTGTGCCACCACTATCTTCACAGACATTTAGAGCACATTGGCAATTGCGAGGAACCCTATGTTCCATGCTCGCACAAAGCATATTGTGGTGCATTATCATTATGTGAGGGAGAGGTTCTCTATGGGGAGATAATTTTGGCATATGTGCCCACATACGATAACATTTCATATAATTTCACAAAGGCTCTACCTCAAGACAAGTTTAAAGCTTTCTACAAAGCTTTGGGCTTACTTTGTTTTGTGGATTGAGCTCTTTCCATATAGTTTGGTAGATCGATACACATGAGTGCTAGCTCCTTGTTCACCACATCACTCCTAGGGGGGCTTTGTTGCTATATTTTGATAGTCAAGTGTGTGAACACTCTAGGATTAACTAGGCACTTTTTTCCCTCTTTAAGAGGCTTTTTCCTAGCTCTTATATATGGCTATAACCCTAATGGGGCACTGATCTTTGTAATTTCACTTGGAAATACATTAAGTATTGTGTGTTGTGCTCTAATACTCTTATTCTTCCTTGTGTTGTTTGTGTGCTTTTGCAGACCTCAAACTCCAACAAACATATTAAATTTGTAGGTAGGATTTGGGGAGAGATCAATTGTAGGAATCAAAGAATGCCACTCATGAAGCATTCATGCACTCTTGTATATACAAAATTTGTTTAAGCTTCACATTTAACTACTTTGGGTTTACTATCAGAATCTATAGTCTGATAACTAAATCAATTCATATAGATCCTTACTTTTCATGTATTGCATGCAATCATAATAGTCGTACATAAACTTGTTTCTATTTCATTCGCTTAGATTTATGCAAATTCACAACACCTCTTGCACACGCAACATGTGAATCATATTTAGATACATTTATAAAAGGAAAGAAGTTAGAGTGAAAAAGTATCGCCTGCTTATGTTCAACACTTTGTTGGACATCACTTGTATTCATCATTCTAAGAATCTCCACTCCAAATTATTGTCTTCTTATTTATTTTGATTCCTATTCCTATCTTAAAATCGAAGGAAAGCACAACATTTATATACTTTTTTAGTTAGAAATGCAGTGTTAAGCATTGTGGAGTCTTATCCACTAGGATTATCCTTTCAAGTTCATCTCGTTTGATACATGCTGAGTAAGGAAGCTATGTCTTTAAAGGAGCCACCTTTGAACTCCACCACTTATAAGAACATTCTTAAACAACTCGGATTGCTGGACGTGCCACTTCATTTGATTTTGCATCCCTAAATGGTAGGATTGACATATATAGCTCTTGAAAACTTTGAAAGTTCACGATGTAATCATTTGATCATAATTGCCTTTGTTCATGATTTTCTCAATTGCATCATACCAAGTTGCACTCGACAAAAGAGTAGCATTTCTATATATAGATTAGCTTTTCAGCATATCTAAACCATCATCAATTAGACCCTTAGGCATGTATTTGACACCGTCTCATGCGTTAAATCATTACAGGATATTTTTCTATTTGGATTATTTTGAAATATACATTTTTTTCTTTATTAGAATGAAGAGCTTGGTAAGATTCATTAGATGTAGAATTAAAATAGATAGATTTTCCATGTCAAATTGCACTCTATGCACATATTTTTCATTCAATCTATCATGATTTCTCTTATGAGAGTGCCATCAATGATGGAACATTGTGTTTATTCTATTCTTTCCAAAACTCTTCATGGTTGTTTTGGTCCAAAACCATATTTCTTTTAGTATGAATGGATTTCATTTCATCATATTCAAGGAAGTCTTGATCATCAAAATCTCCAAGATTTTCAAAACCTTATTTGATATGTCCAAGTGTTGTGCATTCCCCATCAAGCTATTTCTTATGTTTTGGGATAGATATATGATTCTGCTATCCATTTTTTTCCATTTATTAAGTGCCTTGAACTATCATCAATCAAGTGGTCGATCATGTGCATAAGGCATTGAATTTGTGCCACTCACTAATCACCAGATCATTTGACCATAAGTTAATTGCTAACTCTAGATTTCCATGGTTGATACACCTTTCGTTAACTTCTATATTGATTCTATATTTTGATAGACTCTCCCTCACTAACCTTTGACTAACTATAATCTCAATAGATGTATCCCACCTTTGGTGTCTTCTTGACTTGATAAATCCTCCTTTTGTTTGTAGGAGTTGTCTTGATACCTCAAAGTTCTAAATATGAGGTCCTCGAATCTCTCCAATACTAAAAAAGAATTTGATACCACTAATAAGGGGACTTTCTAACACCCTAGTGTAGCTATGGAAGATGGCAACCCATCACTAGGCCCATAGACAATGGTATATAAATTCATTATTATCAATTTTTCTCTATAACTATTTAGTGTTTCATAAGAAAATATTAAAATAAAAAGTTAGAACTAAATTTCCATTCTAATAATTTTCAGTCATATCAAATAGATAATACAATTCTGAGAACCATCCACTGGAAGATATGCTATCTCTCTTCAACACTCTATGTCTATCTGTAGACATATATGTACAAAACTTGGGAATATCCCATACTTCACTCAGTAGAGAACTTGGCACTTTGGAACACTTTCAAGAACTATATGACATACCAATTTATTCTTGAGTTTGAATCAAATAATTTGAATGCAAGATCAACAATGCTGTGTAGTATGCCAGAAAGAAAATTGTGAAATCCTAACTATACTTCTATATAGAGACGAGAAAAATCATGAGAAAATGAAAAACGAAAGCAAGGGGTCTGATTTCTTGAGTTTCACACTTCTATAAATTAATATGGGATTCCTAGAATGCAAGCCACATAAGAAAAAAAAAAAGGGCACCGTAATGCTTATATAGAAGTTTTATTTTTTCTAGAATGAAGCTAACCTCCCACCAATAGGTGTAGGTGGACTTTTTATTGGGTAATTGAAATGATTTGAATGTGATTGACATTTGTGCAGATCATTACTTGATTCTATGACTTCTGATTTTCTGTTTTTATTCTTCCACTTGTAAGACTCATGGATGAGTCCCTGTTAATGTTTGAGAACTAGTTTTCAACATCACTTTCCTACCAAAAGACAATACCCTCTATACGATTATCCTAACATATTAGCTCCCTTGTTAAATGAGACTCCTGCTTGTTTCATGGATTTTTTCCAACTCTAAGTAGCCATATCTCACTTTCAATTTTCACAGTCAAGGAGCTAGATAGCTCAGAGTGTAGCATAGTGTTTCTTCCTTATATGATACTCATTTTCTATAATAGTTTTCCTATAAGAGAGATACTATAATCCTCTAAAGGTTTCTGAAATCTCTTGTATTATCTCTATAGATATCAAGAGAAGTTTTATCTAGAGTGAATACTAGCAGCTCTCTGTCTTGAAGGCAGTACGTAGTATTTCTTGCAGGCTCTAGTGATCTCTAATTAGAACCACCTATTTTTACTGAGATAAATTTCACTAACAAGATCTTATAGGATTTTTTTGAGTCAAAAATAGATCTTGATTTTATTACATTGGAACTAAGAGAAACATTGATTTCAATGAAGAGAACTATGCTTATGTTTATTTATGATGCCATTCATGCTTCAACCTACATGGGGAAAGATTTGAAGCTCTCCCATGAGTTTTATAGGGCCACATTTGACACAAAATCACACTCAAAGAGGACCAAAGTCAATGGATGAAGGGTTGGAAGAAGAGGAGCTATTGATTCGACTTCCAATTCATATATAAAAACAAAGGGAAGCCTCCTACTGACCAAGAAGGGATTCAATGACATTTATTTTGACACTCTCAAAGTATAGAGGTGAATATATCAACTCATATAACTCTTCTTGAGTCAACTAACTTTAGAAGAGTACATTAGAGAACACGAAGTTAAAATATAGCACCAAATTGAAAAGCTAGGTAAGAACAACTATCAACCATGAGAATTTAGGATGTCTAGATAACTTATGGGAAAGGGTTAATGGGGCTTGTTAGTGGAATAGATGAAAAGCCTAGATTGGGGGGTAATCCAATCGTTGATCAATTAAGGATTTTTATCAAGAGAAAGGTATCAAATATTCTCCACGAGAAAGAAGATGCAAGTATAGATGAAGAGGAGGACGATCCAATCGAACACAAGATACCCACAACTTAGATGGATACTACAAATGTTGCTGTAAGAAAAACAAAAATAAATGAATGTTTAATGATTAAGTGGTGGGCTAGTGGTGTAACCCTTGATCCATGCCTAAAATAATCTCCACCGTTGATCTATGGGGTAAACCCAATGGTAGAAAGGTAGGATCAACAACCATTTGTTTGTAACCCTTGATCTTGCTTAATCCACACTTAGGATCAAGTCTAGATCCAATGGCCCATATTAAATAGACCCTTTCCCAGGTTAAGAAAGCTACTTTTGTTTCTAGCCCTTGATTTAGGTTGATCCTCACATCGGATCAATCCCAAATCCAATGGCTTACAAGTAACCTTCCTAACTATCCATCTACAGTCTACTATAGACCTCATCTGACCTCAAAGCCAGGAACCTACCAATGTCCACCACTCTCACATGGCTTCTCCTCATAATTGGGGCCTTACAAAATAGAGTGTTATGGAACAATGGTGGTGCTACATAAGGGTGAGGCATTGAGCATATCTAACACCCCCCCTCAACGTCCACCCAAAGGTGAACTAATTTCTTGGCCTGATACCAAGTCTTCCATGAGGGTGGAGCATTAACCATGTCTAACACCCCCCCTCAATGTCCACCCAAAGGTGAACTATCTCCTTAGCCCAATGCCAAGTCTTTGAAGATGTATCTAAAGTAGATCCTTTGTAAGCATTTTGGTGAGGATACCCCTTGCATTCTTCATGGTTGCATAGTAGACTATTTCCACCATCCTTCTCAAGTGTGCTTGCTTGCCCACTCTTGAATGTCCTTCACGAGGTCTATTCCCAAGCCTTCTCAAAAATCAAACTAGCAAATTGATATCTTGTATGGTACTCCATAAGTAGATAAGACTACCGAAGAACTTCATGTAGCTCCCAATGTCTACCTGCTCATACAATGATCTTAGGGCTTGTTTTATCACATATGATGCCTTATTCAGCTTACATAATATGTCCTTTGAATGTGGAGCCTCAAACCCTAGTGATTGAGAAACATGTGTCTCCTCTTTGAGGTCAACATTCAAATGTTCTAATCTGACATGTAACATGAAAACTTCCCACTTCATATGAGTTGTTACCATTAGTATGCTGCAAATAGTGATCATTTGAGCAAAAGAGTCTTGAAAACCAAAACCCTTCACTAGTGAAAGCCTTGTGCTATCAATGTGTTGTGATAGCGTTCCAAGATCCCTTGTATCATGTGCTTCACCTGCCAGAACCACTTGGTGCTAGTGACCTCCCATGCTTCATTCTTCATTAATCTATCATAGTTGGCTTGCACAACCTCCTTCCATGCCCAATCTACAAGTGCTTCATCTTCAATTATTGGCTTCATTACTTCCTTCATAATCTCAACCATGATGGCTACACTGACTATGGGAGTGGAATCCCACTTGTGCTCCTCTATTCTCTATGATCTCCTTGGTCCTTCTGCCTTCTCTTTAATAGTTGTTGGCATAGGATTCCTCTCACCATAGAGCTTTTCCTTCACCCATTGCAGTGACAACCACTCTGCTTGGGTGATTTTAGGTTGGTAGACGCTCTTCTCACCATCTGATGATGATGCTTCCTCCTGTTCATAGGTAGGGATGACTCTTGGGCTAGGTACATAGTGAATTACTCCTTCACTTGATGATAAAATGGAAGCTCTTTTCTTGTCCTCCACTACATGTGGCTGCTCCATAGACACCACATCACGGCTCCCTTTGATCTTCTTTGCCTCATGGTCATACAATATGAAAGCCCTTTGCTTTTCATTATGACCTAGGAAGATGAATCTCTTGCTTTTTGGTTCCAAATTGTTCTTTCTTTGACCTGGGACAAGACCATAACACACACTCTCAAAAGATCTAAAGTGTGAGATGGATGGATTCTTACCAATGTAGACTTCATGATGACTTGTTCTAATTTGATGCGGAAAGCCCATGCCTTCCCTCATACACATTGTTATCTCAATAATGTTGTGACTCTTGTATTCCATAATGCCATCATACTGTGATGTGTGAGGTGTCACTGATTGACACTTTCTCCCTTTGCACTTGCACAAGCCTTCCAACTCCTCTGAGTTGAGCTTACCACCACCTCCTATTCCAAGCTTTTTCACACTTTTCCCTTATTCATTTTCAACAAGTTGTGGTTGTTCTTTAATCTTACCAAAACCTTGTGCCTTATCACGAAGAAAGTACATCCACACTTTCCTGCTATAGTCGTTGACGGTCACAATGTGGAAGATTCTCCCAAGGCCTGTATAGACATCTTACCACACAAGTTAGCACATACCAAAAGTAGAAGAGCCTTTGACCTACTCTTGCTTTCTTGTGGGAATGTCTCTCTATGCGGCTTGCCCATCATACAAGCTCTATAAGGTTCCTTCATTCCATTCACTGTAGGTAAGTGATGAAGAACAATACCTTGCTTTTGCATCTCCTTCCATACTATCCCTGTCAACATGATGGGTTCTTGCTGAGGCTGCATAGAACTAGATTAACCTATATCATTGGTCATTTGATGAGATGCACCACTGTCTAGTACCCATGAATCCACAATTGATTCTTCTTGTGTTGACAAGCATACCACCTTTGCTTTGGCTCCATGTATTGACTCCTCCTTCACTTCATCTATCCTCTTGACATGACAAACTGCAATTGTATGTCCCTTTCTTTTGCAATGGAAGCACTCTCCTTGAAACTTCTTCTTACTACTCCTCCTCCTCTTCTTTTCAATTTCACCTTTGATTGAGGAACCACCTTTTTCTGATGCATTGTTTGAGAACGTAGCATCTCCATTATTGCGTCTTCATTGGGTTTTGAGCTCCAAATCCTCTTCCCTTGGTAGTGAATAGAACTCCTCAAATATCAAAGTTTGAGGTCTCACTTGAGTTTTGAGAGTGTTGGTGCATTTTACCCAAGCCGAAATGCTTGATATGCTTGATATTATGATCATTTGTAAGTCACATGTGTAGTCATGTGAACACCTCTTGTAAAAGAGTTCATTTTTTATCTATTGTAATTGAAAAAATAAAAAGGAAAAAGATGGCTTACCTCATCCATGATGTAAAAGCAAATTCGTGATTCTAACTACCTAAAACCACAAATTTTTGAGCTGAGGGAATATCTCCTAACTTTTTGGATCACTTTTAGGTGGAGCCATTCGAATTCGAATTCAAAACTCCCTCCAAGTATAGCTATGAAAAGAGCAAGAAGGAAGAGGCGATTAGCAAGCCTTGTACGTGACCACTTCATGTCATATTCTAGGGATTCAAGAGCTTACTCTATAGCTCTGTCATTCTACTCCCATTGTGCAAAGATTCATTGCCAATGTGGTTGTAATCATATATGAATCTATACATTTATCATTATCTACTTCTCTGTTTTGTTCTCTGTTATACTCACTTAGAGCAGTAACTTCAGAAGGTCATATCTCGCGTTCTACGCAACCTTTTTCCGTGTTTTAATGTGCATTAGATAGCTCTTACTGTTATCTGTCCGCATGTGAACTTGCAAGGTCATTGGAGTTACCATTTTGGCGATATTTGCATTTTACTGCTCACTGGTCTATCTCTGCAGAGCCACCAAAATGGTGGGCATGTTCCAGAAATTGATGAATCTTCTTCTCAGTGCTCAGTCCATCATTTGAAGTGTTTTAACTTGGATTGGGAAGCTTCCTAAGTTTATTTGCTATGTCCAAAAGGAATTTATCTAATTCCTACCAGGTTGAGAGCACTGTTCATTTTTTCCAACAGATGTATGTCCAAAAATAGCAAGTTTTGGGAGCTAGTCATCTTGCAACTTGTCTGTCTTGACTTAAACTTTTGGGATACATGTTCCAAAGTACTTGGCTGATATTTTGGTGGATTTAGGAAGCTCAAAGGGTCTACTAATCAACTTTGAAGTCTCAATTGGCTGGTGTGAAGCTGGTTGTAGCAGCACCAACTCATCTTTGGATTACATCCACCATCTCTCTTCACAGTGGTATCAGAGCATAGTCAAACAACATGGGAGATGGATTTCCATCAACAATTGACAAATTGGATCAAAACAACTACCCGGCATGGTCTCTAAGGATGGAGGCTTACCTTCAAGGGAGGAATCTATATGTATTCATATGTGGAGATAAAGCAATGCCAACCATGAGGAACAAAGGGCAACCATCACATGAAGTGGAGCAAATCCTCATCAAGAGAGAATTTTGGGATACATGTTCCAAAGTACTTGGGCTGATATTTTGGTGGATTTAGGAAGCTCAAAGGGTCTACTAATCAACTTTGAAGTCTCAATTGGCTGGTGTGAAGCTGGTTGTAGCAGCACCAACTCATCTTTGGATTACATCCACCATCTCTCTTCACAGTGGTATCAGAGCATAGTCAAACAACATGGGAGATGGATTTCCATCAACAATTGACAAATTGGATTAAAACAACTACCCGGCATGGTCTCTAAGGATGGAGGCTTACCTTCAAGGGAGGAATCTATATGTATTCATATCCGGAGATGAAGCAATGCCAACCATGAGGAACAAAGGGCAACCATCACATGAAGAGGAGCAAATCATTAGACATATCATAAATGGAATCAAAGCAGACGACAAGTGGGAGTCATTCACAATAGCCATGGATTTATACATGGATATGCATGTACTCGACCTCAATACACTCATGGGCCAACTCTTCACTCATGAAGCAAAGATTAGCAAAGGTGGTGAGTCCTCAATAGGTAATCAAACTTCTGCCTTATATTCTGATAAAGCTAAGGTCAAGGAAAAGTCAAAGAATAGGAAGAATGAAGATGAAGATAGCTCTTTCCAAGCAAACTTTGCAGGTAGAGGAAGAGCTAGAGGAAGAGGTAGAGGTGGAAAGTAAGGCAGGGGGAGATTCCAATCATCTCAACCTTGCAATATATGTGGCTTGTCTAATCATACTACTAAATAATGTTTCAGGAATCCAAGGAACTCAAGAGGAAGAGGATTCAATAGAGGTGGCTATGGATCAAATAGAGGCAGATACAATGGAGGCTACAACAACAAAAACTACTACAACAACAATTACAACAACAACAACTATCAAAGTGGCCATAGAGGAAGAAGAGATTACATTAACTATGGAGAGGACCAAAGTCAAGAAGATTCATTATTGATTATGAATCTATTAGTGAAGAAGGGTAAGGATGATGATCACATATTTTACATTGATTCAGGATGCTCAAACCATGTAGCAGGAAATGTGGCCTTACTTTCTCATTTGGAATATCCTCATAACAAGCATGAAGTGCAGATAGGAGATGACACAAAGCACTCAGTGGAGAAGATAGGTAATGTGAAGACATCAGATGGGAATATGAACCTCTTAAGCAAAGTCTTGTATGTCCCTACAATTACCAAAAATTTAATAAGTGTTGGACAGATTGTTGAAAAAGGATTGCAAGTTAGATTCAATCGATTTGGAGCATATGTTGAAGACCCAAGCCAAGGCTTTAGAAGGATTTCCAAAGGAGAAAAGATAGGAAGGCTTTTCACTTTTGAAGTGGAAGATACAAAGAACATAGCTTTGTTTAGCTATGGATCTCAAACTCTAATAGAGTTGGAGATATGGCATAAAAGGCTTGCTCACATTGGTGAGAGGACACTCAATCAAATTTGCAGGGACCAAAGTGTACTTGGTTTGCCTAATATCACAAGGCAACACATGATTTATAAGTGTGAAGCTTGTCAACCCGGCAAGGCTCATAGACAACCTTTCAATAAGAAAGGATATATGTATCAAAATCCTTTGGATCTAGTGCACACGGATGTGTGGGGTCCAAGTAAGGAGCCATCTATATCAGGCTCAAGATATTATGTGTCTTTCATAGATGATTGTAGCAAGTGGACCATTCTGTTTTTCATGAAGCACAAGGATGAAGTGTTTAATTGCTTTAAGAAGTATATTGCTCTTGTTGAAAACCAAACAGGTAGGACTTTGAAATGACACAGATCAAATGGTGGAGGAGAATACTTCTCTTCTGAATTTGATGCCTTCTTGCATGAAAGAGGCATTAAAAGGGAAGTCACTACAAGGTATACACCCAAACTCAATGCTGTGGCAGAGAGGAGAAACAGAGTATTGTCGAAGCTGCAAGGTCCATGCTCAATGAAAAGGGATTACCAAACTACCTATGGGCAGAGGCTGTGTCTACAGCCACATATCTCATAAATAGACTTCCATCTAAGTCACTAGATGGAACCACTCCATATGAAGTATGGAATGGAAGAAGACCTAGTCTAGAGCATTGTGACCTAAAATCTTTGGATGCGTAGCCTATGCTCACATTCCTCCTCAAGTAAGAGGGAAATTGGATCCCAAGGCAGAGAAGTGTGTATTCATTGATTATGATCAAAACCAAAAAGGATATAGATTGTACAATCCAACCAATAAAGGATTTTCTGTGAGTAGAGATGTAATTTTTTATGAAAAAAAATCATGGTTTGATGATGACAGGAAAGTGAAGCTGCCATATGACTTGGATGAAGATTTTCCATCACTTCAACCAAAGGAGCCAAAGCAGATTGAAGAAAGTGATTCAGAGATTGACCTAGAAGACTTGGAAAGACTAAAGCTATGGAAGAACAAAAGTAAAGCAAAGATGCAGGATGCTACATATGGACCTGAGAGCTCACATCAACCACTTAGAAGGTCTTCAAGGGAGAAGAAGAAACGAGAAAGGTTTGGTTATGATACTTCTTTGGTCACCAAGCACTCAATCTACATTGCAAAAGATTCAACCAATGAAGAGCCTACCACATTCGAAGAAGCACAAAGCAAGAAAGCTTGGAGAGATGCAATGGATGAAGAAATGGAAGCCTTGAAGGAGAATGATACTTGGGAGCTTGTACCTAACAAGCCATCTATGAAGGTAATTGGATCTCGATGGATATACAAAATCAAGAGGAATCCAGATGGAAGTATAAATGGACACAAAGCAAGGTTAGTTGTGAAAGGGTTTGCTCAAACCCATGGTATTGATTATGAGGAGACTTTCTCTCCTATTGCAAAAATGCCTACAATTAGGGTTCTCATTAGTGTTGCTGCATCTAGAAATTGGAATCTCTATCAACTTGATGTAAGGAATTCTTTCTTGAATGGATGGATTTCTGAGGAAGTGTATATGGCACAACCTCCTGGATATGAGGATGCACATCATCCTAACTATGTATGCAAACTAAAGAAAGCTTTGTATGGATTGAAGCAAGCTCCAAGAGCTTGGAATTTCAGATTGGTGACTTATTTGCAGGACCAAGGATTCAAAGCTAGCAAAGCGGATACCTCTTTGTTCATAAAGAGGAATGGATCTAAAGTGATCTATTTATGTGTGTATGTTGATGATATTATTATCATAGGCAATGATCTTGAAGGAATCAAACAGGTAAAGAGTCAAATGAAGGAGGAGTTCAAAATAAATGACCTCGGACCACTCACTTATTTTCTTGGATTGGAGTTGATCTACACACATTCAAGTATATACATCACACAAAGGAAGTATGTCCATGACATGCTCGTCAAGTTCAAGATGGAAAATAACAAGTGTGCAGGTACACCTATGGAGCAAAATCATAAGCTTAGTGCTTATGAAGGAGAGCCAATTGAAGACATCACAAGCTATGAAAGCTTGGTTGGAAGTTTGAATTATGCAACTCTCACAAGGGTGGATATATGCTATAGTGTTAGCATATTGAGTCAATTTATGCATAAGCCGAGAAGACCACATATGGAAGCGGCCAAGAGAGTCCTCAAGTACCTAAAGGGACTATGAATGAAGGTTTGTTTTATTCATTTACTTCAGATATTGAGCTAAAGGTCTACTCAGATGTAGATTGGGCCGGATCTAGAGATGATAGAAGAAGCACATCCGGGTATATATCATTTGCAGGTTCAGAAATCATTTCTTGGTCATCGAAGAAGCAACCAACCGTGGCATTATCTTCTATTGAAGCCAAATATAGAGGTTTGGCTAATGCAACTCAAGAAATCATGTGGTTAAAGTCAACACAGATCTTGGACTTCATTCTTCAACACCTCACATTTTTGGTGACAACACAAGCTCACTATATCTAGTAGCTAATCCGGTATACTATGCTAGAACCAAGCATATTAAAGTCCACTACCATTATGTAAGGGAGAAGCTAATGAGCAAGGATATTCAACTATCCTATGTCTCTACAAATATGCAATGTGCAGACATGTTGACGAAAGCTCTTGATGATACAAAGTTAAGTAGATTCAAGTTGATGATTGGCTTGTAGGAAATCAAGGACAGTTGAAGACTTATTTGGAAGCCAAGAATGTTAGGCTTGAGGGGGAGCTGTTGGTGCATTTTACCCAAGCCTACATGCTTGATATGCTTGATATTATGATCATTTGTAAGTCACATGTGTAGTCATGTGAAAACCTCTTGTAAAAGAGTTCATTTTTTATCTCTTGTAATTGAAAAAAGAAAAAGGAAAAAGATGGCTTACCTCATCCATGATGTAAAAGCAAATTCGTGGCTCTAACTACCTAAAACCACGATTTTTTGAGCTGAGCGAATATCTTCTAACTTTGGGGATCACTTTTAGGTGGAGCCATTCGAATTCGAATTCAAAATTCCCTCCAAGAATATCTATGAAAAGAGCAAGAAGGAAGAGGCGATTAGCAAGCCTTGTACGTGACCACTTCATGTCATTTTATAGAGATTGAAGAGCTTACTCCATAGCTCTATCCTTCTACTCCCATTGTGCAAAGATTCATTGCCAATGTGGTTGTAATCATATGTGAATCTATACATTTATCATTATCTACTTCTATGTTTTGTTCTCTGTTATACTCACTCAGAGCAGTAACTTCAGAAGGTCATATCTCGAGTTCTATGCAATCTATTTCAGTGTTTTAATGTGCGTTGGATAGGTCTTACTGTCTTCGTTTCGCATATACATTTTCAAGGTCATTGGATTTACAGTTTTGGAGATATCTGCATTTTACTGCTCACTGGTCTATCTCTGCCGAGCCCCGAGAATGGTGGGCATGTTCCAGAAATTGATGAATGTTCTTCTTAGTGCTCAGTCCATCATTTGAAGTGTTTTAACTTGGATTCGGAAGCTCCCTAAGTTTATTTGCTATGTCCAAAAGGAATGTATCTAATTCCTACCAGGTTGAGAGCATTGTTCATTTTTTCCAGCAGGTGTATGTCCAAAAATAGCAAGTTTTGGGAGCTAGTCATCTTGCAACTTGTCTGTCTTCACTTAAACGTTTGGGATACATGTTCCGAAGTACTTGGCTAATATTTTGGTGGATTTAGGAAGCTCAAAGGGTCTACTAATCAACTATGAAGTCTCACTAGGCTGGTGTGAAGCTGGTTGTAGCAGCACCAACTCATCTTTGGATTGCATCCACCATCTCTCTTCACACAGAGTAGTTACCCTTCCATCATACTTTGGTGGAGAACTTTGGAGATGTCTTTGAGCTAGTCCCTTGCGAGTCTTCTCTATCTCTTCAAAAGCCTTTCCATCACATGGCTTCTTGATCTGAGTAGTGGATGTCTTAACCTTCTCTCCTTCTGCAAACTTCTCTACTTCCAATTGGCTTTCGAAATTTTGAATGCATGTTTGGTTTCTTACCTCAAAGTGACTCCTCAATATACTCCATGCCTCACTTGCCTTGGATGTATGTTGAATAAGAGGTAGAATGGAGTCCACACAATTGTTCACTATATAATATAGTGCATTTGCATTCCTTATCTTCCAAGCTTGTACAAGCTTTGCATATGGGAGAATCACCATACTCGGATCCAATAGGTCAAAGGTGGGTTGTGGTTCTTGCTCACTTCCCATCACCATCTCCAAAAGATCATAAGATTCAAGGATAATTGTAATCTTGAACTTCCAAAGAAAATAATTTGTACCATCTAACTTGCCTTCATTGAAGGTCGGTGGATAAACCCATAGTGTTTGCGTTTCCAAATCCATTGCACCAACTCCACTTCCACTTCCACTCCTAGATGCTAACACCTCCATAGTGTTGAAGCCTTTGTGTCCCTTGAACTTGGCACCTTGAAGCCTTTGCCTACCACAACACACATATAAGATCAAGGTTAGATAGAAAGAGAGATATCACTACTCATGGGAGTAGCACAAGAGATTTGGTTATAATGGAAAGTGGACTCAAGATGATACAAAAGATGAACTCAACTCAATTCAGATCAAACTCATAACTCTAATACAATGGAACTCAAACACTAAACAATATATAGATGGTTCTATCCACACATGCACTCCCTATATGGAGCTTAGATGGTGATCTAGATAGAAGCTAGGTGAAGGGCTATAGGCCAACACAATGGGTACTAAGATGGACACCCTAATGGTTCCAAACACACAAACTGATGATTCTAGATGGGGATGGGACCATACTTATAAGGTCCTCCAAGCCTAAGTCGGCCTACCCATGTTCTAGGGTCGTGGTAGCTTGATCCATGCCTAAAATAATCTCCACCATTGATCTATGGGGTAAATCCAATGGTAGAACGGTAGGATCAACAACCATTTATTTGTAACCCTTGATCTTGCTTAATCCACACTTAGGATCAAGTCTAGATCCAATGGCCCATATTAAATAGACCCTTTCCCAAGTTAAGAAAGCTACTTTTGTTTCTAGCCATTGATTTAGGTTGATCCTCACATCGGATCAATCCCAAATCCAATGGCTTACACCTAACCTTCCTAACTATCCATCTACAGTCTACTATAGATCTCATTTGACCTCAAATCTAGGAACCTACCAATGTCCAACACTCTCACATGGCTTCACCTCATAATGGGGGCCTTACAAAATAGAGTGTTATGGAACAATGGTGGTGCTACATAAGGGTGAGGCATTGAGCATATCTAACACCCCCCCTCAATGTCCACCCAAATGTGAACTACTTTCTTGGCCTGATGCAAAGTCTTCCATGAGGGTGGAGCATTGACCATGTCTAACAGTGGCAAGTATGGAAACAATGCAAGGGATCGTTACCAAATTGACAAGGGAAATTCGTCAAGCATAAGGCAAGGTAACTATGCTTCTACATCAAATGAGAGGGAAAACATGTTCGGCTCATGTGGATGAATGAAAACAAGACAGAAGGATCAACTATATGGTATATTGATGCACCCATTATATGAGCTACAAGAAATACTTGTTCTTAGATATGAAGGTACCATCAAAAAGGGATATTTGAAGACACGCGATAATATTGCTTATGCCATTACATAGGTGATGGTATATTGTATAGTTCACATAAGTTTAAGTGTGTGAAAAACGTTCTTCATGGTCTTACAATAAGAAACAATCTTCTTTCTATGAGTCAAATGGCCAAAATATATTTTACTTCAAGTTTAATGAGAATGGATGCTTTGATGAGAGCACTTAAGAAGGGGTTGTGGCCAAAGCAAAAAAGGAGGGAAGGCTATTGTTAGGACATATTAGACCTTTTGTTATATACCTTTTCACTCCCATTTATTGGTAGTAACAAAATGTAAAGGGATGCTACCCCATAAAAGGACCATGTATCTTTTCTTGAAGTAATAAGATGCATCAACCTCGCATAAAGAACACTATGACATTGAGGATGAGAAAGGTTATCAGACAGGAGTGCTTTCACCATAGGGAAGAGTGTAATTCTATGTAAATATATTATTTGTCTTATTATGTACTTTTGTCCATGTGATTATAATAGCATATAAATAGTTAATGTGTATATAAAATTTTATGTACTCTTAAGAGAGTGATGGATGCATAATTCAATGTATACATATTTTTGGTATTTTTGTTTGAGTGACCAATCTCATAAATAATATGTGCTTTATCGACATGAACGTATTAGTGCAGTAATGAATTGCATGGTGTTATAAATAGAGTCATTGGAGTACAATAGATCTAAGTGTGGAATACTTTAAGACCTATATCGTGAGGTTTCCTCTAGCCAAAAACACATCATCAACCATTGGAATTTTGCAAGAGGAAGATAAGTGCGGTGTTGTCCATTCTAGAATGCACTACCAATGTAAGGTTAACAGTTCAAGTTTCCCTAGAGACTCGCATTGGTGACACAATCAAGTGTAAACATTGGGTAGAGAAGCATGTTTGGTTTTTGTTCTAGTGAAACGTATCCTAAATACAAGGTAGATACACAGAAATGACCTCTATAAAGCAACATGAGACTATCTTCATTTCCAAATTTGAGCTAGACCATTAACCTTATTCGCATGGGAGGTTTTCCCAATGCTAGAGGGTGACATTATAACGTCCAAAAAAATCCCGTTAGAAAAACTTTTGATATATAATTGTTTTATCAAACGATATTGTAAATGCATGCACTTTTGTGAGTGGCTATTAGACTTTTCTATGTCAAAGAAATCAAAGTTTTACCTTTCCCAAATTTTGGAGATGTGGATGATGATATCCCTGTATAGAAGTAGAGGATTCTAATCCTTAGTATTCCCCATATATAATTTGGAAACATCGAAAACCACAAAATCGCCGTCAAGTTATCTATTAGCGTTTTCTTCTTCAGGTTTTGATTTAGAGGAAATCCTTGATGCTTTTGACAAGTATAGTCCTAGATATATGGAAACCAAATTTATGATTCTAAGAAAAGAATTTTTGGTGAGCATGACTTACAAAAATTTTCTAGGATTTCTAAGCGATGATCTAGATATGCATTAGTCATTCAAAACTAATAACGATGTGATGACCATGCATAAGGAGAAAAGCAATACAAGGGTAGAGTATTTCAATCCACTTTGGCAAATGGAGCTACAAAATAGTTAACAAAAGTTGAGATAAACGAGTGTTCCACCTATCTTGTAGTCTGCGATGCATTCTTGCAGAAGTTTTGGATGAACAAAAACATAGCATAAATCTTTGATTTCTTAGAGAACAACAAGTGAAAATCCTAGCAGTTAGTACAAGAGTAGGAAATTATAGTTTGGATTGGGAGACCTGGTATATATTTTCCAATCTCTTTCCATTCACTTTCATATTCACTCACGTTAAATCTCTCCCTTATTCTGATTTGAATCTCGTAAATATTCTTATTTCTCTTGTGATTTTCTTTCCTACTTCCTAAATCTTTTGTTTCCTTCTTCTTGAAGATTAAATATTAGCTTCTAGCTTCTCAATTTGACAAGTAAGCTCACTTTTGTTTCATCTTGCATAAACTTCTTCATCAAGGCTAGAAGTATGTACAGGTGAAGCATAAAAGTCTGAGCCTATATCTTCATCATTTGAGGTCATCGTCTTCAGCTTCGTCAATAGGTCATGACAACATCTCAGCCACTACGTTATTGCTCCAAGGTATATGGAAAAATGCAGGGTTTAATAGCTTGATATATGCTATCCATCATTGCATAGTGATGCTTGTAGTTGAAAATTTCATGATTATTCCTAACAATGGCAAGCAGTCTCTTTCCACTACTACATTCCCTCCAAAACTTAAGTACTCTTTCTTTCTTTTTAATGTAGTCACTAATCCCTAGAGTTCTCATTTGATCTAAGGGTATCCTCTTTGATGAACATTTAGCACCTTAGCTCCGAACTGAATGGTATATCTTTTCCCCTCATCATATTCGTACACATTTGCCTATCCTCTGCCTATTCGACTTTCATTATAGTCAGCTTTTCTAAGAAATGGAGTCTCTAAGAGTGGCCTTTTCAAGTTTCTCAAAACTTCTAGATGGATATCCTTCTATTCAAATCTCTTATCCTTTCATAGTAGTTGATAGAGTGGACCTACTACATGTGCAATGTCGAATCCATACTACATAGAAAACACATGCACCAAATCTCCTCATCTTAGTGATTAAGGAGCAGACTTCTTTCATATTTTCAATAGCATCTACTTTATTTGGGCATGGTTTTCTTCCTTTTGGATCACATAGACTTCCTATAATTAACACATCTTGCATTCCAAAGAATGATTTTTCCATAGATAACATCATATGCACATGTTCTAGTCAAGTAAGAATAGACATAATCCTTTATGTGATCTTTAACAAACTTTCCACATCCATTTTTATCAAGATTCACATCTTTATCCTTCTCTTCACATCCTTTAATCAGAACATCATTGATGAATGGCATGGTCAGGTGTGGGATTAGATCCCTAAGTACCTTATGGATACCATTCATCATATAAGCCATTGATTCTGTGCCTCCTTGTGCCAAGGTACACATACACACGAGCCCAAGTGGCATCCTCATGATCTTCAATTCACAATTCTCAAGAGCTAACTAGAATTGGTCATAACCTGAATGTATGTCTCCCATTGAGTAAATAGATATCCCTGAGAAAGCTTTCGCATATTCATCTACAATGGGTCCAATTCACATATTCTAAAGTGTCATTTTATTAACTGGTTGTAGATCCTAAATAAACCTCAATGCCCCATTCTTTTTCAGAATGGTAAACCAACGATTAGAATAGGGAGCACTTGATGGCTCAAGAATCAATTTCTCATGTCTAAATATCATCTCAAAGAATACTTCCTTCTTTTTTTGTTGAGAAAATTAACTTTTCCTGATTGAATTTTCTAAAGGGTTTCTTTAGTGAAATCATGACCTATCTTTCTCTTGTTTTTAGTGACGGTTGATTCTTTGCTCCATCCATAAGTTGATTGCTATTATCAAGAAGTGGAATCGCAATTGGTTTAATCTTTTTATAAACTATCTTATACTTCATTTCAACAAAAACTTCTTTTTTCTCTTTATCTTGTTCAAGTTTTATTATTTCCATGTACATGGAAATAGAGTAAACATGAATCCTGTAATCACCTCCCCTTCCATCAGTCAACTCTTGTAAGTCGAATAATGCATCAGCAAAAGAGATGAGGTCAAAACCCAAGAAATATCTTCATCAAAGCCAAGTACTCTACATCCATAGAAGTTCCTTTCAAGGTCCTTTAAATATTGTTTTCCCCATATCTTTAGTTTAGAAAAAACACAAAAGTGAAAGAATTAGTCAAAGAAAGTGTTACGAACATATTTACACTAGGGATCCTTCCATCATCTAAGCTTTCATAGTCCTGTATTATGAAAGCTTCTCCAAAAACTTTGTTCATCAAGTTCTTAAGGAATAGGTCTTATTCTTAGAGATGTCCTATTTGTTGGAGCAAGTCTATGACAATCCTAAGTACTGGCTTGAGTCTTATAAGGTCATAGGAGAAGCCTTAAAGTGAAGACAATGTATGAAAATTGATGAGTCCACTTGTGAACTATCTCTTGTCATTTTTTAAACCTTTACTTGATGTAAAAGTAAAAGTATCTAAAGTGGTTGAGTCCACTTGATGTAGTACGAAGGAGAAAGCCACAAATTTCGGATTTCTTGAGTAGGAGAATCAATCACTAAAAGAGTGGAGAATGATTTTAGGAGAGATTCAAATTCAAAAATTAGGCTCCATCACTATAAATACATGGCTTCTTAGTTGTGGTTTTACACCTCCATGAGTAGGGCCTCATGCCAACTCAGAGTGTGCTCTCAAGGCATGCATATGTACCATTAATTTCATTGTATTGTACAATATATATTCATTTTCATTATCATTTGTGTCCAGTTCTTCATGCTTTTATGAGTGTACTTTTCACTGCCATATCTCTTAGATTTCTCAGTCACATTGCAGAGATGATATCTCTACACTTGGTGCATCATTTTCAGTGGTTCAACTTGTTAAAGTTAACTCTTTAAGTCTAGAATATACTCACAAAGTCTCATCTCATTTGGATTTCACATTTCTGAGATATGTGCATTCGAAGTTGCATATTTGTCTTCATACTCTACTTCTCTATTAGTACTCTATCAGAAGAGTGATTTTCTCAGAGCTTGTTCTCAGTTTGTAGTTGGTCATTTTCCATGATTTAAATCATTTTAGATTTAGCTTATGATTTATTATATGCATACAAAATTTCATAGGGATTGCATCTTTTAATCTCGAGATATTTTTAGCTCTTTGCTCACTAGTCTTAGGACTACTACAGCCCGTGAAAATCGGGAGGGTGCTATGACTTGCAAAGTTCTTTTATCTTTCCATATTTTTTTATGAAATAACTCATTAGTATTAGTTTACTAAGCTAATAAGATTTCTCCAAAAGGAATTAAGTTAATTTCTGTTGTGGATAGAGAATTGTTCAAAACACTGGACACGTGTATGAACTAAAATAGCAAGCTTTTTACACTTGATTCAACTTCTACCTATCTGTTTTGATTTATCTTTTTGAGAGAGATCTTCCAAGGTACATAGGGTGTCTAATAGATCCTTTGGCAAGCTGAAAGGTCCCACTACATATCCTTTGAGTTTATTTGGCTGGTGTAGTGCAACATTTTTGTAGCACCACTTCACCTTCTCCAAGTTCAAATCCATCTCTTCATAGTGGTATCAGAGCAAGGTTGGACAACATGGCAGATGGATTTCCTTCATCAACTAACAAATTGGATCGAGGTAAGTACTCAGCCTCATCATTTAGGATGGAAGCTTATCTTCAAGGTAGGATTTTATATGGTTATATATGTGAATTTGAAGTTATGTCAAGTTTCAAGAACAAAGGTCAACCTACACAAGAAGACTAAGAAAGATTGAGCACATGGTGCTCCAAGGATGCACTTGCAAGGTCTTATCTCCTCAATACTATCTCAAATATTTTTTTGCCTCACATTAGAAGTTGTAAAACATCTCGAGAAGTGTATGGCTGGACTTCACAACTCTCAAGAAAACTCCCAAAAAAAATGTGAGTGATTTTGTCACAAAGCTCAAGGACATAGCAGATTAGTTGGAAATCATTGGAGAGCTAATAGAGGAAGAGCAAATTGTAAGGGAGGTCATCAATGGCTTGAAGGCATTTGACAAGTGGGAAGCATTCACCACAACTATGGATCTATACATGGATATGCATGTACCAGATTTCAATACACTCATAAGACAACTAATTACTCAATATGCCAAGCTTATCAAGAATGGAGAAAGCTCCAAAGGTAATAAATATTCTGCCTTTTATATCGATAAAAGCAAGTCCAAAGAAAACAAAGGAAGAGGAAAGAAAGTGGATGTTGAAGCAGGTACACATCAAGCTAACTATTTAGGTAGAGGAACACATGGTAGAGGTAGAGGCAGAGGAGGAAATCAAGGCAGGGGGAGATCCCAAGACTCTAATTCATTCTCGATTTATGGATTAACTAATCATACAACTAAAAATTGCTTTAGGAATTCTAGGAATGAAAGAGGCAAAGGCTACATTAGAGGATGTTATGGCTACTCAAGATGAAGGTTCAACAATCACCATGGCAACCACAACAATTACAACCATTCAAAATATCAAGGAGGCAATAGGGGAAGAAGAGACTTCAATAACTACAAAGAAGACTCAAAGTAAGAGGATCCATTGCTAACCATGAATACGACCATGCCACAAGGTAAATCTGATGAGCATGTTTTCTACATAGATTTGGGTTGTTCCATTCATGTGGCAGGAAATGTGGCCTTCCTATCAGATTTAGAAGATCCAAGGAACAAGCATGAAGTGTAAACAGGTGATGAGACAAGGAATTTGGTGGAAAAGATAAGAAATGTGGAAGCACCTGATGGAAATATCAACCTACTTAGCAAGGTACTCTATGTCCCTACCATCACAAAGAGTTTGATAAGTACAGGATAGATTGTGGAAAAAGGCCTACAGGTTAGGTTCACAAAAGCAGGAGCATTTGTTGAAGAT
Organism: Ceratopteris richardii; assembly: GCA_020310875.1. NCBI lineage: Eukaryota > Viridiplantae > Streptophyta > Polypodiopsida > Polypodiales > Pteridaceae > Ceratopteris > Ceratopteris richardii. The sequence goes on from CM035415.1 coordinate 172,961,064, forward strand.
CCAAGTCAAGCATTCAAGAGAATTGCAAAGGGTGAAAAGACAAGTTGATTATTCACATTTGAATTACAAGACACTACAAACATTGCTCTATTTAACTATGGTAGCCAGACACTCTCAGAATTGGAAGTATGGCACAAAAGACTAGCACATATTGGTGAAACATCATTAAGGAAAATTTCCAGGGATCAAAGTGTACTTGGACTCCCTAACTTCTCAAAAAACACATGAGTTATAAGTGTATTGCATATCAATTTGGAAAGTCTCACATGTTACCATTCATGAAGGAAGGATATATGCGTGGAGATATTTTGGATTTGGTTCATATAGATTTATTGGGACCTAGCAAGGATGCTTCAATATCTAGATCAAGGTATTATGTCTCCTTCATTGACGATTGCAGTAGATGGACTATATTATACTTTATGAAACACAAAGATGAAGTCTTTTCATGCTTCAAAAGATATTTGGCTATTGTGGAGAATCAAAGAGGTAAGACATTAAAAAAGCTAAGGTCAGATGGAGGGGGATTGTACTTCTCCCATGATTTTGACTCCTTTCTTCAAGAAAGAGCATGGAGGGGGAGTGTACTTCTCCCATGATTTTGACTCCTTAATGGCTGAGAAGAATATGCCTCATTGTTATTGGGCAGAAGCCGTGCATATTGTTGTATACATCATGAACAGAACTCCGACTGATGGCTCGTCATTATGCCTACATGACAAAGGTAATACAAGATGCTGAATCTTCTTGCTTTGAGGATGCAATTGGAATTGCAGATTGGGAAAAATCTATGGATGAGGAGATGGCTGCACTTTATGGAAATGATACATGGAAGCTGGTTCCATTGCCACGAGGAAAGAAACCCATAGGCTGTAAATGGGTTTACAAGGTAAAGCATAATGCTGATCGTATTATAAGCACGTATAAAGCACGATTGGTAGCTAAAGGATATCCTTAGATGTATGGCATTGATTATGAGGAAACATTCAGCCCTGTAGCTAAACTGTCTAATGTTAGGACACTTGTTGCATTAGCTACAGCAAAAGGATGGACTTTGCATCAGATGGATGTGAAGAATACTTTCCTACATGGTGAGTTACAAGAAGAAGTATATATGGACCTGCCACAAAGATATGAAGATTCAAACCATCTAGAATATGTTTGCAGGTTGCAAAAGGCTTTGTATGGGCTAAAGCAGGCTCTATGTGCATGGCATGCAAGGATTGCTGATTACTTAACCAGCATTGGGTTTTCTATGTGTGATGCAGATCATTCACTATATGCAAGGAAGTCTGATGATGGCATCATAATTGTGGCCATTTATGTTGATGACTTGATTGTAGGTGGCGATAATGAAGAAAGCATCAAAGAGGTAAAGCAACTTCTTATGCAAGAATTTGACATGAACGATCTTGGTGTGCTGCGCTATTTCTTGGGCATTGAGTCTATACATATAGAAACAGGTGTATGGATGTCGCAAAGGCAATATGCCTTGAATATGCTGCAAAAGTATGGTATGGCTGGTTGTAAGACAATTTCTATGCCATTAGATCAGAATTTGAAGTTGGATACTACATCAGCTAAAGCATTGGAAAATGCTACTATGTACAGGAAAATTGTGGTAAGTCCTATATATCTTACAATTATAAGGCCTGATTTAAGCTATACTATTGGACTTGAAAGTAAGTTTATGTTGGTTCCCAAGAAGCCACATTTGGATGCTCTCAGGCGCACTCTATGTTATGTGAGTGCTACTTTGGATTATGCATTGTTTTATGAACCTGGAGTAGATTTGCAGGTTCATGGATACACCAATGCACATTGAGCTGGTAGTACTCCAGATAGAAGATCTACTAGTGGCTTTCTTTTCTCACTTGGAGGTGCAACTATTACATGGAGCAGTAAGAAGCACCTCACTTTTGCTTTGTCGAGTACAGAGCATGAGTATAGAGGTGCTGCAATGGTAGCGTGTGAGGCATCATGGCTGGAGATGTTACTTGCAGATTTAGGTGGGGAAGTGCAAAAGCCTATCACTATCTCTTGTGATAATCTTAGCAGCATACAGTTAGCACGGCACCCTGTTTTCCATGCTAGAACAAAGTATATCGAGGACATTATCACTTCATCAGAGAGAAGGTATTAGCAGGTGATATTGATCTTGTCTATGTGAGAACAAATGAGCAGGCTGCTGATATTCTCACCAAAGCAATTGGAGCTGAGAAGTTGAAGAAGTTTCGGGAGATGCTTGGATTACAAGATATGGCGTTCAGCTTGAGGGGGAGTGTTGAGATATCAAGCTCAACATGTGATGATCTAAGATGACACGTACCAGTTTTTTGTTTCTCTCACATGTATAGTGGTCAGGCCGGTATATGTTAGGGATACTTCATTGAGCTTTATTAGATTTATCTACCGAGAGTGATGGCACATTTGTTTCTTGCCAGCTCCCTCATTCGCCGACATTAGGTTTTTCCTTATGTATTGATCTTTATATATTGCATTTGTCGTATTCTTGTTTTTAGGTCATTCTTGTACATTCCTTTTATGTAATAGCAGAAGAAGAAGAAGATCATTCTTCCTTGCCTCAATCTGTGTGTGTGATTCTCCTTGAGAGTGAGAGTGTGTGTGTGAGCTCTCTTCCTTATCTCCTTCCTCGTGATAGCTATGACACTTGTGTGTCCACTAGTGACTTTTGCTTCATGCTTGGTAGTCATGTATATCTTGGTTGAGCAAGAAGCAGCCTACTATGGCCACTTTGAGTTGTGAGGCTAAGTATAGGGCAGCTTTCACAGCGACTGTTGAGTGTGTGTGGCTCAAATGCCTTATGGCTGATCTGGGTGTTGGTCAATCTTCTGCCAGCACCATCTGCACTGACAGTTAGAGCGCATTGGTAGTTGCGAGGAATGATGATCAAGGATGACACATATCATTTTTTCATTTCTCCAACATGTATAGTGGTCACACTGGTATATGTCAGAAACAATTCATTGAGCTTTATTAGATTTATCTACCGAGAGTGATGGCACATTTGTTTCTTGCCACCTCACTCATTCGCAAACATTAGGTTTTTCCTTTTGTACTGGTCTTTATATATTGTAGTAGTTGTACTCTTGTTTTTAGATCATTCTTGTACATTCCTTTTTATCTAATAGAAGAAGAAGAATAAGAAGAAGATCATTCTTCCTTACCTCAATCTGAGTGTGTGCTTTTCTTTGATTGTGAGAGAGTGTGTGTATCAGCTCTCTTCCTTATCACCTTTCTCGTGATAACATACAGATACACACACATATCAACACATGCACACACATACATGTTGGTGCAAAGGACTCCAAGCCCACATACTTGGATGAATAGCATATTAATCATGAAGTCCTATATGATCAATCCCTTGTAAAATCAAGTACATTTACTTTTGTAAAAGTGCACTACTTGCACGTGGAGTTAGAAAGCATCAAATCGTGAGTCATTTGGTAGTTGAGTAGTGACAGAATAAATCCTATACTTTAGGATTCACTTTTGGGTGAACTTTTGAATTTGAATTCAAAAGGTTGGCTCCAAATGCAACTATAAAAGAAGGATCAAAAGACTCTCGTGATATCTCAACTCCATGGGATCATTTTGGGAGGGATACATTGTGAATTGGGAGCTCACTTAATAGCTCATTCACCTCCCACACATTGAGGAGTTGATTATTGCCAATTACATTGTATTTTTACATGATTTGATACATACATTGCATTATATCTTCACTTCACTTCTCTGCCATGACTACATGAGTACAGTGATCTTCTCAGAGCTTGTTCTCGGTCTATGACTAATCATTTGTAGTGATTTAAAGCATGATATAACCAACTTTGGATGGAGTTTACAACTCTAAAGAACCAACCAAAGCAAGGTGTGGCTGATTATGTAACCAAGATAAAGGATGTGGCTGACCAACTTGCAAGCATTGGAGAGGGGATAGAAGAAGAATGCATAGTAAGACAGATCATTAATGCATCAAAGTTGATGATATGTGGGAGTCTTTTACCAGATCAATGGACAAATACCTGACCTTAGCACCTTAATGGGGCAACTCTTCACCCATGAGACAAAGCTCAAGAAGAATGGTGACAACTCTAGAGGTAACCAATCTTCTTCTCTTATACAAATAAGAATAAAAGTAAGGATAAAAGTAAAAGCAAGAAGAATGAAGAAGAGCCTCGTACCTCTCAAGCTAACTACACAGATAGAGGAAGAGGTGCTAGAGGAAGGCGTAGAAGAGGAAAGCAAGGCATGGGGGATCCTTCAACACTCCACCTTGCAACATTTGTGGCCTTACCAACCACACCACAGAAGAATGCTTCAAGAACACAAGGAATCAAAGAGGAAGAGGCTTCCATCAAGGTAGCTATGGATGCTCCAGAGGTAGATTCAACAATGAAGGAAGCAACTACAATCATAACTACAATCAAGTCTACAACAACAACAATTATCAAGGTGGTTTTAGATGAAGAAGAGATCATAGAAAATACAGAGAAGACCAAGAGGACTCTCTACTCATCATGAACATGACATCCAAGCAAGGTAAAGATGATGAGCATCTTTCCTATATTGATTCAGGTTGTTCCAATCATGAGGCTAGAAATGTAGCATAATTATATAATCTTGAAGAAGCCAAAGGGAAGCATGAAGTGTAGACAGGTGATGATGCTAGAGACTCTATCAAGAAAATTGGAAATGTCAAGGTTTTTGATGGTAACATGAACCTCTAAGTAAATTCTTGTATATACCAACTATAACCAAAAACCTAATCAGTGTTGGATAGATTGTTGAGAAAAGCTTACAGGTCATATTCACAAGGCATGGAGCATATGTGGAAGACCCTCAACAAGGCTTCAAAAGGATTTCTAAAGGTGAGAAATCTGGTAGACTCTTTACATTTGAGATTGAAGACACCAGAAACATAACACTCTTCAATTACACAAATCAAACCCTATCTGAGCTAGAGATATGGGACAAAAGGTTAGGACATATAGGAGAAAGAACACTAAAGAAAATATGTAGGGATCAGAGTGTGCTTGGCATCCCGAATGTGTCCATGCAACACATGATATACAAATGTGGAGCATGCCAATTTGGCAAAGCTTACAGACAACCATTCAATAAAAAAGGGTACATATAAGAAGACCATTTGGAGCTTGTACACACTGATGTGTGGGGTCCTAGCAAAGATCCAACAATCTTAGGTTCAAGGTACTATGTTTCATTTATAGATGATTACCATAGATGGACAATCCTTTATCTCATGAAGCATAAGGATGAAGTATTTACATGTTTCAAAAAGTATTTGGCATTAGTTAAGAACCAAACAAGTAGAAGCTTGAAAAGGATCAGATCTAATGGAGGTGCTGAGTACTTTCCACCTGAATTTGATTCATCTTACAAGAGAGAGGCATAAAGAGGGAAGTAACAACAATATATACTGCTGAATTAAATGGAGTGGTAGAGAGAAGGAACAGGTTGATAGTTGAAGTTGCATGATCAATGTTGAATGAGAAGAAGCTACCCAACTACCTATGGGGAGAGGCTATTTCTATAGCAAGGTACTTGGTTTATAGGCTCCCATCCAAATCTTTGGATGGAATGACACCCCTATGAAGCATGGCATGGCAAGAAACCCTCATTGGATCATTGCAAAATAGTTGGGTGCATTGCTTATGCACACATTCCCTCACAGATTAGAGGGAAGCTTCACCTGAAAGCTCAAAAGTGTATATTCATTGGGTATGACCAAAACCAGAAGGTTTCTAGGCTATATAATCCCACTAAAAAAGGATTCATAGTTAGTAAGGATGTAGTATTTGATGAAAATAATTCATGGTTTGAAGATGATTTTAGGAAGGTCAAGTAACCTTATGATTTGGAAAGTGATTTTCCAACTCTCACTCAATAAGATCAACAATTACCAGAAGATATCAATTCAGAGGATGAAGAGCAAATGGATTTCAAGGCATGGAAGTCAAGAGGAAAGACCAAGGTAAAGGAGTTGAAAGACATTCCAGACTCCTCCAATCAAGCACTCAAGAGATCTCAAAGGGAAAGCAAAAATCCCATAAGATATGGCTATGGTACATCATTAGTCACCAAGCATTCTGTGTATATCACTAAAGACTCTTATGAGAGAAAAACTATCTTCATTTGAAGAGGCCAATAAGAAGAAAGAATTGAGAGAAGCCATGCAAGATGAAGTTGGAGGAGTTCAGAAGAACAATACATGGGAGTTGGTTCCCAAGAAGCCTAGCATGAAGGTAATAGGATCCAAGAGGATATATAAAATCAAAATTTCAAATGGTTCTATAAACATGTACAAGGCAAGGTTAGTGGCAAAGGGGTTTGCGCAAACCCATGGAGTGCACTGTGAAGAAACCTTTTCATCTATGACCAACATGCCAACAATTAGGGTTTTGTTAAGTGTTGTTGCTTCCAAGAATTGGAACCTATATGAGTTATATGTCAAGAATGCATTCTTAAATGGATGGATATTAGAAGAAATGTATATGCCACCACCACCAAGGTTTGAAGAGAAAGATAAACCAGGTTTTGTATGCAAGCTAAGGACAGAACTCTATGGCCTATGCAAGCTAAGGATAGAACTCTATGGCCTAAAGCAAGCTCCTAGAGCTTCGAACCATAGGCTTGTTACTTATTTGCACGATCAAGGATTTGTGGCTAGCAAAGGAGATTCTTCTTTATTTATAAAGAAGACTAACTCAAAAGTTATTTACTTATGTGTTTATGTGGGATGACATTATCATTATAGGGAATGATACCAATGGCATCAAGAAGGTTAAACCTCAACTAACGGAAGAATTTAAAATCAGTGATCTTGTCTTGTTAACATACTTTCTTGGTTTAGAACTTGTGTATACAGATTCTAAAATATTTATTTACTCAGAGAAATTATATCCGTGATATATTGGTAAAATTCAAGATGGAGAATACCAAAATTATAGGTACACCCATGGAACTCAACCATAAGCTAGTTCTCATGAAGGAGAACTCCTTGAGGATGTTACTGGATACCAAAAACTTGTAAGGAGCCTCAACTATGCTACAATAACAAGCATTGCTTATGGAGTAATTACATTAAGTCAGTATATGCATGCACCAAGAAAGCCTCACATGGAAGTTGCCAAGAGGGGGCTAAAGTATCTTAAGGGTACAATGAATGAAGGGTTATTCTAACCTTTCACTTCTTACTTAGACATAAAGATGTATTCTAATGCAAATTGGGCTACCTCCAAAGATGATAGGAGGAGCACCTCAGGATACTTTTCTTTTGCAGGTTCAAAGATTATATTGTGGTCATCTAAGAAGCAACCAGTTGTGGCCTTATCATCTACAGAAGCAAAATATAGAGGCCCTAGCAAATGGAACTCAAGAGGCTATGTGGCTCAAGCAACTCTATGTAGATTTGGGGTTACACTCTTACACTCCAATAATCTTTGGAGACAACACTATTTCACTTCATTTGGCTACTAATCCTCTATATAATGTAGGGACTAAGCACATTGAAGTGCACTATCACTATGTAAAGGAGAATTAGCTTAGCAAGGATATTCAATTATCCTATGTATTAACTCATTTAGAATGTGCAGGTATACTTACAAAATCTTTGGATGGAACCAAGATGAATAGATTCAAATTGATGATTGCTTTCCAGGAGATCAAGGAGAAATGAAGACCAAGAATGTTAGGCTTGAGGGGGATCTATTGGTGCAAAAGAATCCAAGCCCATATACTTGGATGTATAGCCTATTAGTCATGAAGTCTTATATGATCAATCCCTTGTAAAATCAAGTATATTTACTTTCGTAAAAGTGCACTACTTGCACGTCGAGTAAGAAAGCATCAAATCTCGAATCATTTGGTAATTGAGTAATGAGACAATATATCATATAATTTAGGATTCACTTTTAGGTGAACTTCTGAATTTGAATTCAAAAGGATGGCTCCAAACTCAATTATAAAAGAAGGATCAAAAGACCCCTGTGATATCGCGACTCCATGAGATCATATTGAGAGGGATACATTGTGAATTTAGAGCTCACTTCATAGACCATTCACCTTGCACACATTGAACACTTTATTTTTGCCAAAGACATTGTATTTTTACATGATTTAATACATACATTGCATTATATTGTCACTTCACTTCTCTATCATGAATACATTAGTACAATGATCTTCTCAGAGCTTGTTCTCAGTGTATAATTGATCATTTATAGTGATTTAAACCATGACATATTTATAATACTATCTACTACATTGCTACAAAATATCATTATCATTACTTCTCTAAATCCTTAGATATTAGCATTTGATTGCTCTTTGGTCTATTGACTGATGCACTTTGAAAAGATCGGGCATGTCCTATGATTTGCTAAACATCATACTCAGTGTGTAGCTCATCATTTTTTATGACATCACTCATGATTGGTAGATGCCTAAGCTAATTAGACATCACCAAAAGGAATTAAGCTGATTGATACTGTGCTCAAAGAATTGTTCAATATATTGAATAGGTGTAGAGATAAGAATAGCAAGTTTTTTATCTTGGATTAATTTCATACCTACAGGTTTTGATCCATTGATTAGTGGATCAAGTTCTAAACATCATAAATGATTATTTATGATCATTAGCTAGCTAAAGAAGTCCACTACACTCTCCATCAATTGTTCTTGGCTGGTGTCAAGTAGGTTTGGGAAAAACCACTTCATCTCTTAAGAGTATCCACCATCTCCTCCAACAATACACACACATACACATATACATACATGCATATAGATAGTCACACACATACACTCACATGCATACATACACACATGCATAAATACATACACATGCCTACATGCATATGGAGATGCATACATGCACATATACATACACACACTTAGACATACATACACATACATACACACATACACACAAATACACACATACACATACAAACACATACACATACACACAAATACATACACATATACATTCATACACATACACAAACATACATACACACATAAACACACACCCATACACATATATACATATACACACATGCATACAAAATTTATGTATACATGTGTATGCATACATATATTCAGATATGCATATACATATACACACACATATGCATACACACCATACAAAGAAAGTATGGGTATATTTCATGAAAGAGAAAATTTAGGTGTTCACTCACATCTAGAATTTTAAGGCTGTGGTCGAAAAGCAAACAGGAAAGTATATTCAAACATTAAGCTTTGATGGAGGAGGTGAATACATGTGAAATGAGATCAACAAATTTCTTAAAAATCATGGAATTCGATATCAATTTTCATGCAGGTACACACCACAACAAAATGCCATGCCTGAATGCATAAATAGAAATATTGTAGAAATAGCATGAGCTTTGATGGTTGAGAAGAATATGCCTCATTGTTATTGGGGAGAAGTTGTACAGACTGTTATATATATCAGGAAATGAACTCTAGCTACTATTGTACATCTAGTTACACCTAAAGAGAAGTTCACAGGTGAAAAGCCAAACTTATCACATACGAATGTTTTTGGCTATATTGCATATGTACATGTTCCAAATGAGTTGAGGATGAAGCTTGATCCAAAAGTAGAAGAATGTATCCTCATTGGATACTCCCTTGAGCAAGAGGGATACAAATGTTATAAGCCACTCACACAACAGTTGAAGGTAAGCAGAGATGTGGTGTTTGATGAAATGTGAAGCTTCTCTACATATGCAAAACAAGGACTTAACCTTGGCTCAAATGAAAAAGAAAATGCTAGAAAAGCAAGTGCAAAATCGCAAGTTTTGAGTGGACTAGATGTGTCACCAAGAAATAGTTCCAACTCAAATCTATGAAGTAGAATATTGCATGGAAAGTTCAGTCGAGAAAATTCATCAAATGCATCCAAGAAAGGTAAAGAAAAGCTTTCTGTTGGTAGTAAAAAATCTACAAGTTTTGAAGAAATTGATGGAGAATCAAGCGGTTCACAAAATAGTCTTGATGAGGAACTTGGATTGCCCTCTCTGAAGACTCCAAGAGTAAGAAAGACACATGCAAATGATACAAGGAGAAGTGACCCAGAACAAGAAGATCTAGAAGGATGCGGAATTCAATGCAGTGATTGACATATGATAGTTGGCTTGTCATTGTGCCTACATGACAAAGGTAATACAAGATGTTGAACCCTATTGTTTTGAAGATGCAATTGGAAATGTACATAGGAGAAAAGGCTATGGATGAGGATATGGTTGCACTTTATGGAAACAATAAAATCTAGTTCCATTGCCACAAGGAAAGAAACCCATTGGCTACAAGTGGGTTAACAAGGTAAAGCATAATGTTCATGGTAGCATAAGTAGGTACAAAGCACAAGTTGTAGCAAACGGATATGCAGAGACATATGGCGTTGATTATGAGGAAAATTTTATCCCTCTAGCTAAAATGTCTAATGTTATAACACGTGTTGCAGTAGCTACATTGAAAGGATGTACTTTGCATCCATGGATGTGAAGAATGCTTTCCTACACATTAGGGGAAAAATGAACCTTGCATGGGCCTTTTAGATTAAGGAGTGATTAGGGATGGAACAATGAGAAGAGGGTGGTGGCCACAGTCTAGTCATCATATAGGGTAGACGTAGGATCCCCTTGTTTTTGTGTGGTCAAAGACCCCAAAACTATTTAGAATTCATGGTTTTCTTTAGAAGATGGTTTTTGAAAGCTCAAAAATCAATTAGAGCCCTTAGGTTGCTCATAGATCCAAAGGCTAATGTTAAAGGAGAAAAGTCAAGTCACCTATGAGGAGAGACCCTTGGATTGTGTTGAAATTCAATGGTTGAGATGAAAGTAATGATGAGAGAAAGCTTCTGTTTCCATGATCCATCAGATGGCCTACAACATGGGGCGGTGGAGTTCAAATTCCACCAATTTTAGGTGCATATATTCTTGGCCATTTGATGCAAGGTTGAATCAGTGGTGGAGATTTCTCCATCAAAAGACTAGGGTGGCGCCTTTCAACTGCAGCCATTGAATGTTTTAGTAGATCTAAGGGCTACCATATGATAGTGAAATTGGATCAGCCCCATTGGCAGGCATGCATTGGATCATCCCTGATCTAATGATCGAAATATCTGCAAAGCTATGATGTAGTCAGGTCCCCACTCCAACGAGCTTGCACACCTTCTCTCTCTTGACATGATTGTAGGAGGTGACAATGAAGGAAGCATTATAGAGGTAAATGAACTCCTTATGCAAGAACTTGACATGAAAGATCTTGGTGTGCTATGCTACTTTTTGGACATTGAGTTTAACTTACAAAAAAAGTACATAAAGGCAATATGCCTTGAGTACGGTGCAAAAGTATGGTATGGCTGATTGTAAGCCAAGCTCTATGCCATTGGATCAGAATTTGATGTTGGATAATACATCAAGTAAAGCACTGGAAAATGCTACTATGTACAAGAAAATTGGGGGCAGTTTGATATATGTGACAATTTGAAGGCTTGATATAAGCTACACCATTGGACTTGAAAGTCAATTCATGCAAGTTCCCAAGAAGTTGCATTTAGATGATCTGAGGCACACTCTACGTTATGTGAGTGCCACTTTTGATTATGCCTTGTTTTATGAAGCTGGTGTAGATTTGCACATTCATGGATAAATGGATGCCGATTGGGCTGGTAGCATTTTAGGCAGAAGTTGTAATAGTGGCTTTCTATTCTCACTTGGCAGTGCAACTATTATGTGGAGCACTGAGAAGCAACCTATTGTTGCTTTTTCAAGTACAAAGGCTGAGTATAGAGGTGTTGTAATGTAGCATGTGAAGCATCATGGCTAGAGATGCTATTTGTAGATTTCGGTGTGGAAGTGCAAAATCCTATCATCATCTATTGTGATAATCTTATCAGCATACAATTAGCACGGAGCCCTATTTTTCATTCTAGAACAAAGAATATAAGGCACCTTATCACTTCATCAAAGAGAAGCTATTAGTAGGTGATATTGATCTTGTCTATGTGAGAACAGATGAGCAGGTTTCTAATAGTTTTACTAAAGCACTTGGAGGAGAGAAGTTAACAAATTTTTGGATGATGCTTGGATTAGAGGACATGACATTGAGCTTGAGGGGGAGCGCTGAGCTATGAATCTCAACATGTGATGATCCAGGATAACATGTATCACTTTTTCATTTCTCTAACATGTATAGTGGTCATGCCTATATATGTGAGAGATACTTCATTGAGCTTAACTAGATTTATATACCAAAATTGTGGCACAGTTGTCTCTTGCTCCTAAACATTAGGATTTTGCTTATGTACTATTCTTTATATATTGCACTTGTTGTATTGTTGTTTTAGGTCATTCTTGTACATTTCTTTTATGTAATAGAAGAAGAAGAAGAAGAAGAACATCATATTTCCTTGCCTCAATCTGTGCATGTGTGCTTCTCTTTGATTGTATGAGTGTGTGTGTGTGTGAGATCTCTTTCTTATCTCCTTCCTTGTGACAAGTCAATCTCAAGTAAAACGCGCATTTAGGAAAGGCTACAATTCATGTATTGTTTTCCTTATTAACTTAGTTGTCTACAAATATGCACTTCCTAATGAACATAAATCATTTATGACTTTCTATAAGGACTCTTTTATGGTTGATATTCCTTCTAAAATACCCCGTTATAGGGGATCTCTTGATGATAATATAGGCTTAATTCATGGTAGTTCTCCTCCCCATAAAGCACCTTATATGCATGGACCTTTACATAAAAATGAAATGGCTAATCAAGTTAAGGATCTAATCTTCAAAGGACTTATCATGCCTAGTTCTTCTCCCTTTGGAGCACCAATTCTTCTAGTAGAGAAGAAGAACAAGATTTATAGGATGTGCATTGACTATGGAGTGCTTAATAAGATCACATAAAAAATAGACATCATATTCCTAGGATAGATGATTTGCTAGAAAAACTTTATGGAACACATATTTTTAGCAAAATTGATCTTGAATCTGGGTATCACTAGATACGAATGACACAAAATGACATTTATAAGACTGCCTTTGAAATTCAAACTAGTAACTCTAAATCTATTGTAATGCCTTTGGGAGACACCAATGCACTTGCTACATTTGCACACATGATTAATAACATTTTTCTTGATTACCAAGATTTTTTTCTTCTTTTCTTTGATGTATACTTGTCTATAGTGATAATGAAAATGACCATGAAAATAATTTAGCAGCTATCTTTAAATTGTTATGCAAAAAAAAAACTTTATGGAAATCTTGAAAAGAGTTATTGTTTCCAAAAAGAATTAGAGTATTTAGGCCATCATGTTTCTATTCAAGGTGTTCATGTGATCCAAAAAACATTAAAGTGATTAAAGAATGGCTTGTACCACAATCTGTGAATGATGTCCACTCTTTCTAGAATTAGCTAGTTTTAGAAAGTTGGTAAAAGTTTTTTCTTATTTAGCACTCCCACTAACATTATTTTCAAGAAAAAGTTGAAATTTTCATGGGGATAAGCACACCAATAATCTTTTGAAAAACTCAAACATGCACTTTCTCATGCACCTGTTTTGCAATTACCAAAGTCCACATAAACTTTGCATGTAGTTAGAGATGCTAGTGGTTTAGGTATAGGTGTGGTATTAATGCAAAATGATCATCATATCGCATTTGAAAGTAGGAAATGTAAAGCTTTTGAAAAGAACTATAGCACATATGATAAGGAACTTTTGACTGTTGTGCATGCTTTTATGGGTTTTGAAGTTATTATCAAAAGAGACCAACATGCTATTTAGCATTTATTAAATAAACCATTGATTTCTAACAAATACATTAAATGGGCTTCATTCATACAAAACTTTCAGTCTATGATTCAATATCAACCTCGTAAAGCTAATGTTGTAATTGATGCCCTTAGTTGCTTCCCATCCCCACAAACAAATAGTGTCTCAATCAATAATATTTCTACTACTTATATTCATTCAGCTCATGACATGATTCCTACTTATGCATCGGATTTGTATTTTTCACAAAGATGGAATGCTTTTTGTTAGACTCAAATATGACAGGCAGGAGATGGTTCAACCATACCCTAAGAGGGAGGATTAGGAAGTAATCCTCACCCGTAGGTTTTGGGGCAAGTGGTTAGCCCATCATACTCCTAGCCAATAGGTCATGAGTTTGATTCCCATGATTGGTATCACAGCTTAGGAAGTAGACATCGACAAGGTGGATGGAAGGCGTGCATGTCGCTTTCAAAGGTGATCCCAACATAGATTATAGTGTATCTCCTAATTCCTAGGTCAGATTTGGACCTATAAGATACCATTGGAAACCTCTTGTAGAAAGCTTTCAAATGAAAGCATTGGCTATCCAAGATAACTAGCATGGATGAGAACCAGGTTCAGGATACTGAGGTTGAGATCAAGGGGTTGAAGGGACCAAGGTTGCGAACAAGGGGTTGAAGGGACCAAGGTTGCCAACAAGGCAAGTCGTGATAGAGACCAAGGTTCAGAGAAAGGGTTCAAGAGACCAAGCTTGAGAACAAGACGATTCAAGAGACTACGCAAGGTTGAGGACATCAACTCAAGGGGACATCAAGGATTGATCATTGAGGACAATGATCTTTAGAAGGGGAAGAGAGTGTTAGAATCAAGATATGATAGGAAGGAGATGGTTGAACCATACCCTAAGAGGGAGGATTAAAAATCAATCCTCAACCATGGCTTTTGGGGCGAGTTGTTAGCCCATCATACTCCTAGCCAATAGTTCATGAGTTCAATACCCACACTTTCGATAATTCTAAAACATTTAGTGAGGATCACTACACTTTTCAGAATGGATTCTTGTATTTCCAACACAAGTTATGCATTACACAAGCTTTTAAAGAATTTTTAATGATAGAGATGCAAGAACCACCATATATGTCAGGTGGAGAATCACTAGAGAAGAGATGGTGTGAACCATCCCTTATATTCAATAAGAAGGGCATACACATGAGTGCCAAAAGGCACTCATGTGAGAGACCACTTAGTGATTCTATGAAGAGAGAAATTAAAGAAGGCTACGTGGCAGGGCGGAAGAAGGCGACTTCAATCTCCATGTTCATCTTGGTATGTGTGTTCATCTCGGAGTGACAGTACCCTCGAAGTTTGTGCTTAGTTTCCCCAAAAGTGAGGGGATTCCTCAGGACAATGGGGTGGCGCTAGCGGCACTATCATATTGGTATCAGAGCCAACTGACCACGCAACAGAGACAACCGACGGGAAAACCCACAAAGTCCAGACAGGATAGGTGACGGGAGCACACACGCAGCGGCGGACGGGCCCTTCCCTCCTCCCCTCCTCTTGGATGAGAGTAAGAAGTATGAGATCTTTTATTTATGCTTAGTTTTGCCCTCTTGCAGCCCTATGTGGGATAAGTAGCTCCATCAGCGGCCTGTCTGAGTTATTTTCAAAACTAGCATCAAGACCAAACTAAGATAAGGGAGATTTTGTGATTCTTCTTGAAGTTTGAAGGATAAAAGTTGATGCCATGGACCAAGATGTTAGCAAAATGAGGATGCATACATGTATTATGGGCTATGGTTATGGGGTATGGGTTTTGGGTTGATTCAAAAAGCTTCAGTTTCGCAGTTTAGAGCTTGTCAAAGTCACCCTTCCATGAAGATTAGTTTTTTTACTTCCTACTTGTGACATACCCGGCTTCTCTGCACCATAGCTTGCTCATACGATATCCGATTTCAAAGATCTTGGTCACGTTATGAAGCTACACTCCTAAGATTCATTTATAGACCATTGATGTTGGATTTGCACGAGATTTGGTCAACCAAAATCTCTCTGAAGCGCTTTAGTAGGAACTAGGTAGCCACTCTCGGGCCTAGTTTTTCATCATTCGGTGTCCAAATTCACTTTTTCACTTGGGATAGTTTCAAATCTTTGAAGTACAGGTGCTGAGCTATATATTTTGGACTAGCAAGGACTGTCAAATCTCAAAAGTTGCTTAGTTTTACTCAGTTTTCCCAGTCGAGGCTATTGCTACGTGGTTTTGGCATTGTTCTTGTTGGTTTTTGGTGTTTAGAACCTCTCTGGACCAACCGGAGATTTCCAATCTTTGTTTGGGCCTGGCGAGGATTCAAAATTAGCAACCTAAAGCTTCAAGGATCACTTGGATTTTGCTTCCGCAGCTTTATTTTGTAACAAGGAATTGCTCTTGTGATATATTTCTCTTCTTCTAGCATATTTAAGCTTCACTTCCATAAATTTTCATATACTCTTGTTAGCAAATGGGGGAAGGGAAGTAAAACATGGAATCTAAAGGCAAACAAGTACTTGAACACGCTTCTCCATCTAAAAAGCAACTAGAAAATCCTGATTCTAGAATGGAAGAAGTAGAATTAGGGCAAGAAGTAGAAGAGAACTTAGAAGAAAAAGAGCCTCAACAGGAAGAGCATACATGTGAGGAACTTTTAGATGCATTTGTGACTCATGATCAATTCATAGACTTGAAAGAGAAAACCCTTAAATTAGAGAGATATCTTGGTAGCATCACATCTCTCATTCAGTAGCTAAAGTCTCAAATGATCTCTCTTGAGACTAGTGCCACCTCTTTCCTAGCTAGGAAGGAAAAAGAAACCGCTCCTATTCCTCTAAAGAGTACTCGGAAAGATACTTCTCTTCCTAGTAAGCACAAAGGAGAGAGATCTAGGGAAGCTCCCCTCTTGAAAGACTTGAAACCAACTACTTCTACGAGGGATGACTGAGACAGGAACAAGGATGCAATCTACACTTTTTTACAAAAGTGGCATGATTTGCATCAATTGAAGGGCACCCCACCAGAGTATCGTGTGCTAGAGGTGAGTCTCTCCCTTGGCCCGCGTGCTTATAAGTGGTGGATGAGTCTTAAGGAGGCAAACTCTATCCCTACTGATTGGACTCAGTTTGAGACTCTTTTTCTAAAAGAGTTTCTTCCTGAGAATGAGGAGGAGAGGAATTGGGATGAGTGGGATAGGATTACACAGAGAGGCAGTCCTCTTACGGTCTACCTATCCCATTATAGAGAGATCATTTTGAAACTTAAGGGCTTAGATGATTTGCAGAAGACCAGAGGGTTTGTTAGGGGCTTAGATAAAGCCATAAAGAGGGAAGCCAGAAGGAATGCACCTAAGAAGTTTGAGGAGGCCATGAAGTATGTATAGATCTATGAGGACCATAACCATCCTCAATATACTCCTATAAAGATGGATCAGCCCCTCAAGCCTCTTAGTACGACTAAATTCAAGAAGAAATTGCCTATTGGTAAAAACAATGTTTTTATTGAAAAACAAAGATCAGAGGGGCCTAGGTTATCCAGATATCATTTTGAGAAGGTGAAAAGAGAGAACACGTGCTTTAGTCGCCTATCTCCTAGCCATTCATAGTGGAACTGTCCACTCAAGAAGGGGGAAAAAAGGAAGAAGGGATAAGAGTCTAGTACGGCCCTCGAAAAGGGCAAAAAGGCGGTCCACCTAGTGCAGACCCTTCCTATTCATTGCAGCTCTAGCTGCAATCGAGTGGAGGTGATGCAGGAGGATATAGAGCACACATAATGTTTGACTCAAACATTGTGGTCACAACAGTTTGGACCACATGACCTAGTTAAATTGCATGGTAGTGTGTATGGGACCAAGGTGCGGGTCATGATAGACGACTCTACCACTCATAATTTTATAAACTATGCTTTGGTCAAGAAATTAAAGATTCCCCAGCAGCCTAGTGCACATAAATACATTGTATCTATGATGCAAGGGCAAGATAAGAGGATATGGGATACAATGGTATCCAATTTAGAAGTCAAGATCCAGGACTATATAGATTATATGGACTTCCAAATTATGAATATGGATAGGATGGACCTAGTCTTAGGAAGAGAGTGGCTATGGGGGTTGGGAGATAAACTTAAACGATGACATTCTGATATATAGTGCATCAGAAGAGGAGCACTTGGAACACTTGAGAAAGGTATTTCAAGCACTAAGGGAAATTTCACTCTTTGCTAAGGAGTCAAAGTGTAAATTTTTCAAGACAGAGGTTAGATACCTTCGGCATATAGTCTCCCAGGATGGAATCCAGATGGATCCTGAAAAATTAAGGGCTATCATGGAATGGCCACATCCAAGGAACTTGGAAGAGCTGCAGATCTTCCTAAGTTTATCAGGTTTCTATCAAAGGTTCATTAAGAATTATGCCAAAATTGTTGTCCCGATGAAGAAAGATCTTAAAGAGAAAGGGAAAGCCTTTCATTGGGGAGACGAATAGAAGCAATGTATGGAGAAATTGAAAGTAGCAATTGCTACAGCTCCACTTTTGCATATAACAGAACAAACCATTTGCGATTGAGACTGACGCGAGTGACTTTGCCATAGGAGCGGTTTTAGTATAGGATGGTCAACCAATAGCTTTTGAGAGTAAGAAACTAGAACCAGCTCAGAAGAATTACTCCGTCGATGAGAAGGAGTTGTATGCAATTGTCGATGCTTTGAAGAAGTGGCTTCATTATTTATATGGTGCCAAAGTTACGATAGTGTTTGATCAAGAGAGCATTAAGTGGCTCTCTAATCAAACAGACCTTAAAGGTTGTAAGGCCCGATGGGCAGGGACCCTTCAAGAGTTTGATTATGAGCTTAGGTATAGGAAGGGAAAGTTTAATGTAGTGGCTGATTCACTTAGCCGCATGCCTATGCTCAATGGACTGAGTTTTACTCAGATCACTAGTGAGATACTTGAATCAATTAGAGGAAAATGTAGGCTTGATCCTACATATTTCGAGATTTGGGAAGCCATAGAGAATGGGGATCTTGTTATACGGGTTTCCAGTGAGGATGGAGTATCGATGGGTACTCAAGAAGGATTCAAGTGGAAGAATTATAGTGTCCATGATGGATATCTGTTATATAAAGGTAAGGTGTGTGTCCCTAGAGATTTTGAGATGAGATGGAATGTTTTGTATCAGTGTCATGACACACCTAATGTGGGACACCCAAGAGTTAACAAGACTTATGATCTTGTTAAGAGGCACTTTTATTGGCCTGGACTTCATAAGGACGTCCTAGAGTATGTGCTTAAGTGCACTAAATGCCAGGTCAACAAAGCTGAGAGATTGAGAATTGGAGGACTACTCCACCCATTGGATATTCCTAATGGGAAATGGGAGAGTATCTCCATGGACTTTATAGACGGATTACCTAAGACACAGAGAGGGCACGACTCTATCTGGGTAATTGTGGATAAGTTAACCAAAATGTCTAGGTTTATTCCGACATGTAACAGTGAAGGCACTAGAGTTGGCTAGACGTTTTGTGGAGAACCTATGCCAATTATATGCTCTTCCTTTAGACATAGTTTCCAATTGGGATAGGAAGTTTACTAGCCAGTTTTGGAGAGGGGTCTTCAAAAGGTTGGACACAAAACTTAGCATGAGTACCGCCGAGCATCCACAGTCGGATGGGCAAACAGAAAGGGTTAACCAAATCCTAGAGGATATGCTTCAAGCATATGTGAATGAAAGGCAAACTAATTGGGAAGAGTACTTACCTATAGTAGAGTTTGCATATAATAGTGCCAAGCACTCTTCCACTGGGCATAGTACATTTATGCTTATGTATGGGTTTCAGACAAGAGCTCCTTATGCAGTAGGCTTGCAGAATGAAAAAGTTCAAGGTGCAAAGGACTTCTTGGAAGAGATCAATGATATGCTTAGACTTGCTAAGGATAGCATTAGGAGAGCTCGGGATAGAGCTAGAGCCTATGCTGACCCTCAAAGGAGAGATATCAACTTTGAGGTAGGAGAGCAGGTCTATCTTAGAGTTCCATCTAGATCTGAAACCATGAAAATGGGACCTTGTCCAAAACTATCTCCTAGGTATTGTGGAACTTTCCAAATACTTAAGAGAATAGGAAAGATGGCTTACCAGCTCCAACTTCTAGAGAATACTCAAATCCATCTAGTTTTTCATGTTAGCCAGCTTAAGAAATAGCTGGGTGAATCTGCGAAATTCATTCCAGATAATGAGGTAGTAGATCCTAATTCAGTACAATCTATTCCACATGAGCCTAAGAGCATACTACACACTCGAGAGAAACGGACGAGAAGTCACTTGTATAAAGAGTATCTAGTAAAGTGGAAAGATAGTTCAGAAGATAGTGCCACATTGGAGCGGGTTAGCACCCTTCAGAGACGGTTTCCCAACTTTAGATTACCATCCCAAGAGTCTTCTTAAGGGGAAGGAGATGGGGAAACAACACAGAGATATCCCCATGTATTGTTATACATGGGGATATAGTGGGAGTAGTCATTCTATTAGTTCTCTATCTTAACTCGACCTTACAATATCATTTTTGAGGACAAAAATTGACTTAAGGGGAAGGAAATGTCAGGTGGAGAATCACTAGAGAAGAGATGGTGTGAACCATCCCTTATATTCAATAAGAAGGGCATACACATGAATGCCAAGTGGCACTCATGTGAGAGGCCACTTAGTGATTCTTTGAAGAGAGAAATTAAAGAAGGCTATGTGGCTGGGTGGAAGAAGGTGACTTCAATCTCCATGTTCATCTTGGTGCGCGTGTTCATCTCATAGTGGCAGTACCCTCAAAGATTGTGCTTAGTTTCCCCAAGAGTGAGGGGATTCCTCAGGACAACATGGTGGAGCTAGTAGTGCTATCATAATATATGGGTCATAGGTGCATACAAAGTACTATTTTTATGTGTAAATAATTTTTCTTTTGGCCAAACATGGAAAAGGATATTGCAAAATATGTTTCCCATTTCATTGTGTGTCAACATGTGAAATGACATCATGGTAAACCCTTTGGATTATTAATGCCACTTCCCATACCTAATGGACCATGGGAACAAATTTCTATGGATTTTCTTACAAGTCATCCTACAACTTCATCTCATAATGATATCATTTAGAAAATTGTTGATAAGCTTAGTAAACAAGCATATTTCATTCCTTGTAAAAAGACTCTTTCTGCACCTCAAGCTGCTAAGTTATTTATTAAGTGTATTTTTCCATATCATGGTTTTCGAAACATTATTCTTTCAGATCTAGTTGCTCATTTGCATAATCACTTTTGGGTTGCATTATTTCAGAATCTCGGTTCCAAAATAGAATTTAGTTTTTATTTGATCTTGAAAGTAATAGGCAAAGTGAAGCTATGAATAAGATTATTTTAGATTTATTACGTTGTTATTCTTTGCTAATCTAAGTAATTGGCATGAGAAAATTCCTTTATTACAATTTACATATAATAAAACAACACATACCACTACTAGACATGCACCATATAAAATTGTTTATGGTAAAAAGCTTCCCACTCCCAGGTCTATCACTCAAACTGATATACCTATGGCTGATTCTTTTGCACCAAGTCATATTTCTACACTTCATGACGTTCATGAGCACATTAAAAAGACTCAAGAATGTTCCATGCATAATATTAATAAGAAACAAGTAGCTAAACAATTTAATGAAAATGGATTTGTATGGTTATGAATAGTTAAAAGACCTTTGAAAAATATTTCACAACATTTTAAGGTTAAATTTGCACCAAGTTATTATGGAACTTTTTGTATTATTCAAAAAAATAATGAGAATGATTTTAGACTGGATATACCTTCTCATTTGAATATACATAATTTTTTTCATATTGGTTTATTGAAATCCTTTAAAGGAATTTTACCACTCATTCCTATTTTAGATGATCCTCCTTAACATGAAGCGGATGCTGAGATTTTAGTTCCAGAACAAATACTTGATTATGATATTACTACTACATGCAATGATAAGAAATCACATAGATATTTAGTTAAATATAAAAATCACTCACTTGAAGAATCTCAATGGATTCATAATACATCACTAACTCCACATTATGATCATTTGATTTTTGCATATCATTCACATTCACATTAAATTCAAATTTTCCAATTCCATGCATGTGTTTTTACATGGGATATACTTATGAATCTTCAATGATGGGACATGTGAGTGGCTGTCCATGTCTATTTTATTCTTATCAACTGAGGTACTTTCTTGCCAACTCAAAAGCATGTTATACTTTATGAAATAATGAAATGTTATATGGAGTTTGATGTCTTCAAGTTTTAAATATGATTTGTGTTTTGATTTAGCAAGTGAAATCTCATGAGGGTGTGAACATGCATGGACCTATTCATATATTTTTGAAGATAGTTAAAAGATAGTATTTTAGATATTTTTTATAAAAATAATAGATCACTTCAGAAAGCAAAATTTTTATAAAAATAGTAGATTGCTTTGAAAATGATGATTTTGTAAATAAAGACGATTTTCATAAATGCATGCTTTGTGAAGCGACACCCTCATGTATTTACTATTCAGGAAGTAATGAAAAATATCTATAAATACACATGCTCAGATAGGCTTGTGCATTAGAGTATGTGGGGGGAGATTCTACCCAATCTGGTGTTCAATCTCTTGTGTCTTTATATTCTATTTATGCTTTTATGAGATTTCATTTCTATACTATCCATTTTGTATGTGCATTTGTGAGATCTAATCAATAGATAACTTGCATTATTAAGACCATTGTGTATTTTATGTATGCAAAAGCTCTGAGTCTAGAGCACTACTCATTTGAGTTAACAATGTTTTGTGAGCATGCCTATGAGGCCACCTATGCTTCAAAGCTACATAAGGGAGGTTAATTTTCTCCCATGAATGGTACAAAAGCATTTGATAAGGACCAGGAGAAGCCATTAAAGGGCCTTGAAGAAAGGATCAATATTAGATCAAGCTCAAGAGCTTACACTAAGCAAAGGGTAGTGTACTAGTGAAGAAAGAGAGTATCTATCTCATTAGGATACACCATGTCAAAGTATAGAACTTAAATGGAGAACTTGAACAGTAAAAATTATTGGCCATGAAAATTTAGAATATCTATCTATCTCGTGGAGGAAGGATTATGCACAAGGATCGACCAAGCTCTATTGTATGAAGCATAAATCATATGTCCTTCATTACTTCAAAAAGTTCAAATATATTGTTGAGAAGGAATGTGGTAGGTACATTAAGTTCTTAAGGTTAGATGGATGACAACAATATATCTCCCAAGAGTTCTCAGATTTCAAGGATACAAATGGCATCAAGAGACAAATCACAAGCAGATACACACCACAATAGAATAGTGTGATAGAGAGGAAGAATAGTTACATTATAGAATGTTCTAGAGCCATGACAAAGAAGATAGGTATGCCCAATTGCTATTGGGCTGATGTGCCAACCACAATTATGTACATCATAAATAGAGCACTTGATTAGGTATACATAATATCACACCCATAAAGCTTGGTGTAATAGCAAGCTAGATGTATCACACGCGAGACTCTTTCGTTGCACATGTTATGTATTGATTCCAAGTGAATTATGGAGGAAGCTTGATGGTGTCTTTACAAAATATGCAGGTGGAAAAAGGGTTATAGATGCTCTAAACCCACAACAAAGGAGTTAAAGGTACTAAGAGATGTTAGATTTGATAACCTTCTACATTGTTATGCTACAAATGTATCTGTGTAGGGTAATGAAGATGAAAAAAGTAAGATTTCAAGGGCTGAACAAGAAAGCATGGTTCTTAGTGGATCTCTTACTGGAATCCACTACCACAAGGAGGAGATAAGGAAGAAAGCTCACACACACACTCGCACAATCAAAGAGGAGCACACACACACATATTGAGGCAAGGAAGAATAATATTCTTCTCCTTCTTTTATTACATAAAAGGAATATAAAACAATGAGCTAAGACAAGAATACGAGTGCAATATATAAAGAATAGTACATATGGAAAGTCGTAATGTCCGAATGAGTGGGTTGGAAGGAAAAAAATGTGCCAATCACTCTCGATAGATAAATCTAGTAAAGGTCAATGAAGTATCCCTAATATATACCAGTGTGACCACTATACATGTCAGAGAAATGGAAATGTGGTACGTGTCATCCTAGATCATCACATGTTGAGCTTGATATATCAATACTCTACCTCAATCTCAACACCATGTCCTCTAATCCAAGCATCCTCAAAAACTTCTTCAACTTCTTTCCTCGAAGTGCTTTATTGAAAATATCAACAACCTGCTCATCTGTTCTCACATAAACAAGATCAATATCACCTACTAATACCTTCTCTCTAATGAAGTGATAATGTACCTCAATATGCTTTGTTCTAGCATGAAATATAAGGTTTTGTGCTAATTGTATGCTACTAATATTTTCGCGATAGATGGTGGTAGGCTTTTGCACTTCCACACCTAAATTTGCAAGTAGCATCTCTAGCCATGATGCCTCACATTATGCCATTGTAGCACCTCTATACTCAGCCTTTCTACTCGACATAACAATAGTGTGTTGATTCCTACTACTCTATGTAATAGTTGCACCTCCTAGTGAGAATAGAAAGCCACTACTAGATCTTCTATCTAGAATACTACCAGCCCAATCAAAATTGATGTATCCATGAACTTGCAAATCTACACCAGCTTCATAAAACAATGCATAATCCAAAGTGGTAGTCATATAATGTAGAGTGCACCTCACAGAATCTAGATATGGTTTCTTGGGAGCCTGTATTAATTGACTCTCAAGTCCAATAGTGTAGCTTAGATCAGACCTTGTAATTGTGAGATATATCAAACTTCCCACCATTTACCTATACATAGTAGCATTCTTTGATGCTTCATGTGATGTAGTATCAAACTTAAAATTTTTCCTAATGGCATAGAAATTGGCTTACATTCATCCATACCATTCTTTTGTGGCATATGCAAGGCATATTGCCTTCATGACATCCATATACCTGTTTCTGCATAAGAAGTTTTTTAACCTCTTGAATGCTTTCTTCATTATCACTAGCCACAATCAACGCATCAACATAAACAACCATAATCGTGATCCCATCATCATGCTTCCTTGCATATAGTGAATGATCTACATCACACATAGAAAACTGAATGGTGGTTAAGAAATTTGGAGTCCTTGCATGCCATGCACGAGGAGCTTTCGTAAGCTCATACAAAGGCTCTTACAATGTGCAAACATATTGTGGATGCTTGGAATCTTTATATCCTTGTGGCTGGTCCATGTATACTTCTTCCTTTAACTCACCATGTAGGAAGGCATTCTTCACATCCATCTGATGTAAAGTCCATCCTTTTATTGTAGTTAATGCTACAAGTGTTCTGACAGTAGCCGTTGTAGCTACAAGGCTGAATGTTTCCTCATAATCAATGCCATATGTTTGTGCATATCCTCTTGCTACCAATCGTGCTTTATACCTGCTTATGCTACCATTAGCGTTGTGCTTTACCTTGTACACCCACTTGTATCCTATGGGTTTCTTTCCTTGTGGCAATGGAACCAACATTTATGTATGGTTTCCATAAAGTTAAACCATCTCCTCATCCATAGCTTTCCCCCAATTTGCATTTCGAATTTCATCTTCAAAATAAGAAGGTTTAGCATGTTGTATTAGCTTGGTCATGTAGTCACAATGGTAAGACATATTACTCTCATATGTCAATCATTGCACATAATTCTACATTCTCCGAGATCTTCTTGGTCCTAGGTCACTTCTCCTTGTATCATCTGCATGTGCCTTTATAACTCTTGGGGTCTTCACAGAGGGCAATCCAAGTTCCTCATCAAGGTTTTTTCCTGAACCACTTGAATCTCCATCAATGTCTCGAAACTGGTAGATGTTTTACTACCAACAGAAAGCTTTCCTGTACCTTTCGTTGATGTAGTTGATGAATTTCTTGGATTGAAATTTCCAAAAAAACTTCCACTCCATGAATTTGAGTTGGAAGTATTGTTTGGTTATGTATCTCGTCCACTCAAAACTTGAGATTGTGTACTTGATTTCTCAGCATTTCCTTTCTCATTTGGTTCAAGAACAAGTCCATCTTGGCATCTGCATATAAGCTTGATATTTCATCAAACACCACATCTCTGCTTACCTTCACCTATCGTGTGAGTGGGTTATAACATCTATATCCCTTTTGCTCAAGGGAGTATCCAATGAAGATACATTTTTATGCCTTTGGATCAAGCGTTCTCCTCAACTCATCTAGAACATGTACATATGCAATACAACCAAAAAGTTTCATATGTGATAAGTTTGGCTTTTTACCCATAAACTTCTCTTTAGGTGTAACTTGATGTATAGCACCAGTTAGAGTTGTGTTCAAGATGTATATAGCAGTATACACAGCTTTTTCCCAATAAGTTTGAGGCATATTCTTCTATAATACTTCTATTTTTGCATTCAACAATGCCATTCTATTGTGGTGTGTACCTACATGAAAACGGATGTCAATTTCCATGACTTTTAAGAAAGTTGTTGAACTCATTTGACATGTATTCATCTCCTCCATTAGACCTTAATGTCTGAATATACTTCCCTGTCTGCTTTTCCACCATAACTTTAAAATTCTAGAAGTGAGTGAACACCTCACTCTTCTCTTTCATGAAACATACCCATACTTTTCATGTATGGTCATCAATGAAAGTAACATAAAACCTAGAACGACCCTTAGATGTGGTCTTCGCAGGACCCCAAACATCTCTATTTACTATTTCTCGTACATTCTCACTAACATGCTTGTCATTTGGAAATGTTGCTCTTGAATGTTTACCAAATTGGCATGGTACACATACCTTCTGCATCTCTGCAAACTTGAAATTTGGTACCCCCATTGACAATCTCCTTTGACTGTGTCAATTTTAGCCTTTGCAAATTTACATGTCCAATTCTTTTGCATCAAATCTCTATATCAACAATAACTCTTCCACCTTTTGCAAACATGTCTGCATTCATTTTAAGAATTTTCACATTTAAGCTGAACATCCTATCCACTTTGTTTCCTTTGGCAATCAATCTTCCATCCTGTTTCTACTCTTCTATATATAACCCATTAGCATTGAACCTAATTTGTAACCCCTGGTCAACCATTTGTTCAACAAAAACCAAATTCTTTGTTATATTTGGAACATGGAGCACATCAGCAAGATGTTTTACCTTCCTATCCTCCATAGACAGTGCTATGCTTCCTATATGTTCGATAGGGTGTGATGTGTCATCAGGTGTTTCAATATATCGAGGAACTCATAATTTTTGCAAACTAATAAACCTTTCCGCATGACTAGTCATGTGATTTAAAGCATCTAAATCAACATACTAGACATTTCCATTCAATTTTGAAACATCAATAGAAATCATATTCATCATGTGATGTTGAACCATGAATAGCTTCTCAGAATCCTCTACACTTGTGGATGCATAATTGTTTTGCTGCCTTCTATTATTTTGATTCTTCAACCTGCAATCATCTTCAAAGTGTCTAGGTTCACCACAATTCTAGCATAATTCCAGCATCCTTTACTGTCATTACCTGAGTCATTTCTTTGGAAATTTTTGTGGCCCCTTTGGCTCCCTCATCCTCAAAACTGTCCTCTACCTCTTGCATGATTCTCTTGTTAACTTTGGTCTTGGTTATTGTGTCCTCTTTTACTTTTCAAGCCTCTACCTCTTCCTTTGCTAGAGTAGAATACCTGCTCAGAACTAGGTTTTCCTTGTGTGTTTGAGTCCGGAAAAAGACTCATTTCTTCAATAATCAGCATGGACACCAGATCAGTAAAATTCATAATATTTTCCCTCGTCTGAATAGATGTTCTAAACTTCTTATATGCAGCTCCTAAACCATGAAGGCACACTTCCACCTTATCATCATCATCATCATCATCTATATTCACTCCACTAGATGCAAGTGACTCACATATGCTTTTGATTTTCAGGATGTAGTCACTTACTAGTAGGCCCTTTTTCTCCAATGTATGTACCTAGTTCTTATGATGCAATTTTCGTGCCTTTGTATTGATCTCATACAATGTGACTAAGTTATTCCAAACCTCTTTTAGAGTCCTCGCATCTTGTATGTTCCCAATCATGCTACCTTGTATGCTAATAGATAGCCAATGCATTCCCTTTCATGCTCCTTGATTCCATTCCTCATATGCTCTTCACTGGTCTGCAATCCGGTTCCTCTCTGGCAATTGCAAAGCATTTTCGTTCTCTCCTTCAATCTACTTCCAGTAGCCCTTTCCCATCAAGAAATTTATCATTTTCAATATCCAATCATAAAATGTGTTCTTGTCTAGCTTATCTCTCATAAGCTGACTCGTTCCATCCGCATTTGCCATTCCTATAGTAATTCAAAACACTGCAAAAACACTACAAATAGTACTTTTGCTTGAACACTATCGCACTTTGACATGAAAGTTTGATCTCAGGAAAACAAAGTTTTCATGTATCAATAGTACATCAAATTTCTTGAAAGTCTTGATCTCGAATATATGAGCATGCTGAACAAGAAGCAAGTTAGAATTTTACAAACTAACCTCGTTTTTCTATGGGCCCGACCTTGCGGGCTCAAAATGGAGGTGGAGATGGCTTTGAAACTTTGATCTAATAAAAACGAGTGATCCTAAAGGAATAATAATCGGAATATTTTGACGCATTCTACCTTGATACCAATTTCTGTAGCAATCTGAGGTTGTTTGTGAATCACGTTGTCTCCATTTCTTCTCGCGTACTCTTCACCGTCGGCATTCTCCAAGAGCTCTCTATAGCCACATTGACTCTGATACCATGTCACGAGGAATTAGATAAGGAAGAGGGCTCACAAACACACACACTCACAATCAAAGAGGATCACACACACAGATTAACGCAAGGAAGAATAATCTTCTTTTCCTTCTTCTATGACATAAAAGGAATGTACAAGAATGACGTAAAACAAGAATACAATGAGTGAAATATATAAAGAACAGTACATAAGGAAAGTTCTAATGTCCACGAATGCATGAGCTAGCAAGAAACAAATGTGCCATTACTCTCTGTAGATAAATCCAGTAAAGTTGAATGAAGTATCCCTCACATATACTCGCATGACCACTATACATGTCACAGAAATGAAAACGTGATATATGTCATCCTAGATCATTACATGTTGAGCTTGATATCTCAACATCCATAATATCCAGAAGTTCTATGAATATTATGCAATCTGTTTTGTTTTCCTTTTTTGGGGCGGTGGGGGACCTATTTTTGCACGTTTAGGGGAAATCATTCTCTACACTTTTGAATATTTCTTTTAGTTTCTAATGAGGTTTAGCTCGCTATAGGGTTCGATATCACATGTGCATGTCAAATGCTTCTACAAATATTAAAAACCCGAGGCTTTTAAAGAGCAATTTCTATGCTTGGAAGAGCACTATTTTTCTCCATTTTTGAATATTTTCGAGTTTTCAATGAGTGTTTATGTTTCTTATTGGTAGCAAGACCATTTTCTACACTTGTGCATATGTGTCTATTTTTTTCTTTTTTTTTTTGAGTTTTACATAGGTTTTTACTTGCTTATCCTATCACCACAGACACTTTAACACTCACTTTTGCACTTCCATCTTGTGTTATGGGACTACACTTTTTCTTCTTCAAAAACCCGTCTCATTAAGAAAAACAAAAGTGATTGTCTTATATACATTCGCCCTAAGTTAGATGATTTCACAGAAATGGGCCAAATAATCCTAAAAAGTAGTTAGAGATTAATATGAATCAACCAACTTGTATACATAGATGGTAGAGATTATGAAACTAGGGGACCGGATAGTGCATCTGAAATGCATTTGATGCATCCAAATGGGCTTTATAGAAATGGCGATTTCTTCGAAAACGTTTTATTCACAATTAAGATCCATCTCCAATTTATGGATCCTATTTGCGTGCCTTTTACTTTGCCTCAATTTTCCATGGAAGGAGTGAAGCACCTAAGGAGTACCATCGCCGCATGATTCACCTAGACCTTCTTTTGATCTCGAGACATGACACCTAAAATCATTCCTCAATGTACAAAAAAGTATTGCTTCTAGTCCATTGTAGATTCTCATGAGAGCGTGTCGTAAGATTCTAAAACTTTTTATCTTATAATTAACACTATCAACAGATCCATTAATCTCTCACCCTATCTACTTGACGTGTCACATGACGAGATGCCTTGTGTTCTCCATATTCAAAGCGAGGGCATTGTAATTACATCTACCATGTTGTTTCCATCCTCAATTAGTTATACATTTTTGAGCTATAAAAGTATTTCTCAATAATGAGACACTTAACATTGATGTAAGAGTGCTAATTGTGGAGAGACCAAGTACACAAATAGTGGAGAGAAGCTCATTCTTGGATCCATTATTTTAAATAAGAGGCCTTTACGTCTCCTAGCAAGGGTGATGTAATAGCATAGAGAATCCTTAGGTATTATGGACAACTTCCCTGATTGAAATCTTCTGCATAACAAAAGAGATGACAAGGGCCTTTTCCCTTCTTCAGGAGGTCCTTTTCCCCACCAGCTTGTACATATTCCTATAACCCTAATGGCTCACTTATCTTTGTACATCCCCTTGGTAACACATTATGTATTCTGTTGTTCTCCAATCCTTTTAATCTTCCTTGTGCCATTTGTGTGCTTCTTTGATCCTTGATCCCCAATAATTGGTATCAAAAAAGGTCACCACTTCCTCTAGGGCATCCTCAACACCCCTTTGGTTATAGTGTTAAGCTCGCATGGAAATTGATGAATATACTCATTGCAATTAGGAATTCCAAGTAGATTTAGTCTATGGCATTGAATTTTTTGTTTGAATTCAGTTTGGCCGCCAAATGCACTATCACAATGATTCTGTAGTGAACTTTGTCTTTTTGTACCAAATGTATATACATGTTTCCGTTTGCTAGTACAAGCATCTCAAAGTCTACCACAAGCTTCACAAAGCTCGATAGGGTGTTTTTCTTCAACTTTCTATTTGATTACACATTTTCTCCCATAGGCCAAACCACAATTCCTACAATCTTTTGTCATGAAGCTCACGATGCTTGGAATGTAAACTAGTTGGACATTAAAACTACATTTCTGTATGGTGATTTACATGTAGAAGTGTATGCTTTTGGCCCCATGGTATTCTACAAAAAGGGCATGAAGACAAAGTCTACACCTTCAAAATGGCATTATATGGTTTGAAGCAAGCACCGTGCAATCAATATGAGAATGCTATTTTCTAGCACATGGTTTTGAGAACAATCCAATTGAGAGCACCTTATATGTTTATCATGCAGATGATGTACTTGTGATCATTGTTGAATATGTTGATGATCTACTAGTCATTAGTCCTAATGAGAAGAATATACAAAATCTGTTTGTTGTGATTTTGGGTTTTAAATATAGTATTTTGAAGTTGACCTTCAGGGTGAGACTAGGAAGCCAAGGGGCATCCAAAGGATTTTGAGCAATACAAAGGGAAAACTGGGACTAGAAGACAAAGCTAATGAACCTGAGATCTGGTAGACACCTAGACAAGGATAGACAAAGTAGTAGATCATCAGAGGCCACTGTCAGCCATACAACTAGTTCATGGGCATAACAACTTAGTGGTTATCCCTACACACTAAGTTCTGAAACAAGTGACTTAGAAATGTCTTTTTATCATGGAGAGACCCACAGGTAGATCAGGCACTGCCTATTTATAGACACTAGGAGGTCCCTATGAAACACAATTGGAGTATATGAGGACCAAACAATTAGGTGCTCACATCTATGAGGATGGTGTGAGGCAATCATTGGTCCAACTCAAAAATCCCGATCAACCCTTCGGACTTGAACACCTAGTGGTCATGTTTGAAGATGGTTCTTATATTGGTAAGCAAGAAACCATGTATGTGGTTACCAGCTTACATGACAGGAGAGATGAGTTTGGAAATATCATTCTTGAGAATGAGATAGAAGACCTAGAGCACGGAGACCCAGGACACAAATTCAAGACTCCTTGAGGTAAGTCAGTCTTGACTAGGGTGATCACTCCAAATTGGATTCCCAAGACAACAAAAGCATAGAACTATTCTTGAATTGGGAAACGGAGGAAGCCTTTTGGATATTCAAGCTAGATCAATCTAGCAGAATGGGTGGATTCAACATCTACAAGTTCAAAGATCCTTAGATACCATGCACAGTTATCTATCTGGATAACACATTGGAGAGAATGTCCTTGGTAAAAGATCATGGTAAGCATGCATACACTTGGCAAGGTGAATTGATTTTTCCTCCACCAAGATCTTATGTTTCCCATGGCCTCCAAGGAGCAAAACCATTCTAGGCTCATGAAGCCTAAAGGAAAAGAGCTAGACAGAGACTTGAGGTAAGCTTTGCACACACTGTGGGTAGAGATGGATCAAGACTTGAAGCTGAAAGATGTGATAGAGAGAGACATCGAGCACATAGGCATCAAAGAGATGAACATAATTTTACATTACCTAGACTGCAAGAGCACCCAAGAACTCTTAGACCCTCTCAAGTGGTCAAGGCAATGAAGAACTATTTTGATGGGTAAGGAGATCCTTATGATCATGTGGCTGAGTTCAAACAAGTGTTAAGAGCTAATCAGTTTGAGGACTTGTTCACCCAGTATGAGGCATTTGGTTTGACCCTCTAGGGTATGACCCTAGCTTGGTTTCAACACTTGAATAGTTGCAATTATCAAAATATAGGTCAATTGCTAGAAGAATTCATTGTAGAATCTTCCAAGAGTGGCCTCAAGCATAACACATCATCCTTGATCCATAGCTTTAAGCAGAAACCCCCGGAAATAGTTCGACTAGCCGGACGGAGATTTAAACAATATGTAGAGAGATGTCCTATACTTGAATTACCTACACAAGAAAAAAAAGTTTCCTTGTTTTTTGATGGACTCATAAGTGGGAAACTTAGATCATAGGTGTATCTTAAGGAACCAATCCCACTAGATCAATCTTTGAGAATGTGCATTGATATAGAAGACAACTTGGGTGAGGAGTTAGAATTGTCCAAACTCTATAAAGACGCTGACACTTCTACCAATCATACTTCCAGAACCTCCACTGAGATAGAGGAGATAGCTAAACAGGTTGCCAAGAAGCTTGGAGTTCAAAATAGAGAAACACCAAGGGTCACCTCATTGATGTGATGTTACAACTCTAGAGGAGACCACATTGCTAATGTTTGCTCAATGATGGCTCATCCCAAGGAAACTCTAATGCTCCATATTGCACTATTGAGAGAAAGTACACGAACCACACAACTCAAGATTGTCCCTACAATAGGCAGGCTGTTAGGCAAACTTATCAGCAACCTTATCATCAGGGTAGGTAACAGAACCAATACCAATAGCTGCATTATAGGCCACAACATCAATATCAACCTCAATACCAACAACAATACCAGGCACCATATAGGCCACAACCAGTCTGAGGAAACCAACTGCCACGTCCTACCAATGTGGTTCCAGTTAAGTATGTAGTGGCCGAGGAGAACCCTAATAGCATTTAGTGCCAATAACCCCATTGGTCTCACAAAATGACTCTCATGCTAATTGTTCTCACTATTCCCATGAAGATAGTCCACAAGCTTATTACACAGAGTCATCTGAGCATAGTGAGACTTATCCTTATCAATACGAGGCACCACCTATGGGAAAAAATTAGGAGCCAGAATATTCCAATGTCATGTACATGAATCTTAACCCTAGGCCCCTAGTGAGAGAAATGAGACCACATGCCCCTAGAGGACCATGTTTTAGATGTCAGGGCAACCACTTCATTTATGAATGTCCCCATCCACTGACTCTAGGATCAAGAAAAAACATCACAATACAAGACTCTTGTCCTAAAAGCGGCAAAGAACATCTTCCAAGAGATTGTCCCAGGAACCCCTCTAGTGCACCCAAGGTTACACCCATTAATGTGGTAGGTTTAGGGTTGGATTCAAGGTCAAGTAGTTTCAATGTGGCTCCTATATAGGTAGTTACTAGGGCAAAAGCCTTACAACAAGTGAAACTAGGTGAACAATCAGAGTCAAGTGAATCAGGAGAGCCTAGTAAGAGGAAAACAAAAACATGGAAGGATACCAAGGAGAAGGCCATTTGTAATTCGAATAGAAAATTATTTGAACTAGAAGAAAGCCTAAAAGACAAAAAAAAAATATAATACATTGCATCTCAAAACCCCTTGCATGCCAAAACTACATCCACTCTACTTCATCCCACCCCACCAGTCAATGTAAATAGACCGCAACCAAGTTTTGTTCTTGCAGACTGAACACCAGAAGACTTGGACATGATGTTCAAGGCCTACAAGGCTTGACTTCAAGAAGGGCCAATAGCTATAAACCTAGAGAAGATTTACCCTAGAGCAGATTTAGAGATTGAACGAACAAAAATGTGCATAAAAATGTTAGAACTAGCTCAAGCTATGCTCAATGAGACAAATTCTATCAAACTAGGTTAGAATTTTCAAGGATTATTAGAAAGATTAGAGCAATTGGTTAATAAACTGCAGGTTCCTTTACCTCCACAAGCTCAACCAATTCTTGAAAGAGACACCAATGAAAGTTTGTGTTCTGGATTCCAAGGATGATGGAACACCTCTTTCAATTAGGCAATACTCTCAAGAGTTCTTGCTAGAAATACAAGAAGAGAAATGGTCCAAGGAGAAGGATAATCCCCCTCCTATTCCTGAAATTGATGACCTTCATGATCAATTTCCCCAAGACATTCCCTAGATTTATAGAGACCAAGAAGGGAAAGAAGAAGAGGAAAGATAAGATTTTGAATCTAATCAGAAGACATGATAGACGCGTCACCAGACATTTTGGTCTGGGTGATTGGCTGGAGTTGATTCTGTTATGAGTTAATTACGGTGATTGTTAAGAAGTGTTATGCACTAGAAGCATAGTTGAATCTGTTGTCATTGTTCGGAGTTAATGAGTGAAGTTAATAGTCAGGAGTTAATAACTGATTGGGAAAATAGATAAAGGGCCTCTAAATTATGAGACCCCTGACCATCCCTAACCCACATATAGAATTAAACTTTAACAACTTTAACATTGGCACCGGCCATGGGGCATGGAGTAGCCAGTCGACGCATAGACTAGGAGTTGAGAAAGAGTCTGATGGTATATGCCTGTAACACGTTCCGGAGAATCGTACCCGAAGTATAGAAGGGATCAGCATCCTTGGAAAATTCCTAGCACATTTGGAGCACCTCCGGGTAGTAGTGGTGATGGACAATCGTCGGAAGGAAAGCGAAAAATCTAGGCTATTGGAGTACCACCTCAGCATTTCCTTGTGCAAGGATTACAGGGTATATGAGAAGTGCAACCAACCCCATCTACGGAAAGTAAGATTGTTGAAGTAAGCACTAGTTCGAGTGACAGTGTGGAAATTTCCGGTAGCAGTTTGTGGAATTTCGATGGAACTTCGAATAATTCCGGGGTCGGTTTGTAGAATTTCGGTGAAAGTTCTACTCTAGGTTCTGATTTTGAGGGAGCTATGTATTGTTGGATGGAAGTTTTGGTGAAAAGCTCACTTCAGAAGCCAGCTACGAGGAGTGGCAGTTGGGAGTAGGCGTGGGGGAACGACTTAACAATATTCGATTACCGGAGAACGTGCAAGATGATGGAACAACACAGTAGTAATTGGGTTTAATGGGCTCAAATCATTCAGGAGTAACATTTTCTCTTCATTTAAACAACATGAGCGGTTCTCAACAACAAGAGTAACATCAATAGCAACATCATCAGCAATAGCAACAACAACAACAACAACAATAGCAGGCCATACCACCACGACCGGTACCCGCTAGAGTTACATATACAAAATTTGGAGGATTTCCTAGTGATGATCCAGATGCACATGTGAGGACCTTTGAAACTAATTATGTTGTACTCAACTATCCAACAGATCTGGCATATAAGGCTATAGTGTTCGAGTCTACACTGGTTAATGAGGCTGCTCGGTGGCTAACTGAATATGAAATTAACCATTTCGGTCAATACGATGATGTTAAAGATGCCTTCTTACAATGATTCCAATTGAAGAAAAATGTGGCTGAGATCTTTGACTATTTGCAAAACAATAGGCAAAACCCACACCATAATATACAGGAGTATGCAACTTTATTCTCATCTATGACAACTGCCGCTGGCGCATGCTAACCTACTGGATGATATGATTACCTAGCAGTTTATTAATGGATTAGACCCTCAACTCAAGCAAGTAATGATCATACAATGTGTGGGTGATATGACTCTGGATGCGATCATAGCCATGGCATTACAGTTGAAACAGGTGTATTGTACAAAATATAAGAACCCAAGACACACTGCTTCTACTTATGCACTAAATCAAATGTGTTGTGCTATTTGTAATAGCGCTGGTCACTCCACACAAATGTGTCCATATAATGCTAAAGCACATGCCAAACCCATCGTAAATGCTATCATACAGGAGCAGGGACAACAGCCTACCCATTATGTACCACCGCATTTGCGAAATACTTCCTACCAAAGTTATAAAACCTATAGGGGATCGCGAGCAAATAACTTTGGCCAGACCCGGTGGCACTCTGGTCAATCGGGTGAAGGCATATCTCTTCCACCACCAAGATGCCATTTCTATGGTGAGATTGGACATATCCATAGATATTGCAAAGAGGCGTTCGAGTCCGATAAACGAAGAAAAGAATGACAACATCCAATGGCAAACATGGTATATATTTCAGCAGTAGATACTCAAGCGGCACTAATTCAAACACGGTCGGGCAAGAAATTACAACCAACTGCTGAGATTTTTGAGCCTTGCATTCGAGAACAAAAGAGAGTTTTTACCAAAGCTAGTATGTGGGCCAGTCAAGAACCAACAGTTTTTCCCCACCCAGTACCTCTGGTCCAGCAGACAACACCGAATCCACCATCGGAAGAATCGATTCCGGTGAAAGTGCCGTTGGAGAGTCCACCGGATTCCATAACGGGTACATCGAATTTTGACTTTGTCTGGAATATTCTATCGCATGCCTCTACTACAATACTATTGGGGAAATTGTTAGCCTTGGTTCTGGGTGTATGACAACAATTCCGGCAACAAATTAGTCCACGATCTTCGTGTACACCAACTACGACAACTATTAGCCCAGAAATTGATTCTACGATGGATCATGTTATTCCTTTAATCATAGTATGGTATAAAAACCAAAAAATCACTCAAGTGTTCAGCCATGGAGGCTCCGGTGTGAATATTGCGATAGTCATCCTTTGTAAACAGTTAGGATGGACTTAGATTGAGCATGTTCAATTTTTTGTGAGGATGGCGGATCAGTCCAAGGTCCATCGAGTGGGCTTGGTACGTGACATACCCATTACTCTTCAGGGAGCAGTGTTCAAAATGACTTTTGTGATCCTAGAATTACCTGCCTCAAGTCTCGATTATAATTTGTTGTTCAGGAGGCCCTGGCTGAAACAAGCCAAAGTGTTGCAGGACTCGTCTACACACGAACTTATTTTCAAAAGTATCCTCGGAAATATGTAGTACAACTGGACGAGATGAAGCCTTGCGACCTTCATGCTCGACCCTACGTAACCGAACTTGTGCATATGTTGGATGGACTTTCAAATGATGAAGAAGAAGCCTTTCTCAATGCTAACCAGGATTTGCTCACCTAGGGTACACTCGACTTACAAGCGCTTGCAGATAATTGGAATCTGGTTGTTTGTTTGGTAGTTCCGATTACGGAAGATGGGGACCACGTTATGGATCAAGCTTTGAGTGCCGAGAATTTCCACCATTTATTCCAGTCACCTAAGGATTTATCCATGCCACGATAGTTTTATGTACCAGAAGATCAGCTCATCACATGCAATCTAGGAAATGAGAGTACATCGCGGCCGGTCAAGCGTAAGGCTAGGTTACTGGAAACTTTTCAAAATGATCTACTACAGTTGTCGACAGAGTTCCAAGATGTATTTGCATGGGACTATGAAGATATGAAAGGGTTGGACCCTCGCATCTATCAACACCATGTGATGCTCAAGCCGGATGCACGCCCAATCAAGCAACCCAGTTATCCCATGAACTCCAAATTGGTCATATTATCTCACAATAAGGCATTCAAGTGGATCTAGATAAAGTGCAAGCCGTGTTGCAAGCACCTGCCCCTAAGACATCAAAGGAAGTTATGAGATTCCTTGGAAAAATACGCTGGCATGGGAGGCATATTTGCTGGTGGCACATTTAGCCATACCCCTAAATCGGTTGATCACTAGCAATCCCCGGCAGTTTGCCTAGACTGAGGAATGCTAAATTGCCTTTGATCAACTGAAAATCCTTTTAACCCAGGCCCCTATCCTCCAAGCACCGAACTAGCAACTTCTGCTCCATGTCTTTGTGAATGCATCAGACCATGCAATCGGTAGTGTGCTCATGCAACAACAGGATACGTGGTTCTGCCCTGTTTATTATGTTAGTCGATGATTGGCTGTTGCTGAACAAAATTATTCTGTCACTAATCGTGAATGCCTGGGTTTGGTTTATTTGATGAAGAAATTCCGGCATTATTTACTAGGACAGCCATTTACCTTTCATGTGGACCATGCAGCATTGGTGTACCTTGTCCGACAGTAACATTTGGGGGCTGATTAGCCAGATGGGTGTTACTGTTGTAGGATTTTGATTATGAGGTCGTGCATCATCCTGGGTCAGCACATGCGCTGGCTGATTTCTTATCTCGGCTTGATTTTGGTGAACTTCTCGATGGAGTTGATGATACTACCCCTGCTATCTATGCGACTGATTCAGTCCAGGTAGATTGTGAAGAGCTCTTGGTGGCACCTTCGTATTATGATACTCTTCTGACCCTTCTCACCAATGGAAGCCCCCCGACTAATACTTCTACTGTGGCTCGCCGTAAACTGGCAATGTATAGTCAACGATTTCGAATCAATGTCAGACAGTTGTATATCATGGATCCCTCTCGTGCACTCTTACGATGTACCCCACCCCATGAAGTTCCTTCGGTCATTGACATGGCCCATTCTACTCCTTCCAGGGGTCATTTTTTGGTCGATCTTACTTACCAAAAAATTCTACATAGTGGTTTACGGTGGCCCATTATGCAGCGTCATGTTGCGGCTTATGTCAAAAAGTGTGATGCTTGTCAGCGATCGGGACAGCCTTTAGAAGAGCATTATTTTCCACTACAACCTGTCTCTCCCTTGGAACCTTTTCAAAATTGGGGCTTGGATTTCATTGGTCCCATTACACCTCCTGCTACGATTACTAATCATCGATATATACTTACTTGAAGGGATTATGCTACTTTGTGGGCAAAAGCTTGGGCTTTATGATCCGCAACTACATTGTGGGAAGGATTTCCTCACTTGAATTGTTATATAGAAAAATAAAAATATTTTGATTGAAAGTTAATCCGATGATATCTCTCTCTCATATTTTTTAATGCTTTGGTTTAAAATGACTAATGTTATCTCTTGGGTGCCTGCAGGAAAAAGAGAAAAATATGTTTTGAATAGAGAATGGAGGATTAATTGAACCCTTACTTGGGCTCTTTATTTTTTATGTTCATTTTTAGGTGATCTATGTGTATCCATAATTTTATAAAGATAATTATATGCCTATGTTTATAGGGTTGAATATGTATATATAAGCAAATGCATTTAATTATGCATGTGTTCAAGTACCTATGAATGTGAATGTGAATTAGGATCTATAATATATATATATATATATATATATATATATATATATATATATATATATATATATATATATATATATATATATATATATATATATATATATATATATATATATATATGTGTGTGTGTGTGTGTGTGTGTGTGTGTAACTATGTCTAAGTGCTTTACCTACTTAAGTACGGGAACAAAGATAGAGTTCTATAAATTAATATAATTCAATGTGTGTCTATGTGTTTTGATCTGCAAGATTAATATGTGTGCATTATGTGATTAGACCTATGATTATTTGATCTAAATATGTGTGTCCCATTATATCATCATGTGTACTTTAAATGTTTACAAATATTTGAACTTTATTATTTGTTAAATGACTAATAAAAAAAGAAACGATTTTTAAGCAATGAAATAAATATCAAAAATATTACGTTAGTGAAAGTTCTAGTCTACTTTAGGTTAGTGACCTAGTTAGTTTTAGTATGCATGGTCAGTATTAGTAAAGTGAATGCATGATTTCACTAAACTAAAAGATTGATTACGTACGAAGTTCTCTATGAAAGGTATATATATGTAAACTTATGTACTTTTTTGGTTAATGTTCTTCTACAGGTACGCTTACTCCAGAGAGAGAGAGAGAAAGTGAGAGAGAGATTCATTTCTTGCAATGGCTTTGAGTGCACATCGATTTGTCTGTCTGCATTCGCCTGAGAGCATTGATAGACTACACATTTCGATTTGCATTTGGGGGCTTTGAACCGTTGAGTTGAGGCACATCGATTTGTCTGTCTGCATTCGCCTCAGACCATTGATAGACTGCACATTTCAATTTGCATTTGCGGGCTTTGAACCGTTGAGTTCAGTTTGTGCTTTTCATCATCCTTGATTTCAAGCACAAATGGAAGATGCAAGTCAATTTTGATTCACTATTGGTCTATTATGCGATGTCGATTTATCTGTCCATATGTGTGCGCACATAGGAGCACAGATAAAGAGAGAATGATGCATAGATAGATGTGCTGACAAAGTGAAAGAGATGTGTTCTGCTATTTCCCCATCTCCCCGGCTGTTGTAGATGTGATGATCAATTTCTTTTTCTTTTGATTGCTACAGATAGAAGAAAATCTCAATCCATTATCACACTCAGTTGCGCCTGTGAATGGAGAGAGAGGGATACAATTTCCTCCGAGAAAACTTTAGTCTGTAAGACCACAAGGCTCAAGAAAACTCTATCGAAAGATCTCTTTGAATATTTGGCTCTTGGGTTTTAATGATTGCCTTACTTTGTCTTCCTGCATGAGTAGATTCTCCGGGGCCTCTGCCTCAATATCATTGTTAGGATTGCTATTTTTAACCATGGGGATGCTTACTGATTTTTTCATCTGCTTGATTCGCAATGGAGGAGCATAATTTGGCATGTTTGGGCCATTGAATGATGACTTTGTCTCCTTCACACGATCTGGTTTGGATATGGATGGTACTACTTGTTCATCAGAAATGTTTTGAATGTCTAGATTCGCAGATGTTTCGTCAGCGAGTGAGGATGCCATCGTAGTTAAAGCTTTTTCTACCTGGGGTCCTGCTTGAGACTTCGAAAGATCTCTAAATACTTGGAAATCACTAAGTATAG
Organism: Ceratopteris richardii; assembly: GCA_020310875.1. Classification (NCBI taxonomy): domain Eukaryota; kingdom Viridiplantae; phylum Streptophyta; class Polypodiopsida; order Polypodiales; family Pteridaceae; genus Ceratopteris; species Ceratopteris richardii. The sequence continues at coordinate 173,002,454 of CM035415.1, forward strand.
AGTGCTCATGGAGATCTTTAATTTTTGCACTGCTTGTTGTACTACTGATGCACGCATAGGCCAAAGCTAACTACTTCTCACCCACATCTGAATCAATGATGCTTTCACATGCAGCTTATGGTGTGACTGGAAATTTGCCCCTTGTCATGGTTTTTGCATCATCACTTGAATCCCCTGTGGAAAAATCGAGCTGCCCTAATGAATGTTTAATACGCACTTTATTAAAGCAGCGCTGTGGAGGTGATCGCAATCTGGGTGGATCGGGTCTGGTCGTGGCACACACAGGGTGTATGAAGCTAACGAATGTTGGAAGGTTTAAGGAGATGAAAGTGAAATTAATGTTGAGTATGGAGAAGAGAGAGATGTTGAAATGATTATGGGAATGGGAATGTAGGAGTGCAAGTTAGATTTATGAACATGACTGATAAGAATGAAAGAGAACCATACACACGAATCAGATTTGGATGGAAGAATGGTCCATTGAAGGAGCTTCTTAAACACTTCCTAATTCTAATCCATATGCATAGTCTTCTTTGGATGATATGTATGCATGACGAGAATAGATGGAATCCTTACACATAAATCAATTTCGAAAGGAAGAATGGTCCAATATTGGAGCTTCTTATACACTTTCAGAAACTAATCAATATGTATGGGTATGTATGGATTTTATGCATGCAAGTGAATTATGATGATAGAGTTTAATCACAAGCTCAATGAAACATACTCACTGGTTCAACGCAATACTGCGGAGCCTTCTCACACATAGAAGAAAATAGAAGACATGTAAAAATACTTAAGAGACTGAGAGACAAGAGACAAGAGACAAGTGACAAGTGACAAGTGACATGAATTAAAAGGATTTAAATTAAGATACATGTATAAGATCGTCGTGATACGTCAAGCTAAGCAGTCTACTGATCAAAGGCGGTTCCGACCTTCAAACCATGACAGTTCAACCGAATGTCACATGTAAGAAGATGAGTTCCACTTCATTGACCCTATGTATGTCTAGGCTCGTAACGTCTGACTAAAGAAGTCTAAGACTCATTAAAACCAGCTCTAACTCACTCACACGCTCCACCGAGGGTGAGTCAGGATAAAGATGCGGGTTTCAAGAGCCTATCCTAGATTGGAGTTCTAACTTAAATTTGAAACTAGGTACTATATTCATACTTGCCCACCTTGGATTCTCACTCGCTCAACCGAGGGTGATCGTCTCAAGGAAACCTTAAGCTACCAAGAGCCCTATGGATGCCTAAAAATGATGGTCTAGGACTTTGGAGGGGGTTTATATAGTTTTTTGAATGAATTTGGGCCCTTGGATCTAGAGAAATCAACTCTCAACTCTAGGATCACCACTTTCTATTACAACCATTTGATTAATCAAATCAATGGCTTGGAATTGTTCTTTCTATCAAATCTAGTGTAAACGAGTGAAATTTAGGTGCCTTCATTCTCCACCATTGGATCTCGGGATGATCTGGACCGTCGGATCAGTGCTGACATCAATTCGGATAAGATAAGCCACTATTTTTGGAGAAACTTTGCATTATTGATCTTTAACTGTCAAAAAAGTCTTCTTTGATGAAAAAACTCATGGATCCTCCTTCTTTTATGCTTTAGTGCATCCACCCTTGAATATGAGCTCATCTTGACCGTACAACATGGTTCAATCATATTTTTCCATGTGGCAGCCCTTCAAGCCTTCAATTTTCTTATTCTAGAAAATTGCGGTGACCTTGAAAACTAGATTTTGTGCTCTTTGACCCTTCAAATATCCTTTGATGAAGATAAAAGTTTGTAGGACTATGTTTTGAAAGGCCTCCTTTAGGAATATGCAAAAAAAAATCCCATTTGAATCTTCCTTGTACAAGTTTGACTACGTTTGGAAGCTTGCAAGGTGGCGTTAAGGTCTAGGAAGCTCTGATAGCCTTGAAACTTTGTAAAAATATGTAGCCACATATATTATTTGTAGATGCCAAACCATATGGCTAACAAAAATTCCTATACAAAATTTTGTAGGGTCTAAGTGGAAAAATTACATTTTTTACAAAATGCACATGGCATATCGATCTGCTAGGAAATCCATTTTCATGTGAAATTCGGGCTATAGATAGCCTTTGATAGGCTTTACAAGTATATGAGTTTTCATGAGATTTGGAGACATTGAAATTTTTGCCCTAATTTCCAAAGCTTGACCAGCTTTGACTGCTACCCTGGATTTGCTCGATTTCTTCCAAAGTTTGCATGTGATCTCCCTTTGACATCCTTGATGCATCTTGGACTTCTTAGGGAATTCTGGCTACCTTCACCGAATGTGTTTCCTGTAGGCCTTCATGAGTGAGAGAGGAGAGAAAATCTCGACGATATTCGCCCCCACTAAACCTGCGATTCCTTCGGAAGCGCCACTCTAGTATCTTTGAAAAACAAAATGTTTCAGGCATCAAATTATTTTATAGGAAACATACATGGAAGGAAAAATTGATCATATGCATGAATGAGTAGGCAACATGACATGAAGCAAAATTTGCATGAAAGAAAGAATTGAAACACGCAACATGAATATGCATGAACAAATAGGCAACATATATGCAAATGAACAAGCAACATTGACAACAAGAAAGAAAACAAACAAGCATCAATATGAAGTGGAAGTGGATGTATTGAGTCGTTTTAAGCATCAGTTCCTCTCACCTTGAAGAAAAATTTATACCTTTTTCATAAAGCAATCTACCTTAAATACGCTTATAAACAAAGATTTAGGATTTTCAAGAGACATCTTTCATCTTTAGCTTATTTTAGATCAACTCCTCTCCTACATAAATATGAATATGCTCTTTCTCTGATAACATGCAAGGAAATCTAACTAAACTCCACTAATGCATAAATCTGCCTATATAGCCTGTGATTTATTCTACTATGCCTCTTTATCCTCCTTTGGCTTGCTCTTTTTGTTTTATGATGATGATTCGGCAACTTTATGGTTACGATCACTTTTTTGGGGTGGAAGAAAGTGTAAACTTCCTGGTAATATGTAGTAGCTTTTTTTTTTTGATGACGGGGAGAAATTAAACCCCGATACAAGGTACAACCATTTTTGATGACGAAGAACAGTCATTTAAACTCCAATACAAGTGCTGTGAGATGGACTAAGGATGTAGAAACATGCAGTAGCAGAAGCTAGGATTTCAGCAATTATGCTTTTGATACAGGATACATATGCATGTTTATATATGAAAGTCATATCACCACAATAAACCTCCAAATCTACATGTCCTATATTTCCATAATCCAAGATTATAACCGATTTCTTAGTAGATAAATTACTACTTAAGATACCATTTTACACAAGTAGAGAAATCATCATTTGCCCTTTATTTTTTTTACTCAAGTGATGTGGATATGCAATGCAATGCAAAGACTGAAAATAAACATGCATGAAACAAGAACGGAAAAAAACTAGATTGAAAAAAAAAACAAAGCAACATGAACTTGAAAAATTAATGATATTTTTATGTTTTTTATTTTTTTATTTTACTTTTTTTTTAAATAACATGGATAATCTTGTTTATGAATCGGCCTCCTTGTTGTCATCGTCTTCAATGTCATCATCCAAAATGTACTCATCATTATCACATTTCTTGAATAACTTTATCCTTTTACCTGCAATCAAAGTTTTTAGTGCAACACCATTTAATTCACAAAGAGCATACTTACCATTGTTGTTGACTTTTGATACAATGTATGGCCCAAACCACCGATGAGTGAGCTTTTTGCGTGCATCATATTGAGAGTCAAATGTACTATCATAAATGAGCACCCAATCTCCTAATTCAATTGGCTTAGGACGCAATCGATGAGTTTTATCAAAATAATGCTTGTTCTTCAGTCTAGATTCTCTTAATTTTTCAACGGCATCATCAAGTCTTAATTTACCTTGTTCTAACTATTTAATGCGCAAACTCGAAAAATCATCAGTAGACATGTTTTTAGACCAAGGAAAATTTGACCATGCAGAAATATGAGACTGAATTGGAAACAATGGTTTTTGATAGTACATGAGTTCAGTAGGCATATATCCAGTAGTACGTGTGCATGTCATTCTATTTGCCCAAAGTGCAATAGGTAAGAATCTAGGCCATTGTTTGATGTCACCGTTACATGCTTTAGATATGGCTTTCACAATAGGTGGATGCCCTCTCTCTATCTTACCATTGGCCTCTGGATTATATGCAGTGGTCAGAGACAAACGAATATCGTGACGCTCAAAGAACTCTTTAGCTTCTCTTGCATTTAACTCTTCACGATCCGCAACTACTTTCTCTATGGACCCAAAGCGTCTTATGACATCTTCAAGCAAGAATTTGTAAACATTGTAAGTGGTCTTAGATCGTAGTGCACGTCCCTCTACATGATTAGTTAAGTCTTCTCTTGCAAGTACAATGTAACGCATTTTGTCAATACCTTTAGGCATAGTTACAAGATCTATTACCCACTTGTAGTGAATACAAGGTGGGTAAGTAGGATGCAACGGATCTCTATGTTTGACTCATGAATGAAGTTGACAAGTAGAACATGTAGAAACATAGCTACTAATGTCAACATACATCCTAGGCCAATAATAGGTACTTATAATTTTTTCATATGTTCCAAAAAATCCTTTATGACCTGCTGTAGCTCAAGCATAAGCACCACCTCCTTTACTTGTCAATCCGCGGAGACGTGAGGACCGGTATGAAGACCACGAGCAAGTGAAGGCACAAGTGCGTGAGTGAAAGCACACAAACATGCACACACATACACACACACGCGCACAAAGTAAGATCAAAGAGAGGAACAATGGAAAGCTTAGATTGCAAAAGAGTTCTCTTACAAAAGTTCTATTCTCTAACAAGCTAACCCCAAAAATGAGCTCTCTAGCTCTTTTTATAGTTTTTTGACTAGTTTTGGCCCTGTCCAGACCTAGTGTCCGGCCTAGTTAAAAATTAGGTTCCAGGGCTTATTTGAGGGCTCAAACGAAGTCTAAAAATTATGAAAATTGGTACGATGGTACTTCTAATACTCCTCAAGCTCGAGGACTCCTCGGCTTGAACAAAATGGAGTTACTAAAAATAGATAATGGTATTTACAATGGTTTCTAGTGATGAAAATCACTATTTTTGTAGGGGATTCTTCTGAAAATTTGACATACACTTCTTGGAGCTCCCTACTTGCTCTCTCTTCTTCTATGTCCACTTCTTTGATGTGCTTCCATGCTTTGTCCTTGACCTTGAGCTTCAACACTCCCCCCCCTCTGGAGTCTGTCGTCCCTAACAGACCCTTGTTGTAGTGATTGTTCCAAGTAGTGCCTTGAGAGGGAGTGTCCCTTCTGTATGAACACAAGTCGTCCGACATTCTTCATCTATCACTGTGAGTCTTTGCAGGTTGTAGTCTCTTGGTATGTGCTTCTGCCTTGTATTCCAGCATGACGGTGTCGTTGTGAGTCTCCGTTGATGTTTTCTAGATCTTCCAAAGTTGATCTTCATAGTAGTCAAGCCAAGTACTCATAACCCATATTGAGTGATGGGTAAGTGTGTTCGTGCATGGGTTGAAAAAAGTATGTGCCTTGTGCACGGCCTTGTAATGTAGCCCTACGCATGCTTACTTGGAAAATGCATTGGAAGAAGTATGGTGCAAAAATTGCGGGTCTTGAGCTAAGTGCTCAAGGGTATGCTGACGAAGAGGTTTCCTAAACTATCATGGTTATGGTGTTTCCAGAGTAAAGATACTTACCATGGCGAAGGTTGATGGATGTTTGCCTCTTCGTGTTGTACACTCGGCCTTTGGGATGGAACCTTGTTGATGAATGTCCATGTTGATTGTCCACTGATGAGATCTTTTGAGTGGTGGATCCCCTCTCCTCTTTTCAAAGCAACATTTGTCACTAACAATGTGCATTTCTGAGCTTGGGCTCATGCACGTTCACTTCCCTATATTGACACTCAGAGGAATATTGGACACGTGCCGGTTTCTAAGAGATTACCATGCTGATTGACATAGACCATTCACCAGTGCTACTGTTCCATACTGGTTCAGGAAATACTGAGAATTGAATTGCTTTATATTCCTTGGCAAGCAACATCGGGTAACTACACCAAGCTGTGTTGCACATATACTCTTTAGCTCACCATATGCAGGAGTCTTCTCCTCCAGAACTACCTTTTGCAGATATCTCCTTGGATGCTCTGGTACATGAAGTAGTTAAGCATCACGCAAGTTGCGGACCTTCAAGCTCTTCATTCCTACCATGGTAAGAGAAAATCATAGCTGTAGATGGCATGTTCATGCCAAATGCTTGTCTTCTACCAGATAAGGTAGCAATAATCTCACTGCTGGCCGAGACACACTGGGAACAAGCTCTCTCCCACTTCTCTCTTTTTTTTTTTTTTTTTTTTTTTTTTTTTTTTTTTGAGGAACAGGATATCACAAAACAAGAACACAAAAGTTAGTATCAATAGAAATGTTCGACATATGTCACTGTGCTCTTGTGCATGGGATTCTCAAGTGTGTCTATGCACGGCCGTGTAATGTGGCCCTATATTAATGCATACTTTGGAAATGCATGACCTAAATGGTGCAAAAGACAGGGTTGTGCAAGGAGCACATGGTTGTTGCTCGTTCGAGGCTTTCGATGTTATTTGTGGAGGTTGATGCCGGCCTTAGTGGAGGTATCCATTGAGTCTCGAACTGATGTAATCCTCCTTATGGGAGTGCATTTTAGAACATCATGTGGCACTGTAGAGGTCACTTCAGGCGTCTTTCTCTTTGGATGCTTTCTGAACTGTGGTATCCAGTGTGGTTGATGCTTTGGTTCGGTGGAGGCTACTTGCACTTTTGGCTTCCAAACCCATATCCTTTTTGCATGTCTTCCTACTAATGTTGAAGAGCTGATTTGATCTTCCTTTGGTCTCTGTACGTGGTTCTTACCCTTTTCTCTTTTTGGCCTCTTTGTTGAAACCTTTTGCATGTGGGAGAACAAAGGTTGTTGTGGGTGTAGGATCTTCTTAGGTACCCACATCTGTAATTGCCCTTGTTGAGCTGCAGCTAACTTCTTAGGCACCCAAACTTGTTGGATATCTTGTGACGGAGCTTGTCTGAGCTGCTTCCTTCGTCTTCTGGCTTGGTTAGTGTGCATGGATGGGATTTGTGGGGGTAAGGTTGGTGGTTGCTCTCCTTTGCGTACCCAGATCTGCTTCATGCCCGGAACCGCTTTTTTATCGAATGGTGTCTTTCTATTTGATGTAGCAGTTGTCGTGAACGGTTGTGTTTGCTTGTGTGGTGGGCTCACTACTGTGGCTACTTGAGTCTTTGGAGAAGAAGAAAGATCCACCCGCCTTCGAACCTGGTCTTCCACGATTGACTCCTTCTGCATCATAGAGCTTTTGACACATACAACATCTTCTTTCATATGATTAGTCTTGGAAGAACTAAGAGAGTGTGTGGTGCCATGATCTAGGAGCATGCAGTTCTCTAATTCTAATGTAATGCATTGTTCATGTACCCAAACTTGAAGAATTTGACTTCTTAGGTTTAAGTTAACTGCATGGTCATAGATCCAATCTTGACCCAAGACAAGTGGTTCTGTAAGGTTCTCATCTTGACATACTAGCGCTTTGACTTTCATTGGAACATCTTGAAGGTAGATGGGAAGTTCCACCTCGCCCAAACAAGGGGTTTCCACACCTCCCAATCCTATGAGATAAGCTTCTATGGGATTGATGTTCAACCCCAAGTCTTGGCAGTAGGAAAGTTTAACTGCACTACTTGCTGCACCTGAGTCAATCAATGCTTTCACCGTCCTTGCACCCTTCCCTTGTCCTATCTCTATGGTCACGAAGGGTCTTCGGTCAATGACCTGAGAAGTCACAATGCCTGACTTTTGACACATATCCATGTGATATTTTGGGGCTTTTGAGTTGACATCTAGGCCTAATCGCCTTAACTTATTTTGCCTAATACGCTCTCTGGCCTCTTCCTGTGCTTCTTCTCTCACTCTTAACTCTTCTTCTTTTCGCTTCTTCGCAGTGTTGAGTCTCATTAGCATATCCTCAGTAAGAGGTTCTTGATATAGCTTGACTCTACAGCCACTAATATAGTTTGGCAAGATATCTCCTTCTAGAGTGGCCAACTGAACTGCACCACTAGTGGAAATTCTATTAATGATCATGGGTCCATAACCTCTTTTTTCCAACTTACGGGCATGTTGTTTTAGTGTGTATACCAACACTAAATCTCCCTCTTTCAATCCCTTATCCTTGATGTGTGCATCAAAGTATGCCTTTTGCCTCTTCTTTGCAGCGTAGATGCCTGCTGCCGCTCGTAGCCTCGTTTCACCCAAGCGTTCGAGATCAAAGATCCTAGAGGACAATTCATGCCCATTCCACTCATACTCTTGTGCTACTTTTAAGGCAGGGATTAAGAAATCTAATGGTAGCACAGCGTTCTGTCCGAAGACCATCTGAAATGGGGTGGCGTTGAGTACCGTTTTGTAGGCAACTCGATAAGCCCAAACAACATGATGAAGTTGTTTATCCCAATCAGAGCGTTTATTATTTACCAATTTTGTCAATACGTTACAGAGGATCTTATTGGTACTCTCGGCTTGTCCGTTGGCTTGTGGATGATAGGGGGCGGATTTCTTATGTATCACCAAGAATTCTTGGAGAAGATTTTCAATGACTTCATTCAAGAAGTGTGTGCCTCTATCGCTCACCAACTCTATTGGTAGTCCATATCTCGTGAACACATTCTCGAATAAGAACTTAGCCGTAGTCTGAGCATCATTCTTTGTTGTGGCTTTGACTTCTACCCACTTTGTAAGGTAATCTGTGGCTACAATGATGTATTCTGCATGGGAGTTTCTAGCTGGGGGGTTAATAGGACCTATGAAGTCTATGCCCCACTTCGAAAATGCACGTCCTCCCATCATTGGCCTCAAGGGCATCTCGTCTTTTCTCACTGGATATTGTGCACCTTGGCATGTGTCACATTTCTTCACATAGGTATGTGCATCCATATGAAGAGTGGGCCACCAAAGTCCTGAGAATAGAATGGTTTTAATCACTCGATCAGGGCCAAAATGTCCACCTGCAACACCACTGTGTGCAGTCTCTAAGACCCTTAAATAGTCTGATTCATGAACGCACAGTCTTAAGTAACCATCTTTACCTCTTCGGTATAGGTTTTCTCCTACTAAGGCATAGCCTTGAGCCTCTTGCTCCATATTTCGTCTTCTTGCTAGACTGGCCTCTTTGGGTAATCTTCCCGATCTCATAAACTCTACCAATGGAGTACTCCAATCTGGAATTAATGATACTTGATAAAGGGTCGCATGCTCCACTGGTGGTTTCTCTCTACACATTGGACAATTCTTGATCCACTCATGTATTTCTTTGTCCATGCTAGGCCAATACACTCCTAAACGTTTCAAATTCTGCAATGTTCGTTGTTTAGAATAGTGATTTCCTAGCAATCCCTCATGAGCTTGCTGCAACCAACTACTATGTTCATCATCCTCGACACAACAAGCTAATACACCCTCAGTATCTTGTTTGTACATGCTTCCTGCCAATATGTGATATTTTTGTGATTTTACAATTTCTTCTTGTGATGTTTTCACATTCTTATTTGCAGGGCCGAAGGTTAGGACTGGTATCAACTTATTTGCCCATTTAGGAACAACTTCCAAATTGAACAGATAAGCATCAGGTAGTTCATCAGACACTCCTTGTGGTGACTCTCCTGAAGTAATGCGAGAAAGGTGATCTGCCCGAAGGTGGGTTCTACCTTTCCTGACAACAACTTCAAAGTCATACTCCATTAGTAAGAGGAACCATCTTACTAAGCGTCCAGTATTGCAAGGTTTATTGACCAAATATAACAAAGCTTGATGATCAGTGAAGAACTTGAACTTGTTGGCCAATAAATAGTGTCTAAACTTCTTTACAGCATATACCATGCCTAACCCTTCTCGCTCGGTTGTGGTATAATTTCTTTCGGCTGGGTTTAGTTGTCTACTAGCATATGCTATGGGCAAATCTAAATTCCCTTCACCTGTGGGTTGTGCCAGCACACATCCTATGGCATGATTGGATGCATCCACATGGACATGGAATGGTTTATTCCAATCAGGAGTGGTCAGTATTGGTGCTGTGCACAAACGTTTCTTCAGTTCATTGAAAGAATTCTCGCATTCGTCGTTCCACTCAAAATTAGACAACAAGGCATAAAGGGGTCTAGCTATGATCGCGTACATGTGGATAAACCTACGGTAATATCCACAATGGCCCATAAAGGCTTGTACCTCTTTAACATTCCTTGGCCTTGGCAGCTCCGCTATGGCTCGTACCTTATCTTCATCCGTTGAGATTCCATTCTTAGAAACAATATGACCGAGGATTTTACCTTGACGCACCATGAACACACACTTTTCTGGGTTCAGACACACTCGATATTCTCTACACTTGTTGAAGATTTGTCTGAGTTCAGGGATGTGAACCCTTCTTTCTTGGGAATGAGCACATAAATCATCCACATACACTTCTAAGCTCTTTCGCAAGAACTCTTTGAAGACATGACACATGAGCCTTTGGAATGTTGCAGGTGCATTGGTGAGCCCAAATGGCATCACCCGAAATGCAAAGATTCCCCACTCTGTAGCAAAAGCTGTTTTGTGTTGATCTTCTGGGGCAATGGCTACTTGATTGTAACCTGAAAATCCATCAAGGAAGCTATAAACTTCCTTGCCTGCAACACGCTCCAATAGGTGTTCTGTGATTGGAAGTGGATAACTATCTCTAATCGTAGCGGCATTAACTTTTTTAAGGTTAATACACACTCGCAACTTCCCGTTCTTCTTGGGTACCACAACAATGGGGGACACCCATTCGGTATGCTCAATCTCATAGATGAATCCAGCCTCAATCAACCTATCAATTTCTTCTTTGATTTTGGCTGCATAGGTATCATTATATGTGTAGGGCTTCTGTTTGGTGGGCTTAGCATCAGCAGTCATGGGGATAGTATGAGAGCAAATTCTTGGATCTACCCCTTTCAAGTCTCTATAGTGCCATGCAAACACATCCCTATATTCCCTTAATAGAGCTATGAGCTCCATTTCTTCTCTTGCACTTAGGTCATCTCCTATATATGTGCATCTCTCTTCGTTCTCTTCAATGGTCACTACAATCTTCTTGGTCTTTTCTTTATTATCATATGATTCTCCTATGATGGCCTCTCTCTTAGGCATTCGTACCAAAATTTTGCGGTCGTCAACTTCATATTTCTTGAAGTTTTCTGGTACTTCAAACAATGATTCCTCCTTTTCTTGTTTCACTGCTTTTCTTTTCTTTTTCTTTTGACTACTCTCACTTCCATCCTTTGAGTTTACTGTTTTAATACTTGTGAGAGGTTCTTCTTCTTTCTGGGTGAACACTCCTATATCTTCTAAATAGTGCTGCTCTGAGTTAAAGCAACTATCCATCACAATAGACTCCAGATCATCGTCATTCTCTTCCTCTTCTATGACATCACTAGGGTCACATTCTTCTAGCAAGGGTTGACACATGAACACTGAGATATCATAACCCTCCTCATCACAATGAGGTGTCCACTGTTCCTCATTGACAGCAATGTCCATGGTGGCTAAGATTTCTGGCCAGCCATGAGGCTCAAACTCCTCATCTGGAAAGATCATCGGTGTGTAGGCTGGGTCTCTAACTGGTCTATCTCCTAACGAAGTTCCTTCTTCTCTTGCCTTTAAACGTTTTTCCTCTTCCTTTGCAACCTTGCACATCCACAAATGAGTATCTTCATGCAGCCATGATGGATCAGGTGAACTTTCAGAATGCACAGAGATGGAATCTTCTTTTGCTTTGTGGATAGAATTCCACTGTAGGGGTGGTACATCTCTAAAGGTGTAATCCTTCAAATTGACCTTAGTGGTGACCCCTAAGTGCTGTAAGTACAAGGAGTTAGTTCCCCAATCCTGTACTATTTGCAATTGTCGTAGGAAGGGTCTTCCTAGGATCATCTCAAAGACATTATTTTTCTCAAAGTCACATATAGCAAATGTGTGCTCAAACTCTACACCACAAGTGGTTAGAGTGATCCCTTCTAGCAATCCTAGAGGTCTTTCAAAATGACCATCAGCCATTTGAAGCTTCATTCTAGTTGGTCTTAATGTGGGCTTGCCCCATTGCTTCCACAAGGAGGTGGTCGCAATAGCAACACCAACACCTGAATCTATGATTCCTTTGGTTGTGTAACCTTGGTAGGTGATTGGAAGATAAGTATTACCTTCTTCACCCTCACACATGTCCCCTATTTTGTCTAGAGGTATCTCTGGTACCCTTTGCTTAGAGCCTACTTTTGGCATATTGGACTCAAGTTCTGGGACCTGATCCTTCACATGATTCCATAACTCAGGTTTTGCTTTGAGCAACTCTTCTACAGTGAGATGACACTGCACCTTAGTGTTCTTCACGACATCCGTGTTCCTTGGGACCACTGAGTCTTCATTTCTTACTAGTATTGTGGGAGCTCTAATCTGGAGTGATTCAGATTCCCATGGGCCTGGAAATTGAGGCAGTTCTTCTAAGGTATTAGATTCAAAATCTAATCTTTCGTCTTCTTGTTCTGCTTCATCTTCGTAAATAGATGGAATGTCTTGGGGAAATTGATCATGAAGATCATCAATCTCAGGAATAGGAGGGGAATTACCCTTCTCCTTGGCCCATTTCTCCTCTTGTATTTCCCGCAAGAACTCTTGAGAGTACTGTTGAATAGAAGGAGGTATTCCAGCATCTGTGGAATTAGGAACATAAGCTCCCCTTGGTGGTGAGCTTCCTCTTTCAATAACTGGTTGAGCCTGTGGAGGTAGAGAAACTTGTGGTTTGTTTACCAACTGCTCTAATCGTTCTAGTAAGCCCTGAAAATGCAAATCCGATTTGATAGAGTTTGTCTGATTGAACTTTTGACTAGTCTCAAGTATGGCTTGAGCTTGTTCTACCATTTTCATGCACATTTTCATCCGTTCAATCTCTAAATCTGCTCTAGGGTAACTCTTGTCTAGGTTTGCCGCTGTAGGCCCTTCTTGAAGTCGAGCCTGGTAGGCCTTGAACATCATGTCCAAGCCTTCTGGGGTTGGATCTGCAAGAACAGACCCTGGTTGCGGTCTATTTACAATGGGTGGTGGGGTGGGATGAGGTGGAGTGGATGGAGTTTCGGCATGCGAGGGGCTTTGAGATGCAATGTCTTCTATTTTTGTTTTCGCTTCTTTTAAGCTTTCTTCTAGTTCCGATAACTTTTTATTCCACTTGCGATTGGCCTTCTCTCTGGTATCCTTCCATGTTCTTGTTTTCCTCTTACTAGGCTCTCCCGATTCACTCGACTCTGATTGTTCTACTGGTTTATCCTGTTTTAAGGCTTGTGCTCTAGTGACAGCTTGTATAGGAGCCACATTGCTACTACTTGAACTTGGATCTGCCACTAAGCCTACCACATTAATGGGTGTAATCTTGGGTGCACTAGAGGGGTTTCTTGGACAATCTCTGGGGAGATGGTCTTTGCCACAATCAGGACAAAAAGCCTGTATTGTGATAGCCTGTCCTTGACTTGGAGATGGTGGGTGGGGACAGTCACGAATGAAATGGTCACCATGACATCTGAAACAAGATCCTCTAGGGGCTTGTGGTCTCATTTGTCTCAACTGGGGCCTAGGGTTAGGATTTGTGTACATGACATTGGAGTATTCTGGCTCCCAATTTTGCTCCATAGGCGGTGCCTCATATTGATACGAGTAAATCTCACTATGTTCAGGTGACTCTGTGTAATAAGCATGTGGACTACCTTCATGGGAGTAGTCTGAACTATGAGCATGAGAGTCGTTATCTGGTATCAATGGGGTTAGTGGCACCAAAGCTCTATGTGGATTTTCCTCTCCCACAGCATACTTGACTGGAATCACGTTGGCTGGAGCTGGTGGTTGGTTTACCAAGACAGGTTGTGGCCTATATGGTACCTGATATTGCTGTTGTGGTCTGTAATATGGCTGTTGGTATTGATTCTGATACCTACCTTGTGGGTAAGGTTGCTGATAATTTTGTCTAACAGCCTGCCTATTGTAGGGACAATCTTGAGCCGTGTGGTTTGTGTATTTTCTCTCAATAGTGCAATATGGAGCATTCCTTTCTCTAATGTTTTGGTTTTGCATTGGGCATACGTTAGCCATGTGGTCACCTCCGCAAGTATAGCACCGATTCAATGAAGTGACTCCCTGTGTTTGTTTATTTTGGACTCCCAGCTTCTTGGCAACTTGCTCAGCTATCTCTTCTATTTCTGTGGAGATCTTTGAAGTATGACTAGTAGAACTATCCGAATCTTTGTAGAGTTTGGCCAATCCTAACTCCTCACCCAAGTTATCTTCTATGTCTATGCACGTCCGCACACACTCTTCTATGGATCTAGGATCTTTCAAGTATACATAGGATCTTAACTTTGTGCTCAATAAGCCATCTAAAAACAAAGCCACTTGTTTGGCTGGTGTGGGTAGCTCTGGAGCAGGGCATCTTTCTAGGTATTGTCTGAACCTTCTACCTGCTAGTCGCACTGTTTCTTGGGGTGTCTGCTTGAAACTATGGATCAGGGACGATGTGTTATGCCTGATACCACTCTTGGAAAATTCTACAATGAATTCGTCTAGCAGTTGACCTATATCGCGATAGCTGCTTCTACTCAATGGTTGAAACCAAGCTAAGGCAGTGCCTTTAAGGGTCAAACCAAATGCCTCGTACTGGGTGAACCAGTCCTCAATTTGTTCGGCTCTCAGCACTTGTTTGTACTCGGCCACATGATCATAAGGATCCCCTGTCCCATCGAAATAGTTCTTCATTGCCTTGATCACGTGACTGGGTTTAAGGGTTCTTGGGTACTCCCGGGGTCTAGGCAATGGAAAATCCTGTTCATCTCTTTGTTGCCTATGTGCTTGATGTCTCTCTCTTTCAGGTCTTTCATTTTCAAATCCTGACCTATTCCTGCCCACGGTGTGTGCAAAACTTACCTCAGGTCTCTCTCTAGTTCTTTCTCTCTGGGCTTCATGAGCCTGGGATGATCCTACCCCTTGGAGGCCATGGGAAACATTGGATCTTGGTGGGGGGAAAATCATGTCATTCTTCCATGTATATGCATGTCTATCATGTTCCGTTACCAAGAAAATTTTCTCTGATGTGTTATCCAGGTAGACAACTTTGCCTGGTATCTCAGGATCTTTGAATTCATAGATGATAACTATGCCCAATTGGCTAGGTTGATCTGGCTTGAACCTCCAAAAGGCTTCCTCTGTTCCTCTATTCAAAAATAGTTCTATGCTTTTGTTGTCTTGAGGGATCCAGTCCGGAGTGATCACTCGGGTCAAAACTGACTTACCTCTAGGAGTCTGGGGTCCTTGTCCTACGTTTCCTTGTTCTAGGTCTCCTATCTCATTCTCATGAATGATATTTCCAAACTCATCGGTCCTATCTGGTTGGTTGGTAACCACATACATGGTTCCTTCCTTATCAATGTATGAACCCTCTTCGAACTTGACCACCGGGTGTTCAAGTCCAAAGGATTGATCTGGATTTTTGAGTTGGACCACTGATCGCCTCAGACCATCCTCATAGATGCGAGCACCTAATTGGTTGGTCCGAATATATTCCAACTGTGTCTTATAGGGACCTTCCGGTGTTTGTAGATGGGCAGTCCCTGAGCCACCTGTAGGTTTTCCCATACTAAAAGACATTTCTGAATCACTTGTGTCTGATCTGAGTAAAAGATGACCACTTAGTTGTTGTGCCCAAGACTTGGATGTATGGTTGACACTAGCCTCAGAAGATCTAATGCTTTGTTTATCCTTGCCTAAGTGTCTACCAGATCTCAGGTTCATAAGCTTTAGTCAAGAGTCCAAATTTCCCCTTTGGTATGGTTCACAATTCTTTAGAGCCCCCTTGGTTCCCTAGTCCCACCTGAGGGTCAACTTCAAATTATCCTATCTCCAAATCAACGCATTATTCTTGAAAAAAACAGTTGAGATCGTGTAGGATTTGAAACGAGCTTTCCAACAAGCTATAGAGCTCAAAAAATGGACTTTGGATGAGAAAGTTATGTCAAATCAGGCTCCTGGGGGTCAAAACAGGCAAACAGGACCTTTGGAGAAAATCGCAATTTTGTGAACTTTCTGAAAATCGCGATGCTGTGAAGTCAAAAAAAATCGCGATGTTGAGCACAAAATCGTGTTTTTGAAAATCGCGATTTTGAGCAGAAAATCGTGATTTGAAAATCGCGATGTTGATCACAAAATCGTGTTTCAGAGAATCGCGATGTTGATCACAAAATCGTGTTTCTGAGAATCGCGATGTTGATCACAAAATCGTGTTTCAGAGAATCGCGATGTTGATCACAAAATCGTGTTTCAGAGGATCGCGATGTTGATCACAAAATCGTGTTTCAGAGAATCGCGATGTTGATCACAAAATCGTGTTTCTGAAAATCGCGATGTTGATCACAAAATCGTGTTTCAGAGAATCGCGATGTTGATCACAAAATCGTGTTTCAGAGAATCGCGATGTTGATCACAAAATCGTGTTTCAGAGAATCGCGATGTTGATCACAAAATCGTGTTTCTGAAAATCGCGATTTTGAGCAGCAAATCGTGAATTGAAAATCGCGATTTTGAGCAAAAATTCGTGTTTTCTCAAAATCGTGTTTTTGACTTGAAAATCGCGATTTTGTCCCACAGAATCGTGTTTTTCTCAAAATCGTATTTTTGGCTGAAAATCGTGATTTGTGAGAATCGCGATTTTGAGCAGAAAGTCGTGTTTTTCACAAAATCGTGTTTTTTGAAAATCGTATTTTTCACATGAAAATCGCGATGTTGAGCACAAAATCGTGTTTTTGAAAATCGCGATTTTGAGCAAAAAAAAAATCGTGTTTTCACAGAATCGCCTTTTTCACAAAATCGTGTTTTTGCTGAAAATCGTGATTGGTGAGAATCGCGATTTTGAGCAGAGAATCGTGTTTTTTTGACGGGAAATTCAAATTTCTGAGCGCCGGCTATGGCGAGCTCCGTATGAGCAGAAAATCATAAAAAAAATGCAGCGCTTGCTCTCCCTTGCACCTCCTAACTCCTTCCCACACAATAATGCATGAAAAATGGTATGAAAATGGTGAAAATGCACTAAAAACAAGAAATTTCTGTGAAGAAGAAGATGGAAGAAGGTGGAGATGATGATGATGATGAAGATGAAGAGGAAAAAAACAGAAAATGAACTGAAATGACAGTTTTTTTACCTTCCAACATCGCAAATCTACGATCTTACCATCACAACGCTCGTCCTCGAAGCTCTCTCCCCGGCAACGGCGCCAAAATTTGGTGTAGCTCAAGCATAAGCACCACCTCCTTTACTTGTCAATCCGCGGAGACGTGAGGACCGGTATGAAGACCACGAGCAAGTGAAGGCACAAGTGCGTGAGTGAAAGCACACAAACATGCACACACATACACACACACGCGCACAAAGTAAGATCAAAGAGAGGAACAATGGAAAGCTTAGATTGCAAAAGAGTTCTCTTACAAAAGTTCTATTCTCTAACAAGCTAACCCCAAAAATGAGCTCTCTAGCTCTTTTTATAGTTTTTTGACTAGTTTTGGCCCTGTCCAGACCTAGTGTCCGGCCTAGTTAAAAATTAGGTTCCAGGGCTTATTTGAGGGCTCAAACGAAGTCTAAAAATTATGAAAATTGGTACGATGGTACTTCTAATACTCCTCAAGCTCGAGGACTCCTCGGCTTGAACAAAATGGAGTTACTAAAAATAGATAATGGTATTTACAATGGTTTCTAGTGATGAAAATCACTATTTTTGTAGGGGATTCTTCTGAAAATTTGACATACACTTCTTGGAGCTCCCTACTTGCTCTCTCTTCTTCTATGTCCACTTCTTTGATGTGCTTCCATGCTTTGTCCTTGACCTTGAGCTTCAACACCTGCCCATAATGTCTCATGCATTTCCTCCATTACTTGCAATTGAAGCCCTCGTTTTCCTAGGACTCGTTGTGGATTCTTAACCTTACCCTTAGCATGTCTCCAAAGATAACTGTTACATAGGAAAAAGTTATAAGCTCGTTTCCTAATGTTACGAAATCTATTCATAGTCGAGGTAGGTAATGGTTGTAGTGTACTTAGATACTTTCCTATGTCTCTCCATTCATTTTCGTACTCAGACTCGTGACATTTCTCATACTCATATATATGTGGAACATAGTCAACTAAATTCCCATTCTTTATTAGATCACTTTCAAGATCATCATCAAATCTAGCTCTTGATAACATATCATCAACTGAGTTTGACTTACCTGAAATATGAGCTAACTCAGGATTTATGAACTTAATATATGAGATCCATCTAAGCATGGCTATATCAGGAGATGAACAATTGGCTATCACTCCAATGAGAGGCAAACAATCAGTCTCAACTTTGACATTTCACCAATGAAATATTCTTTGTCTATTTTCAAAGTTGTTACCATACCCCATAGTTCTCATCTGTGGATATTCTCGTTGTGTTTCATGTAGAATTTTGGCACCAAACCTAATTGCATATCTATTCCCTTCACTATCATCTTGACTTATGACCCAACCTATACCATTAGGACTAGTATCAATAGTCAATATAATAGGTTTGTTAGCAGAATAGTCTACATGCTTAAGGATGGGAGCTTCAAGCAATAATATCTTCAATTTATGCATAGCTTGAGTGTGTTTGTCAGTCCAAATAAATTTTCGTTTCTTCCTCAACAAGTCATAGAGACAATCAGCAACATGAGCAAAGTGTGGGATCCAAATACAATAAAAGATGCAAGCACCAAGAAATCTACGTACCTCACTCACGTTGTTACATGTTTCAAAAATCTTGCTAATGGCATCAACTTTTTGTGGGTATGGCTTTCGCCCATAATGGCCACATAAATGTCCAACAATAAGAACCTCGTTAACACCAAAGGAGCGACTAATTCTGTGGCTCATATGATGAGTGCTATGAATATGGTCTTACATGATTTTATCCCTCATATAACTATGCCATTCATTGATGATATTCCAATTAAAGGGAGTGAGGAACGTGTAAAGGACATTACTTTAGATTCATCTGGATGTCGTAAATTTGTTCTTGATCATATCTCTGATTGTGAAAGAATATTTCAACGATTTGGAGAGGTAGGTCTCAGATTTTCCATAGAAAAATCTATTTTTGGTGTTAACGAGGTTCTTATTGTTGGACATTTATGTGGCCATTATGGTCCAAATAACATAAAAGATGCAAGCACCAAAAAATCTACGTGCCTCACTCACGTTGTTACATGTTTCAAAAATCTTGCTAATGGCATCAACTTTTTGTGGGTATGGCTTTCGACAATAATGGCCACATAAATGTCCAACAATAAGAACCTCGTTAACAGCAAAAACATATTTTTGTATCGAAAATGTGAGACCTACCTCTTCAAATCGTTAAAATATTCTTTCACAATCAGAGATATGGTCAAGAACAAATTTACGACATCCAGATGAATCTAAACTAATATCCTTTACACGTTCCTCACCCCCTTTAATTGGAATATCATCAATGAATGGCATAGTTATATGAGGGATAAAATCATGTAAGACCATATTCATAGCACTCATCATATGAGCCACAGAATTAGTCGCTCCTTGAGGTAAGGTTCACATTCGCACTAAGCCTAAAGGAGTTTTCATTGTGATTATGTTATGACTATCAATTGCTAATTGGAATTGGTCATATCTAGAATATAAATCACCCATTGAATAGATAGAATGTCCTGAAAATGATTCAGCAAACTCATCTACAATGGGTCCTGTTCCTACATTGCTTATGGTGACTTCATTGACGGGTTGGAGATCTTGAATAAAACGTAGTTTCCCAATCTTTTTAGGCACAGTGGACCATCTATTTGAGTACAATGCAAAAGATGGCTCTAAAATTCTCATGTTTATCTTCTCCTTAAGTAGTTTCATTAGCTCAGGTAAGTGAGCCTTTGGAACTGGTATAGGGCGAAGATTCCATGGAATATGTGGAATAGTAAAGATTATCATGGGTGCAACTAGCTTAGGATCTACACAACCAATCTCATGAGGATACATAGTGAAGGCTTTTCCATGGCTTCGTATAACTCTCTCAAATTTATCTCTCTCCGCTGGTAAAAGAAAGTCATCATCTCTACCAATTTTCACCCGTTTGATTGTCTCGTCCATGAATATATGTCCTATGTTTTTCTTATCCCGAAGAATTCGATCATTTTTCACATCAATAATTTTTTCATTACTTCCTTGAGGTAATGGTTGAGCTATGGGTTTGATTTTTTTTTCTACAGTTTTGTACTTTGTTTCAACTAAGGCATCATGTGTTTGGTTAAATTTTGAGCACTTGTCAACATTGAGAGCATATTCCTGGATTAGAGCATACTCATCAAGGGAAGAAAGAAGAATAATATGGGAATTAGAATTTTGTTGAAGACATAACTCTAACTCCTCAAGAGTAGAGAAACAAGGAGATGTTTCAATCACATGCTCAATATTCTCATCATGTTCCATGATTTTGTTGTTTTTATAATTTTTTTGGGTTTTTTGGATAAAAGACTTGGATAATTGACCCTTATGAAGAAAATCTAATCTAGAATGTGGAAAACAAAGTGACAAACTATTGTACATGTTGGTTGGATGTGAGATGTCAAACCAATATCCACTGTTGTCCTGCTCAACAATGGATTCTATCCAAAATTTTGATCATATGTAGCTCCAAACATGAATCGAGGTGCACAATCACTACAAGCATGCTCATGACTCTGAGGAACAATAGGTTTCTTTCTAATTGACAATCGATTCCTAGGATGATTCACTCCTACCGTCATGACTTGAAGTGATTGCATTCCATCCTTAGACTTAAATCTAGCATAGGTAGACCCATCATCTATGGCTTTAGTTTCCATACGACTCTCACAAATAAAGGGTTGACCTAAGAGAACTTCATAGGAGCAATTATCTTGAATAGAAAAGTGAAACTCTTCTATGATTCCTCCTATGGATATGGGCACACTAGCACAAGCTCCATACAGGGTACCTACACCATTATCTGCAGTTCTCATACGCCATCCACAATCTTTATCTATGGGCCATCGAAACTTATCATAGACTTCTCTTGAAATCACATTGATTTTGGCGCCGGAATCTACTAATGCATTTACAGTGATAGTGTTCTTAACATTTGCTATTTTAACATGCATCTCTGATGTACCTCAAGACCAAAATTTTCTTTTAAAGTGACTTTCAGGATTGTTTTCATGATTTTCATGGTCAGGTTGAATAGGTCCTAAGAAATTTTTATTAACAGTTACTTCATCATCATCAAAGTCCTCTTCATCAGATTCATCAAAGTTTAAGGCTTCATTCATAGCTTGATCTTGATCTAGAGAATCTTGCATCTCAGTATCTAGATTAAGCGGAAACCTCTTCCTTCTAATTAGGCCGATAAAGTTATCTTTAAAAACAGGCTTTGCAATAGAGAAAACTTGTTCTAAAGACAGTCACTTGACTCTTAAGAAAAATGTCATCTAAAATCTCCATAGGATCTATTTTTCTCTCAATTTTTGAAATCAAGATGGCTTAAGGTTTTCTCTTTGGTTTCTTTTGTTTTTGCTCAGGATCTTGTTTTTGTTCATGTTCTCGTGTTTGTTCTTCAGTTTTTTTTCATTGTTCTTGTTTATCTAAAGGCTTTGGTTCTGTTTTTCTTTGCGTTGTCTTCTTCCCTTTATGTTTCTCCTCTTTGTTTTGTTCATTGGGTTGTGATTCTTGTTTTTTATCTTTGGATTGTGATGTTTCTCCTTGCTCTATGATTGTTTCTATTCCCTCTGAGGTTTGTTTTCGAGTCACTCTTCTTTCACTAGGCTCAACTTCATCTCTTTTTCGTTTTTCTTCTACATTGGATATATGAGAAATAAGAGATTGATCTTGTATCGCTGATTCCCAATCCGTTATTCTCCTAATCGCATCTCGTGCTCTTACGAAAGCCTCTATGGAAAAATCACCTTCTTTTGTCGGTTTACTTGATTCTACTTGTTGCTCATCAAGAGCTTCTAGTTTCACTCCTCTAGTTCCTACATCCATTATGGTTATATTTTCATAGTGTTTTTTCATCCCTCCCTTACCATAATTTCCTTGCAAAGGTAGCCTAGATCGATAGTCACATATTTTCTTGTCTATGTCTATTACTAGTCGTTGCTCCTTAGCAGCCTTCAATAGTTCACAATCTCTCAAAAAGTGCTCTAACGAATCATACCAAGGACACCTACGAGGACCACACACAAACCATTTTGATTTTGAGGATTTTGATTAACTTGTGGTAGGAAATTTTGAAATTGAGGATTTTGTTGATAAGGTATTGCTTGAATAGGATAATTAGGATTTTGAAAAGGCAATTGATGTATTTGAGGAGCTTGGGGAGCAACATGTGGTACTTGAGGTGCAAGAGGAGCTTCCATATTATACGGTTGATGATTCTGAAAATTTTGATTTTGAGGATTTTGAAAAGCTATTTGAGAAGCTTGAGGATACATGTTTTGATACATTTGAAGATTTTGCACATGAGGATGAGGATTTTGCATTGAAGCATTATGCATTGGAGGAACTTGATATGCTTGAGTAGGAGCTACTTGTGGATTTTGATTGGTAGCTATAACATGTTGATTAGGCTCTTGAAAAGACATTGGGCTCATTTGATTTTGGAAAGTTTTGGTGTAATTAGATTGTAAAGCATCTATAGTCTTGGCCAAATTGGATTGTGTAGCAATAAGACTTTCCATTTGCTTAGTGATAATTTCCTCTTGATATTGTTCAACTACACTTTTATTTGGCTCTACTTTAAAACCTTGAGTAGGCTCCATCATTTGAGGAATAGGAGTAGAGTCAAAAATCATAGCATGGGATTGTTCTCTAACTTGCTCCTTATTTTTTGGAAGGCTAGCTTGAGGAAGACTAGTTTGCTCATAAAGCATGGATTGTCTTTGATGTCTATGGGCTACAACCTCTACTACTTTACACACTTTTTTCCATATTCAGTAAGACCATAGCACTTATCCGGCTCTTCTAATCGCCGTTCAACTTCCCTATGAGTTTCAGGATGAAGAAGCTTAAGAAAATTGATCACAAGATCAGGTTTCAAAGTTATCTTATCCTCATCAGGAAGTTGTTCATAGCGTCTAATATACTCATTTTTTAAGTGAGTAATAGAGCGACTAGGCTTTGGTGAATTGACCCATCATAAGAATCCATCCCGATTATGTTGGCTATAATCTTCAAGATAGAATTCTTTGAGCATCTCCTCTCTAAAATCACTCCAAGGAAGACTATCATATTGAGTGACACGGTTTATGATAGAGCTATCAACAATTCGTTCAAAGAATGATATCAAAAGATCTTCCAGAAGACCAAAAATCATAGCTTGCTCTTCAAACAAATCTAAGTAGCTTCTGATGTTGATGGCATTGAATTTTCCCTTCTCTCTCAACATAGAAGAGACTATTCTTTGGCCTTGTTTCTTAACAATAAGGGATTTGAATCCTTCCTCCATCTTATGTGAATAAGCAAGTGATGCACAATGCTCTAGATCTCTCACAAATGTGTTTACTTCACGACCAAGATGTGCACGATACTATGAGAAATCTAGTGCAACACTCAAGACTGATGATGATGATATGATGAGGATGAAAAATATGAAACAAAGGATATGGATCACAACCTCCCAACAAGATCAGAAGCAAATGCCACGAAGCGTTTCACGTCGGGTTCAAATGTGGAGGTGATCGCAATCCGGGTGGATCGGGTCCGATCGTGGCACACACAGGGTGTATGAAGCTAATGAATGTTGGAAGGTTTAAGGACATGAAAGTGAAATTAATGTTGAGTATGGAGAAGAGAGAGATGTTGAAATGATTATGGGAATGGAAATGTAGGAGTGCAAGTTAGGTTTATGAACATGAATGATAAGAATGAAAGAGAACTATACACACGAATCAAATTTGGAAGGAAGAATGGTCCATTGAAGGAGCTTCTTAAACACTTCCTAATTCTAATCCATATGCATAGTCTTCTTTGGATGATCTGTATGCATGACGAGAATAGATGGAATCCTTACACATAAATCAGTTTCGAAAGGAAGAATGGTCCAATATTAGAGCTTCTTATACACTTTCAGAAACTAATCAATATGTATGGTGGAAGGAATTGAACTCACAACCTCTTGGTTAGGAATGTGATGGGCTAACCACTTGCCCCAAAAGCCATGGTTGAGGATTACTTCCTAATTCTCTCTCTTAGAGCGTGGTTCAACCATCTCCTACTAGGATTATGTTACATTCTTCCCCCCTTGGTCGATCATTGTCCTCAATGATCTACTCTTGTATCCCTCTACCTCGGTGATCAGTCCCTTGAACTCCCAAGGTGCCCTTGAATTGATGTTCCTCAACCTCGCATAGTTTCTTGAACCTTGTTCGCAACCTTGGTCTCTTGAACCCTTGCTCTCAACCTTGCTGTCTTGAACCTTCTTGTTCGCAACCTTGGTGTCTCGAGCCCTTGTTCTCAACCTTAGTCTTGAACCATGTTCTCACCCATCCTTGGTATCTTGAACACTCAACCAAGTGACACCCAAGGATTCCCAAGGATTTCACACTTCCAAGCTAGCTCATTGGAAATTTTGTTCCGAGAGCTTTCCAACGGTATATCACATGCCTCAATCCGACCTACGGATTGAGAGATACACCTCAATCATTGTAAGGTCCATCCTTGAAACCGACGCGTGCGCCTTCCACAATTCCTACCCTTTCACATAGAGGAGGCCCAAGCGCCTTTTTTAGAGGCTATTAGATCATTCCACTTTGCCCAAGCCTACTTCCTAGGCTCTGATACCAATGTAAGGAATTGAACTCACAACCTCTTGGTTAGGAATGTGATGGGCTAACCACTTGCCCCAAAAGCCATGGTTGAGGATTACTTCCTAATCCTCTCTCTTAGAGCGTGGTTCAACCATCTCCTACTAGGATTATGTTACATATGGGTATGTATGGATTATATACATGCAAGTGAATTATGATGATAGAGTTTAATCACAAGCTCAATGAAACATCCTCACCTGTTCAACGCAATACTAGGGAGCCTTCTCACACATAGAAGAAAATAGAAGACATGTAAAAATACTTAAGAGACTGAGAGACAAGAGACAAGAGACAAGTGACAAGTGACATGAATTAAAAGGATTTGAATTAAGATACATGTATAAGATCTTCGTGATACGTCAAGCTAAACAGTCTACTGATCAAAGGCGGTTCCGACCTTCAAACCATGACAGTTCAACCGAATGTCACACGTAAGAAGATGAGTTCCACTTCATGATTGACCCTATGTATGTCTAGGCTCGTAACGTCTGACAAAAGAAGTCTAAGACTCATTAAAACCAGCTCTAACTCACTCACATGCTCTGCCGAGGGTGAGTCAAGATAGAGATGCTGGTTTCAAGAGCCTATCCTAGATTGGAGTTCTAACTTAAATTTAAAACTAGGTACTATACTCATACAGGCCCACCTTGGATCCTCACTCGCTCAACCGGGGGTGATCGTCTCAAGGAAACCTTAAGCTAGCAAGAGCCCTATGGATGCCTAACAATGATGCTCTAGGAGTTTGGAGGGGTGTGTATATAGTTTTTTGAATGAATTTGGGCCCTTGGATCTCGAGAAATGAACTCTCAACTCTAGGATCACTACTTTCGATTACAACCATTGGATTAATCAAATCAATGGCTTGGAATTGTTCTTTCTATCAAATCTAGTGTAAAGGAGTGAAGTTTAGGCGCCTTCATTCTCCACCATTGGATCTGGGGATGATCTGGACATCAATTCGGATAAGATAAGCCACTATTTTTGGAGAAACTTTGCATTATTGATCTTTAACCATCAAAAAAGTCTTCTTTGATGAAAAAACTCGTGGATCCTCCTTCTTTTATGCTTTAGTGCATCTCCACTGTTGAATATGAGCTCATCTTGACCGTACAACATGGTTCGATCATATTTTACCATGTGGCAACCCTTCAAGCCTTCAATTTTCTTATTCTAGAAAACTATGGTGACCTTGAAAACTAGATTTTTTGCTCTTTGACCCTTCAAATATCCTTTGATGAAGATAAACATTTGTAGGACTATGTTTTGAAAGGCCTCCTTTAGGAATATGCAAAAAAAAACTCCCATCTGAATCTTCCTTGTACAAATTTGACTACATTTGAAAGCTTGCAAGGTGGCATTAAGGTGTCTAGGAAGCTCTGATAGCCTTGAAACTTCTTACAAATATGTAGCCACATATGGTCTTTATACATGCCAAACCACATGGATAACAAAAATTCCTATACAAAATTTTGTAGGGTCTAAGTGAAGAAATTACATTTTTTACAAAATGCACATGGTATATCAATGTGCTAGAAAATCCATTTTCATGTGAAATTCAGGCTATAGACTGCCTTTGATAGGCTTTACAAGTATGTGAATTTTCATGTGATTTGGAGACATTGAAATTTTTGCCCTAATTTCCAAAGTTTGACCAGCTTTGACTGCTAGCCTCGATTTGCTCGATTTCTTCCAACGTTTGCATGTGAACTCCCTTTGAGATCCTTGATGCATCTTGAACTTCTCAGGGAATTCTGGCTACCTTCACCGAATGTGTTTCCTGTAGGCCTTCATGAGTGAGAGAGGAGAGAAAATATTGACGACAGTTCAAGACTCCATCTATACCTGTTCCATTCGGTATGCTCATTCTCTATTCAGACGTTGATTCTGTATACTCAATCAGAAACCTGTAGCTTTGATACTTCTTGCGGACTATGTGCGGAAAACTAGAGCGATTTGTTGGTGTTAGGCAAGGTAATAAGCAGAAAAATATATATGTGAGTTGAATGCTTCTTGAGGGGACACCTATAGGGAGTGGTATAGTACCACAGCCGATGCCAACTTATCATCTTTAATAGATTGATAGCAGAGCCTTTGGGATAACTTTGCTAGCGTATTGGATTGTTTATTGTGTGTCCTTCGTACGAGCCCTCTGTGTCTCGCATAGAGAGAGAGAGAGTCATTTTCCCCTTCTCCATCCTTTGGCGATGGTGTGCAGGCGACAATGACCGAAAGAGAGAGAGAGAGAGAGAGAGAGAGAGAGAGAGAGAGAGAGAGAGAGAGAGAGAGAGAGAGAGAGAGAGAGAGAGAGAGAGAGAGAGGCATTTTCCCCTTCTCCATCCTTTGGCGATGGTGTGTAGGCAGCAGAGATCGAAAGAGAGCGAGAAAGAATGAGGGAGAGAGCATCATCTTATTCCCCTCGTTCACCTTTTGTTGCTATATGTGATGCACATAGAGATCCCAATTTTTTATTGCCTTGATGCAAAGAGAGAGAGATTACCATACATATTAATGATAGGTATGAATGTTGCATGATGTGTAGCTTCGAAGTATGGGTATGCATATGCATGTAAGTTAGAGTGATATGAAATGTGCATATATGTAAGTGGAGTATGTGTATACATGAGCATGATAAGTTAAGTATGCATGAGATATATGTGTATACATGAGCATGATAAGTTAAGTATGCACGTGATATATGTGTATACATGAGCATGATAAGTTAAGTATGCACGTGATATATGTGTATACATGAGCATGATAAGTTAAGTATGCATGTGATATATGTTTATGCATGTGCATGAGTAAGTACATATGTATGTATGTTAGTATGCATGTATGCATGAATGATTAGAATTCATATATGCATGTAAGTGAACATGTATTTATGTGTAGTGTATAAAAATGTACGCATGAGTTTAGGAATGAATTTATGTTTGTGTTTACATGCATGAATGAATATATAAGTTGTGAAGTGAAATGCATGTATATGCATATGTAGGTATGTATGTGTGCATGAGACTGTTAATGCATGCATGTAAATGATTGCATAAGTAATTATGAATATATGATAATGTTAGCAAAATGTACATGTGTGAAAAATGAAGTTTTCATAAGCATTAAAGTTAGGAAGTTAGAAGTCTATGTATACATGTGTTAGTATAGGTTTAAGTTATGTATTGAATATTAAATTAATGAGTGTCTTATATTTACTAAAAGCATACTTATTTTTCCTAATGTTCTTCTGTAGATCATTGCAAAGGAGATTACGAGCTTACGAAATTATGAGTTTACAAAATTGCGACATTTGAAGATTGAAGCAACTTATGTTCATTTTGAAATATAAAATTTGTATAGGATTATTCTCAAGAAATTGTATTAGAACTTATCATAAAATTTTGTATAGGCTTAAAAATTGTTCTTAGAGATCTTTATACTTTTACTCTGCAATTCAATTAAGTTCTTTACATTTTGTTTTCATATGTCTAAGGATTTAGGGTCTACAAGCAGTTCTGAATTAGTGTCTACAAGCAGTTTTCATATTAATACTAAAGAATTAGATAACTTTATTATAGGAACACTTCTTCCATCTTCTATTGATAACACGTTTAATAACGAAAATATAGAAATAGAAGTCATTAAAGATAAAATAGTTGACGAAACTTTACATACATTAGAGTACAATCATAATCTTTCCAGGGTTTTACCTTTACTATCTATAGTCTTACTATAACTTGATAACAAAGAAGATCTATTTCCACCTAATTTAATTAGAAAAATTGATTCAAATCAAATCGAAAACGAAGTAGTTAACATAGTTAAAGATAAAATAACACGTGAGGAATTAGTTTTGACTTCTTACTTAGAAGCTGTAGCTAGATATAGAAATGCACATCCTTACGACTCGTAGTCCTAAAAATCTTGTTCTTAAATTGTCAAAACAAGAAGAGTTTGCTATTTCTTTTTTCTCTTGGTGTTGAGGGCTGGTTGTATGACTTGAGCGCCTCCATGGGAAGAAGGATATCCAACCGGTGGAGCTTCGTCATTTCATCCCCCCCCCATCAACATTCAAGTGGAACAAGACATATTCACAATCACTTTAGTTTTGTATTTAGGATTTATTAAAATAAACAGAAGCTTGTAAAAACATATATCACGTGCACTTTAGAACTTCTACAGCGAGCAAACATCAAGTAAGGTGTTTTTTTTTAAGTTCTTTATTTTTAGTTTATACACATCACTTAAAACGAAGGTTGTTTTTATTTGCACAAGGATTTAAGCACTTTCATATTGGCATTAAAAGAGTATTTAAATTTTTTGTTTTTATTTAGGAAAGATAATTTTATTTAAAGCATTTAAATATCTACATCTTAGATTTTAGGAAAAGTTATTTTTTGCATCACCAAAAAGAAAAGATTTTATTTTTTTGAAAGAGAAAGATTGTTTACTTTATTTCATTTATAAGCATAAAAAGAGTTTAGATTTAGGTTTTTTTTATTTATAGTTAATGCTTTTATTTCTTCAAAGAAAATATTATTAAAGAAATGAATAGTAAATTAAAATATTTAAATCAAGAAAAATTATTTTATAAAATTTACCTTATTAAAAAACCCTTTAAAATTAAAAAAGTTTACAAATGTAAATTCTAAAAAAGTTCTAAATTCAAAAGAGTAAGTTAAAGAGATAAGTAAAAATTTAGGTTAAAGAAATCAAAAAGATTAAGAAAAGAAGATTAGAAATAGTCAATCCTAGGACTAGGTAAAGCCAACATCCCTTGCTTTATCCACTAGTGATAGATATAGGCAGTTTAGAAAACAATTAGAACCGCTATTAGGATCTTCTACTCCATTCAAAGCGTTATCAAGAACGCAAAAATGGAGGAGATGTTCAACAAATATGATGTTTAAGAAACAAGAAACATGATAGTCCTCGAGAGTTTTGTATTTTTCTCCCTCATAATTAAAAAAAATATATGATCGTGAATTTTGTATTTTTCTCCCTCATAATTAAAAAAAAATATGATGGGGAGTTTTGTATTTTTCTCCCTCAGAATTAAAAAAAATATATGATCCGGATTTTTGTATTTTTATCCCTCACAATTAAAAAATATATATGATCGGGAGTTTTGTATTTTTCTCCCTCACAATTAAAAAAAATATGATCGGGAGTTTTACCTCTCCCTCATAAAAAGGTAACTATGAGCATGGGAGTTTACCATCTCCCTCATCAAAAGGTAATTACGAGCACGGGAGTTTTACCTCTCCCTCATCAAAAGGTAATTACGAGCATGGGAGTTTACCATCTCCCTCATCAAAAGGTAATTATGAGCACGGGAGTTTTACATGCTCCCTCAAAAAGTAAAGTATGAATTACACTTAAAAAAAGAACATTACGAAAATTGAATAATCATGGTTTTGAGCTGTGCATATGATTTTTCTTTCTACATGTGATAAACATATGATAAAGATGATGATGAACAATATTAGTTTTTTTTACTAATATTATGATAATAATAAGATATGATGATAATTATTTGTGATGAAATATGATTGATGGTGAAAATCTATGTTTTTTGTAGCTTCTAGTTAAAGATTACTAATAGGACTTGAAGACGAATGGAGCAAATAAATTGAAGATTTGATATGATAAATTTGAAGAAGCTGAAGATGAAGATGAATAAAAATGATCAGGTGAAAGAGTTTTAAACTTTACTTATTTTTTTTAGTTGCTAACATGATTTTTTATTGATGCATTTCATGTGTAGATATGTACATCCTTCTGATAGGAAAGGAAGATTATTAAAATTATGAAATAATGACTTTAAAACTGAAGTAGGAATGTTTATGAAAAGAAGATAAGAATTAGAGACCCTATGTCTTTCATAAGGATAGGAGAGGGAACACTTGACTTGCGACTCCTAGTAGAAGTAAACTTATTTTATATAGGTAGGCTACCTATTTCTAAAGCATTTCGCTAATGAGATCCTAGTTCTAAGTATAGCATTCCTCTAGAACCTCTTCTCTGAATAGGGGTTAAGCCTTTCCCCTTTAACAAAAAAGTTGCAAAGAAAGAAATCAGAGATGCATAAAGCAGTACATTAATGGTTGTTGCATTATCAATGGAAAATGAGAAAAAGAAAGATTATAAAAAAAAAAAGAGAAAAAGAGAAAGAAAGAAAAGAAAAGAAAAAAAAATTATCCTGATTCAGTTGTGGTCTCGAAACCACTTCTGAAATACTATACGGGCAATGTGAGGCGCATTTATGCTATACAGGAGTTAGTTAGATGCATCTTATGGTAAGTGGCTAGGGAATGAGGAATAGAACACTTATATTATTACTTTTGAACGGGTTAATAGAAGAGCAAGTACCACAACTATCTGGTTGACTTCTATAGGAATTTCTAAAACTTGTTTTCAAATTCATGCATTGAACGAAAAAGTTTATGATTCAAGTCTGCATAATTTTAAAAGTTTTCTTTACTATCAGAAGTTGTACTTACCTTTAAGAGCATATTTCACATAAGTTTGAAAATAATCCAAGAAACATTTTCCAAAAGAATTTGATACTGCTTTCCTATTGCATTGCAGGTTGGCCCATCAAGGGCGATGTGTAGGTTTGGTGGGGGCAGATGTCAAAAGGATTTCCTCACTTGAATTGTTATATAGAAAAATAAAAATATTTTGATTGAAAGTTAATCAGATGATATCTCTCTATCATATTTTTTTAATGCTTTGGTGTAAAATGACTAATGTTATCTCTTGGGTACCTGCAAGAGAAAGGGAAAAATATGTTTTGAATAGAGAATGGAGGACTAATTGAACCCTTACTTGGGCTCTTTATTTTTTATCTATAAGATTTAACATGTGTGCATTATGTGATTAGACCTATGATTATTTGATCTAAATATGTGTGTCCCATTATATCATCATGTGTACTTTAAATGTTTACAAATAATCAAAACTACTTTATTATTTGTTAAATGATTAATAAAAAAGAAATGGTTTTTAAGCAATCAAAAATATTACGTTAAGGAAAGTTCGTCTACTTTAAGTTAGTGACCTAGTTAGTTTTAGTATGCATGGGGAGTATTAGTAAAGTGAATGCATGATTTCATTAAACTAAAAGATTGACTGCGTATGAAGTGCTCTATGAAAGGTATATATATGTAAACTTATGTACTTTTTTGGTTAAAGTTCTTCTGCAGGTATGCTTACTCAAGAGAGAGAGAGAGAGAGAGAGAAAGTGAGAGAGAGTTTCATTTCTTGCAATGGCATTGAGTGCACATCTATTTGTCTGTCTGCATTCGTCTGAGAGCATTGATAGACTACACATTTCGATTTGCATTTGCGGGCTTTGAACTATTGAGTTTAGTCTGTGCTTTTCATCATCCTTGATTTGAAGCACAAATGGAAGATGCAAGTCAATTTTGATTCATTGTTGGTCTATTATGCGATGTCGATTTATCTATCCATATGTGTGCGCACATAGGAACAGAGATGAAGAGAGAATGATGGATAGATAGATGTGCTGATAAAGTGAAAGAGCTGCGTTCTGTTATTTCCCCATCTCCCTGACTGCTGTAGATGTGATGATCAGTTTCGTTTTCTTTAGATTGCTATAGATAGAAGAAAATCTCAATCCATTATCACACTCAGCTGTGCCTGGAGAGAGAGAGAGGGATACAATTTCCTCCGGGGAAACTTTAGTCTGTAAGACCACAAGGCTCAAGAAAACTCTATCGAAAGATCTCTTTGAATATTAGGCTCTTGGGTTTTAATGATTGCCTTACTTTGTCTTCCTACATGAGCAAATTCCCCGGGGCCTCTGCCTCAATATCATTGTTAGGATTGCTATTTTTAACCATGGGGACGCGTACTGATTTTTTCATCTGGTTGATTCGCAATGGAGGAGCATAAGTTGGCATGTTTGGGCCATTGAATGATGACTCTGTCTCCTTCACTCGATCTCGTTTGGATATGGATGGTACTACTTGTTCATCAGAAATGTTTTGAATGTGTAGATTCGGAGATTTTTCGTCAATGAGTGAGGATGCCATGGTGGTTAAAGTTTTTTCTACCTGGGGTCCTGCTGGAGACTTGGAAAGATCTATGAATACTTGGAAATCACTAAGTATAGAGTGCTCATGGAGATCTTTAATTTTTGCACTACTTGTTGTACTACTCATGCACGCAGAGGCCAAAGCTGAGTGCTTCTCACCCACATCTGAATCAATGATGCTTTCACATGCTGCTGATGGTGTGAGTGGAAATTTTTCCATTGTCATGATGTTTGTGTCATCACTTGAATCCCCTGTGGAAAAATCGAGCTGCCCTAATGAATGTTTAATACCCACTTCATTAATGCAACGCAAGACTCCATCTATACCTGTTCCATTCGGTATGCTCATCCTCTATTCGGATGTTGAGTCTGTATACTCAATCAAAAACCTGTAGCTTTGATACTTCTTGAGGACTATCTGCAGAGAACTAGAGCGATTTCTTGTTGTTAGGCAAGGTAACAAGCAGAAAAATATATGTGTGAGTTGAATGCTTCTTGAGGGAACACCTGCAGAGAGTGGTATAGTACCACAACTGATGCCAACTTATCATCTTTAACAGATTGATAGTAGAGCCCTTGGGATAACTTTGCTCGCGTATTGGATTGTTTATTACGTGTCCTTCATGTGAGCCTTCTGTGTTTCACATGGAGAGAGAGAGAGAGTCGTTTTCCCCTTCTCCATCCTTTGGCGATGGTGTGGAGGCAGCAGAGACCGAAAGAGAGAGAGAGAGAGAGAGAGAGAGAGAGAGAGAGAGAGAGAGAGAGAGAGAGAGAGAGAGAGAGAGAGAGAGAGAGAGAGTCATTTTCCCCTTCTCCATCCTTTGGCGATGGTGTGCATGCCGTAGAGACTAAAAGAGAGAGAGAGAGAGAAAGAGAGAGATCCATGCATACTGAGTATCAGTCCAAGCTTGATCTCTTTGAGGCAGACATCGCACCTCTCCAGGAAGAAGTTCTAGCAGCAAAATCAGATGCAAGTCTCTTGCAAGAGCAGCTTTAAATTCTACAAAGACACCTTATGGAGAAGGATGCCATCATTGCAACTCATGATGATGAGATCAACAATCTTAATCAGACAGTGATTGATAAGGATTACGCTATGAAGGCTTTGGGTAATCTGTTATAGACAACATGCACTGAGTTTGTTATGGTCGAGCAGAATTGTCAAGAGATGGCTGCGAAAGTCATACAAGCAAAAGCGGAATTGAAGAAGATCACGGAAGAACTCTTTGAGAAAAGTCCCTGACAGAGGAAATAGCTCGGACCATTACACTAAAGCAGGAAGTTGAAGCTATCCAAAAAGAACGGCAAGATTTCTTTAAAACCATGCAGTTCCAATCCCAAGAGCTCGAACGAAGAGAGAAACAGCTTGGTATCCAATAGGATGATTAGCTCGCATCGATGCCGATATTGCAGAGATGAAATTGCACCGTGATGCTGCGTTAGTCAATGACTTCTACTTCTCTCTCAAGTAATCGCTTCCAGTTCTGTGCAAACTGATGCACACCTGGTCGAACCTCAAATTTTGCAGGCGATGCTCGAGTCCTTAAAATAAAAAATCTCATGCAACTTTAAATTAGCTAGATCCATGTATATACATGGAATCATTGATGATTCCTAAATCTTGTAATTTTCCCTGCTAGGTTCGAGTCCACCGTGCATGCCAGTGTTAAGGCCGTCTGAATATTATTCAGTGGATTAATTGTAATTAGGAAAAGATGCGCATTGAAAGGGTATTGCGGAAAACATTGTAACATTTTTCCTAATCAATAGAGTAGTGTGCAAAAGAGACGACAGACGCGTCACCAGACTGTTCGATCGGGGCGATTGGCTGGAGTTGATTCTGTTATGAGTTATTTTATTTGTGGTGTCATCTATAAGATTCAGTATTCAGTATTGAAGTGAATCAAATACTCTGTTAATATTTTACTGTGATGTAAGTGAGTATGAGTATAACAGTAATAATAAAGGAAGAGTAGAAGTTCTGTGTACATAATTACGATGATTTTTAAGAAGTGTTATGTGCTAGAAGCATGGTTGAATCTCTTGTAATTGTTCGGAGTTAATCAATGAAGTTAATTGTCAGAAGTTAATTACTGGTTGGGAAAATACATAAAGGGCCTCTCAATTATTAGACCCCTGACCATCCCAAGAACCCACATATAGAATTAAACTGTTGAGGGTTCCAAAGGTTCAACACAACATCCTAGTAAAGAACAAATCAGAAATTGCTCATTTCCCATTTGCACTGATCTTCTTTCACAGAGATTCCACCGGAAACGTCACCAAAAGTTCACCAGAACTTCACCGAACTTCGTCATTTCGGTAACTTTTATCGGTTCAACATTTCATAGTCACATTTCAAATTCCACATTTCTAAGTGTAACAGCGTCTTACACACTCACAGACACATGAATTTCAATGCGCTTCTATGCAGATAGTATAGACCTCTCTATTGACTTTACAGGAAATAGAAGATTACAAACAGGGAACTTTATCTTGCAGACATTTGTTGTTCTTTCTTTGATAAACTTAACACCGCAATTTACAGTATTGCAAATAATAGAACTTTATAGTTAGAGTTTTGATTACACCACAAGGTTTCATCACTAGCATGTCTGCAAAATGGTTTCTGCAGAATCTGTTCGAAGTCCTCTGTAATTCCGGTTAGGAAAACTT
Organism: Ceratopteris richardii; assembly: GCA_020310875.1. NCBI lineage: Eukaryota > Viridiplantae > Streptophyta > Polypodiopsida > Polypodiales > Pteridaceae > Ceratopteris > Ceratopteris richardii. The sequence goes on from CM035415.1 coordinate 173,038,258, forward strand.
CTCTTTCTTACAATTGTTGCTCTCTTTCTTTTGGTAACTGCTTCTCTTTTTGATCTGTCGCCCTCTTCCTTCTGGTAACTCCTCCTCCACGGTTGTCGCGCGCCTTCCTTTTGTAACTTCTCTTCCACGGTTGTCGCGCGCCTTCCTTTTGTAACTTCTCTCCTTCACGTGTCCTTTTTAATCTCAACATGGCCGTCTTTTTCTTTTTATTTTTTTTATTTTATTTTTCGAGATTTCCCTGCCTTCAACACCTGGCACAGCTCGGTGGGTAATTTTGTTAAGAATTAGACTCGAATTTAATAATCCCTTGATCATATAAAATTATCTCCCGTGATTGTTTGGAAATCTGCAGTTCTTCCACTTTAATCTTCCAATTCTGCAAACTATTGACATCCTCCTCTACACCATCCTGCTTTTCCTGAAAGTCTGCATCAAATATGTCCACCTTTTCTTCTAGTTTCCTTTGCAACAATTGTTTCCGCAATTCCGTAATTCTCTGTGTGTGCTCTTCAATCTGCTTCTCTTGCTTTGAAATTATGCATACTAAATCTTTTTCATGCTATGAAACAAAGCATGTCTGCACCTGTTCATACTGAAGCTTAAACATACCAATCCAACGACTTTGGAAAACATTCCAAATGTCCTGAACATACTTATGCAGTTGCTGCTTCAATAATCCTATTTCCGACCTCGTCATTAATGTAGCATCTAACTCCACATCTTCATCTTTTAATATCTGCTTTTCTAATTCCTGCAAAACTTGTATTCTCGAATGAAGAACTACCTGTTCCTTCTGCAAAGTAGCATTTAATACTGAAAAATCCATCATCTCTTTTTGAATTTGCGCTTGCACAGACTTCTGCCATTCTTCAAATTCATGCATAGACTTCTTTGTACTAGACAATTCTATCACATATTGCATCTTATCATTCTACAATTCCACCAACATACATACCTTCTTATCCAATGCTTCTTGAAGTGTTTTAGTCTTCTCCTGTAAAGACTGATAATCATCGATATTAACAAGTATTTTTGTTTGCTCATACCAAGACAATCTTTCCTCTTGCAAAACTAAGAAATCAGAAATTTCTTGCAACCTCTTCTTCATTCCTGATACATCATAATCTGAAATGTTAACATCCTTCGATATTTTCTCACCTACGCTTTGTAGTTGTTCCTCCCTTCTTCTCTTTCTAGACAACTTAAAAACTGTTCCGAATGCTTTCTGCTGCTCAACACCATCTGGCACCTGCAACAAAATATCCTCATGTACCCCTGCTCTTCGTACATCAGGTTGAACCGTCTGACTAACCGGTTTCAGCTCTTGTGCAATATACCCGGCTCGAAGAAGATCTTCAGACGTCTCTAAAGGTCTATCCATTACTTCTTTCGCTGCTAGCTATGTGTGCTCTCGACTCATCACTTGATGACCACGAACATTTATCTCCTTTGGCCACACTATCTTCTGACCTTCGACTAGCTGCACGAACTCGAATAATGCGGCTAAATATGTTGATAGCCTACTCTTTAACTGAGTTTTACGTCTATCACCAACAAAGATCTCACTATGTAGGTGATCATACACCCAATGAGCCCAACTTACTTTTCCACCTGCCTCTACATAAGCCACAGGTGCAAAATTCTCCCTAGACATAGAATCATATTTAATGATAAAACATAATCTTTCCAAATACCATTTTAGCTGCTCCCTTCGAACATAGCTTGCGTTCTTCATCATATAGTACTACCGTCTTCCTTCTCTGGGTCCAAAGTCTTTTTTCAAAGCCTCCTCTGAACACGGGCAATTGAAATAATTCTGCAACTAATTCCGGTGAAAATTTTACCTGAAGTGCTAACTGACCCTTCGTTTTCCGAATGATTTCCAGCTAGCTCTTTGCATTATAATTGCATCTCTAGCGCTCCCATGGCAACGTAGCGAACTGAAATAACCCAATCCTTCTGAGCCGATTCTCATTCAGAGCAGACTGTGTATCAACTTCCACTTTAAAGTCTGTGAATGACTCCATAAGCGTTTGCACACTCTTAATCGTTGCAGATGGCGTTGATATTTCATCTTCATCCTCCTGTAACGAACTATCACTCTCCTCCGTTGTGGTTTCTTCCTTTCGCACTACAACTTCTCTCTTTCTCATACACCCTCTCATGACTCCTGATTCAGGCACTAATACAGAACACGCAGGACAAAGTATTATCCTGAAAGCCATTAAGTAGAACTGAAAATATTAATTCCATAAGTGCAAATGCTTGAACTACCACTTACTGCAATGATTAACGTACTTATGCAGGTAACACTTCCTGCGACTCAATAATATTGTAGTATGGATTATCATAAAAATCATCAACAATGGATTGCCCCACATATCAATAACCCACTTAACAAATCTTCTACTCATGCCAGAAGAATCATGGAACAGAACACTCATGCATACTTCAAGAATACGAAATTGATATTTAAATTCCTCAATACTACATGTTATAATGCAAAAACTTCCAACCATACAATCTCGACAAATTGTACTTTGCAAGATAATCATTGGTCGAATACTAGCTTTCTTTTCATAGTCCCCTTGATGCCTCTGCTTCTTATAGATCTGCTGACTCGTAATACGAAGTATACTTATTTCCAACATCTCATTACTTGCAGACCCGGAATATTCCTTAGTTTGTACACCTTGATTCAGCAATGCTTCATTATCCATCACTGGCCCTGAACTAACCCCTAGCTCACTGTTGAACTGCAACTGTAAACCAAGTCTCCATTGTAATCGTAAAAATTTACTTAATGTAGTTTTGGACCAACAGGAGGTCAAAAAACACTGTACCACAGATAAAAATGTAGAGAAATAAACTCTTTTACTGCGATGATCACAAACATTGCTGAAGTGTTGTTCTCGATTATGAACGACTTGTACCACATTAGCAGATAACCAGTCCAAATGTGGCGGCTTCCCTTGAAATAATTTCAGCCTAAATCCATTTATTGGCTTGTCCATCCATTGCCAAACACATCTACCACTCGAAAAGTGCCTTGACACAAATCTTGCACAATCTGATATGGGTCCCTGTATCTCAATGTAAGCTTTCCTGGATGGGGTCCTAGCTTAGAATTATACACCATCACCCAATCGCCTTCTAAACTTCACATTCCCAAGCTTGTCGCCGCCTTTGAATTACTTCCGTAATATATGCACTTATCAAACGATCTTCCTCAATCTGTAAAAGATATTTACTCATGTGTTTAACCGATAACTCAAACGACATCTTCTCTACCGTAATCCGCAAACTTGAATAGGTTTAATAGGCCCCACAAAATCCATTCCCCATTTTTGGAAAGGATCCAGTGGTAATACCGGATGATCAGTCATCCAGTCAGAGTTATTAGGTTGACCTAACCTTTGGCAAATCACACATCCTTTGCCATACTCATGCGCATCTTTTAACACCATCGGCCACCACAACCCAGCTTGTAATACCTTCTTGCCTGTAATATCTCCTAACAAATGACCTCCTACTGAACCTGAATGTGCTTCGTGTAAGACAACTGGTTGTTCGAAATCTGGTACACACCTCCTTATGACCTGATCCACCCCCTTTTTGTATAATGCTCCTGCTATAACCAAATACGGCCTACTTTTAAGAGCAAACTTCCTCCTCTGATCAGGTGTAAAATACTGTGGTAAAGCACCCTCCGTCAGAAAAATTAATAGCTCATCATACCACGAATCTGCCTCTACCACCTGTGCCGTAAACAACTCAGCATCCGGAAATACATCAAGTGCACCGGTGGGTGTTTCTCCTGATTCCAATCGACTAAAATAATCTGCCATCGCATGCTCTTTCCCCGGAGTATGCACAATCACAAAATCAATTTCTTGTAACAAAAGCATCCACCTGGCTAATCGGCCTGTTAATAAGGGCTTCTTGATTAAATAAACCAAAGCCTAATGATCCACATGAAAAACCACCTTATTGCCCAACAAATAATGTCGAAACTTGTTAAGGGCATATACCATCGCCAAAGCTTCCCTTTCCATCACCGGATAATTTCTTTCAGCCGCAGCCAATACTCGACTGGCATAATAGATAGGTCTATACCATCCTTTATCTTTCTGCTGCATCAAAACTGCTCCTACTGCCCCATCCGATGCATCGACAAATATGTGAAAAGGCACTGACCAATCGGTTGGTTGCAAAATGGGTGCTACTGACACCATCTTTTTTAACAACTGAAACGCTTTCTCTTGAGCATCAACCCACATAAACGGAACATCCTTCTTGGTCAAATGCGTCAGTGGTAAGGAAATGTTTGCTAAATATCTTAAGTATCGAGAATGCCACTTGATTTGACCCACAAACCGCATTACTTCTTTAGCGTTGGTCGGTGCTTTAGCTGTACTTATAGCTTCAATTTTCTTAATATCAATAGCCATTCCTACTTGTGATATAACATGGCCCAATAAAATACCACTTCTGATCGCAATCACACTTTTAAATGGATTCAATACCATCCTAAACTGCCGACATCTTTCAAAACATGCTTTGAGGTGTAGTAAATGCTTAATCATTTCACCGAAGACCGAAAAATCGTCGAGAAATACTTGCATAAAGTCCTGCAAATAAGGTTCAAACACTTTATGTGCCACATAATTGAATGATGGTGGTCCATTCTTCAAGCCAAAACTCATGACAGTTAACACATAAGCACCAAATTCTGTAATAAATGTTGTTTTATGATGATCCTCCTCAGCCACACTGATCTGATTATAACCGAAAAATCCATCCAAAAAACTATACATTTCATGGCCTGCTACTGCATCCAACACTGCATCACAAAACGGCATAGGAAACGGGTCTGTAACCGTTGCCGCATTTAACTTTCTATAATCAACACAAATTCTGAGCTTCCAATTCTTTTTGGGGACCACGATGATAGGAGATAGCCAAGTCACATGATTCACCGGTTTGATAAATCCGACTGCCAACAATTTATCAATCTCTTCCTTCACTTGTTTAGCAAAATTAGGATTCATTCTATATCTTTGCTGCACCACAAGTACTGCATCCGTCTTTAAATTAATCTTGTGTTGATGCAACTGCGGATCTATGCCTTTCACTTGAGTATAATCCCAAGCAAACACATCTACATACTCTTTAAGCAAACAAATAAGATCCTCAAACTTTCCTTCCAATGTTTTACCAATCCGCACCATCTTGGGTTCAGCTTCGGTTCCTAAATTAACCTCTTGAAGCTCCTCCTCCTTCACCTGCATAGAACCTGCATACTTTCGATCATACATCTTTTCCGCCCGTGCAATTATCTCTTCCTCCTGTTGTTCCATCTATTTCTACACCGAAATGTCTATACGTTGATCAACTATCTTTTGTAACTGGGCACCTGCCACCTGTTCACCAGGAACTGGTCCTTCTACCTTTGACCCACCACTATAATCCTTACTTAACACTCGTGCAACATCGACTTCTAATACCGGCACCATCGTTGGGTTTGCTTGCAAAAGCTTTTCCTCTTCGTCATCTTCAATCTCATCTCCTAAATTAATTGTCTGAGCCATAAGTGGTTTCTCCTGTACTAACGTATTTTTCCATCCACGCATAGGAATCGTCAGTTGCTTTTTACCTTTCGTAATCATTACGACATTCAAGCCCCAATCCTGCTTGACTTTGGCGAGCCGAAACCAAGGTCTTCCTAACAACATTTCATACGGATAGGCGGACTCAGACATTCGGATAACCACAAAATTGACCACAAATGTCATACCGGAAACAATAATTTGTTGTTGCTTCAGAATGCCAACCGGCTGTACTCGTGTTTGATTCGCCATCTTTACCTGAAAAGGTGTTGGAGCCAATACCCCTCTACCCATTTCAATAAAAATATGTTCAGGTAATATATTTACTCCTGATCCTCCATCAAGCAACACCGGCAAATCGCCGCTGGTTGTACTGCACTTGAATTACTCGTACTACAAAATCCACATCTGCTGGATCAATACTGTTAGCCGAGATTGAAGGAATCGACCTAACTTCGAGCTCTGCATGATATCCAAGTAGCTTTTTGAACAATTTCTCCCGAAACAAAGGTACCAACGATAACAGTTGATCCAAGGACAACTATAACGGTGAACTAATGATTTCATCAAACCAATCATTTGCCAAGCTTTGATGTCTCGGCACCTTATCCCGCTCCACAATGGGAGGTATCAATTTCACACCCTATTGTTGCTCAGTCTGACCCTCCACACCTCACCTGATTAGGAGACTCCTCTCGAACTTGCTTCAAAACCTTGTCTCGGATTCGCCTTTGTTCCTGCCAATCAATAGGTCCTTTATTCTTGAAACCGCCAACACTTCCACCTCTTTACCTTTCCCACATTGTTTACAATCACACTGCCATTGGTTATTATTCTTAACGTGCATTCGATCAGAGGTACCGGGTGCATCCTGGGCTCTATCCGCTTGCTCTGGCCCTTCTATCAGCATGGCATTCGCCTGAGCCGCTTGCTGCCCCTGTTGTTGATGTTGTCCCTGTTGATTATGCTGATTATACCGAATGATGGGTATACCTCTTTCTTCACGATGCTTTACCCACAAAGGGCAATTCGGCCCTATCCAATGATCAAGAGCTGAACAATACCCACAAGGCATTACCCTTGGTGGTCAACCTTGGTGATTACCTTGTTAGTTATTCCCTTGCTGATTCCCTTGATCTCTCCATGGGGGTCTTACTTATTGCTGTCTCAGAAAATTACCTCGCCCTTGGATAGGAATAGCCTGATTGGCCGCTACGTCATTTAGATTTCGATTGTCTTGCCGAGAACTTTGCCCTCTATGCTTAGGGTTATACCAACACTGTGTTGTCGTGTGTCCCTCTTTGTAACAGATATCACAAAATCGTTTCTCCTTTGGAGCTAGTATAGAATATCCATGTCACTTCAACTTATTAATCCATTCCTCCTCTTTACTGTGCTTACCTTTATGCTTACGATGCTTTGTCCTCACTATTTCATCATCATAGTCATCAGTGTCAGAATCACTTGAACTCTTGCCCGACTCCGTTGTTGAATCCGATTCAACCTCTGAACCAGAATCAAACTACTTCTTTTTGGCTCGTCCAAACCTTCTTTCAACACGCACCGCTGCTAATACTAATACATCAAAGCCATTTGCAATTTCCACACTTGCCACCGCATGTCTTATTGTGCTCCTTAATCCTTTCAAAAAAAATCCTGCCAACATCTCATCAGTAGGTCGTTCATTACCCTGCAACCGTTCCATTAAAGTCCGAAACTTTTGAGCATAGTCTTCCACTAGCATGGTCTTTTGTCTAATGGCCCTCAACTTCCTTAATACATCGGAAGGCGTCTTTTCTTTTCTAAATCGTTGCAAGAATGCTATTTTTAAATCATCATATGTAGCAAAATGGGCAATGCCATATTGACTGAACCAGGTCATAGCTTGTCCTTCCAACGTGGCTGCAAACTGTTGAAGTTTAATATCATCACCGTACATAGCTGGATATCCATTCGCTGTCCATTTTATTTCAAATTGAGCTACATGGCAATCCACATCCTCCTTAGAGGTTCCACTGAAATGAGCGGCTTTGACTTTGGGATTAGGAGGTGGTTGAGCCATTGGCTGTGGTTGAGGTGTGCGCCTAGTTCTTTGATCGATCGCCCCTGCAAGTGGGTCAAACTCGAGTCGTCTTCTTACCCCAACAGTTGCTTCTATGAGGAATAACACTCCAAGTATGCCGCCCACTAACCTTGCCTTTGCTGCACCTGTTTCCCCCTGTTCCTCGTCAGTGCCCAGAGCTTCCTTCTCCTCAGCCTCGTACCACTCGTAAAAGTTTGAAGATGTCTCCACGTTCGCTGCTCTTGCCTGTGCCCTCGTAAAATATACTTTACCAAAACGGTTGCACCTGCCCCTCATGCATTTCTTGAGGCTGCGTCAGTCGTACAGTAGGATCGCCAATTGTGTTGAGGGTTCCAAAGGCTCAACACAACATCCTAGTAAAGAACAAATCAGAAATTGCTCATTTCCCATTTGCTCTGATCTTCTTTCACAGAGATTCCACCGGAAACATCACCGAAAGTTCACCGAAAATTCACCGAACTTCGTCATTCCGGTAACTTTTATCGGTTCAGCATTTCACAGTCACATTTCAAATTCCACATTTCTAAGTGTAACAGCATCTTACACACTCACAGACACATGAATTTCAATGTGCTTCTATGCAGATAGTTTAAACCTCTCTATTGACTTTACGGGAAATAGAAGATTACAAATAGGGAACTTTATCTTGCAGACATTTGCTGTTCTTTCTTTGATAAACTTAACACCGTAATTTACAGTATTGCAAATAATAGAACTTCATAGTAAGAGTTTTGATTAAACCACAAGGTTTCATCACTAGCATGTCTGTGAAATGGTTTCTGCAGAATCTGTTCGAAGTCCTCTGTAATTCTGGTTAGGAAAACTTCTCTTTCTTACAGTTGTTGCTCTCTTTCTTCTGGTAACTTCTTCTCTTTTCGATCTGTCGCCCTCTTCCTTCTGGTAACTCCTCCTCCACGGTTGTCGCGCGCCTTCCTTTTGTAACTTCTCTTCCACGGTTGTCGCGCGCCTTCCTTTTGTAACTTCTCTCCTTCGCATGTCCTTTTTAATCTCAACATGGTGGTCTTTTCTTTTTATTTTTCTTTTTATTTTATTTTTCCAGATTTCCCTGCCTTCAACATAAACTTTAACAAGTTTAACATTACTCAGAGAAAATATTGTTATAACTTATGGAATATGTTGAACAATGCATAGTTGGAGCATTAAATTATGAATGTATTAATGTGTTTTTGATGTTTTTGATATAGCAGCTGAAGGTTCATGAGAAGCGTGAAAGGTGTGAAAGGGTGGACATCAATAATCCGACTTTAGGGTGGACATCAATAATCCAAATAATAATTTATTTAGTTTGTAAATAAACCCACGTAGAAGCTTCTATTGTTAGAGACATTTAGAAAAATAGTGGTTGGAATAAGGATCATTGTAGACCACGATTTCTATTATTGAAAGCAAAGGTTTTCTTTAAAATTTACCACCTTTTAGTTTCACGCTTGCTTTTCGAAGCCGCTCTCATGTAACCACTCTTTTTGACATAATAAAAAATTCCTTCAAATACATGCACTCTCTAGATTGTCAAAACAAAGTGCATGGGGGGAGATTGCACCCAATACTACGTTTTGTCTCGTCTCTTGTTGTGTCTATTTTTTTGTGTGTTTTCAACATCTGTAACCTATCTCTGTGCATGAGTTTAGATCCTGACAATAGTGGTATCAGAGCTCTACATGCGTCAATACGGAGGGGTCTATTTCACTGATTGTGATTCAGTTTCAGTTTCCATTTACGTTTTCGGTTTCCATTTCCATTTTCGATTTCGATTCCGGTTCTTGTTTGAGTTCCAGCTTCTGGTTTCTATTTTTGTTCTAGTTCCAAAACCAGAACCTATGTTCGCTCCTATGTTTACACCTACGTTTACTCCTTCGCCTTACTCCAAGGCGTTGACTGTTGGGAAAGATGGATGGACACTCCAAGAGATTGAGTAGGTACTGCCAAATCCTGCTTAGTACCAGCCCTTTGATGCTTCAGAGTTGATAAGTGGACCTCCTTAGCTTTCCAATGATACCATAAAATGACCTATGTGCTTTGGAAATGATGTGTGTAATAATTGAATCAAAACAGATAACTTTGAACTTCAAAATCTCAAAAAAACCTTCTATTGTCTTGACACCTGCTGGATCTTTTGCTCAGTATGACCAACATAATAGGAATTGGAAAAATTCCTTTTAGGGGTATCTAATTAGCTTAGAAAGCTAACTATTGCAAGTGGAATGATGTAAAAAGATTAACTATGCTAAGAGAAATCAATTTAGCAAGTAAACCTTTATCCCCAATTTTTTAGGACTGTTGCAGACAATGACCAGTGATCACCTCGACGAGCTTTTCTCTGAAATGGCTGCATAGAATCTCTTTAAATTTTGATAACATGTAGACAACTTTGAGCTGGTTCTAACAAGCTATAGATCTTTGAATTTGGTAAATAAGTAACAAAGATATGCACTTCACAAGTTGACAGACTTTCAAGTACTATGACAGAGAACTCAGAAATGAACAATGAAGATATATGTATTAATGAATACTTGTATACAAATCCATTGGCATGAAGGTCATTACCTAATGGTGTAGATAGGTGTGAGCTGGACTGTAGGCCTCACACACACTCAGAATTGACAGTAATGAGCTCGAGAATGATGAGTCCCTACCGCAACTTTTCATGAACACTTTTATAATGAGTGAGTATGTAAGACAATAGTTAAGCAATATAACACAGGAGCAATAGCAGAGAAGATAACAGATATAGGAGAATCTCAACAATTTTCTACTAGCAGCAAGTACAAAGATGATGGCGTTGTCCACCCGTGCGCTCTCAAGGTAGAGCTTAAATGGTGATCTAGACAACTCTAGATAGGGAGATACAAGGTAGAGGTATGCTGGCTCAACTCAATGTCTTAGGTAGTGCAGAAGTCATGTATATATAGGATCATGGGTGGCCTGCCATGGACGGCTATACATGGGCGGTAGAGCGTGGGCGGCCACCGCCCGCGTAATTGCCATACACGGCTTAGACTGGTTGAACCGACCTAACAAATATAAATGATTTCTGACTCCGACAGTGAATATTCCATGGAATATTCCCTTTACCGTCGCGCCGGGGGCGCTGCCCCCGGACCCCCACCAGGGGGCCCGCTGGCCCCCTGGGACCCCCCTGCCAGGGGGCCCGCTGGCCCCCTTGGACCCCCCAGCCGGGGCTGCTCACCGCTGCCCCGGACCCCACAATTGGGGACCCTGGTAACTCCCTTTCCTTATAATATCTTACATGGTCCAATATGACCTTCATCCAACATTCAAGTTGGGATTCCCATCAATTGGGTAATGCAGACTTGGCTTCTCCTCATAAAGGGGGCCTTACAAAATGTGCATACAATCATGAGGGGTAGACATTGATCATACTCTAACACCCCCCCTCAATGTTTACCGATGATAAATCAAGTAGGTCTCGGTCCTATGCCCATCTGTTGAAGATGCGTGTAGAGCTGCTCTCTTCCAAGTGCTTTAGTGAATATGACAGCACAATTTGCCTCTGTTGGGCAATATTCTAGCTCCACAATTTCATCTTCAATTAGCTCACGAATGTAATGGTACTGTACTTCTATGTGCTTGGTGCGAGCATGAAATACTGGGTTGTTTGCAATAGCCATACAACTTTGATTATCACACTTGAGTACAATTGGCATATTTGATGGAAAGCCTATATCTGCAAGAATTCTCCTTAACCAGACTGCCTCACAAGAAGCAAAACAAGCTGCTTTGTACTCTGCTTCAGTGGAGGAGAGTGCGAGAGTTGGTTGCTTCCTACTTACCCAAGAAAATATTCCTGAACCAAGTGAGAAACAATATCCAGAAACTGATTTTCTAGAATCACAATCTCCAGCCCAATCTGAATCACAATATCCTTGGAGTGTATCACCTGTGGTATACAAAATACCAAAATCCAAGGTTCCTGCAATGTACCTTAGAATTCGCATTCCAGCATTCCAGTGACTCTCCTTAGGTTTGTTGGAAAACCTGCTTAACACTCCAACAGCATAGCAAATGTCTGGTCTAGTGTTGCACAGAAAAATAAGACTTCCAACGAGCTTCCTATACTTCTTAGCATCTACATCAGGCATGTTATCATCCATAGATAGCTTATGATTTACCTCCATAGGTGTGCTAGTTGGTTTGCAGTTCATCATTCCAAATGCCTTGAGAATTTCTTTGGAATATTTTTGTTGTGAGATGAAAATGCCATCCTTTCTTTGCCATACTTCAATTCCCAGACAAAAATGGAGTAGACCTAAGTCTGTCATTTCAAACTCAGTGCCCAAGCTGATCCGAGTTTGATTGATGAGTTCCTGATGATCTCCTGTAATGATCAAATCATCTACATATACAATGACAACAACTAGCTTGCTATCCGTTTTCGTTACATACAAGTTAGCATCAGAAGTACTTCTTTCAAAACCCATATTTTTGAAAAAATGATCAATTCATTGGTACCAAGCCCGTGGAGCTTGCTTAAGTCCATACAAAGCTTCCTTCAACCTGCAAACTTTATTTTCTGAATTGGGCACCTCAAAACCTGGTGGTTGAGATACATATACCTCCTCCTTGAGGTGACCATTCAAAAATGCAGATTTGACATCCATCTGGAAAATAGGCCAAGACTTTTGTGCAGCTACTGCAAGTACCGTCCGAATAGTTGTCATGCGTGCTGTTGGTGCAAAAGTTTCTTGAACATCAAATCCTTCAATCTGTGAAAAACCCTGTGCAACTAATCGTGCCTTATACTTTTCTAATGTTCCATCAGCTTTATACTGAGCTTTCCAAATCCATTTAGTACCTATTACCTTCTTCTTTGGCGGCAAGTCGACTAGATCCCATGTATCATTTTTGAGTATACTATCATACTCAGATTGCATTGCCGCTCTCCAATCTGGATCATCAATGGCTTCTTCAATGGTGGTAGGTTCCTTTATCGAACCCATGATATCTGCCATTAGAGCCATGTTAACAATGTGTTCTGAGGCTCTTCTTTGCTCCTCTATTCTCTTTGATCTTCGTAATCCATCCGATGATGATTCTGGTGCATCTACATGTGGATTGTGATCATCAAAGAGCTGTTGTGCCCACTTCGGTAGTGGCTTACGCTGTGCAGCTACAATTGGTTGGCTTTTTATTGAGGAAATTTCTCCATCAGATGTTTCCTCCTCCTCAACTTTAACCTGTCTTTTGATAGGCACAAGGTGAGATATTTCTCCGTTTGATGAGATAGTAGATTTACCTTTATCTTCTACTAAGTGTGGTCGTTCATCGAACACCACATCTCGGCTGACAAAATCTTCCTTGCCTCAGGATCCCATAACCTGTATGCTTTAGACTCTTCACTATATCCTAGGAAGACACACTTTTTGCTTTTTGAATCCAACTTTGATCTTGTTGAATCAGGAATATGTGCATAACAGAAACAACCAAAAATTCTGAAATGCAAAACTGAAGGCTTTTTACCAAAATATGCTTCTTGAGGAGTCATCCCCTTCAGAGCTTTTGTGTAGCTTCGATTGAGGATGTAGACTGCTGTATTGACTGCTTCTGCCCAGAATGAATCAGGCATGTCTTGAGCCTTTAACATACAACGAGCCATTTCAATTACTGTCCTGTTCCTGCGCTCAACAACGCCATTTTGTTGAGGTGTATGAGCTGTGGTAAGTTGCCTTTTCACACCATGCTCCTTACAGTAATTGTTGAATTCTGTTGATAAGAATTCACCTCCTCTATCTGTTCTAAATTTCTTCAGTTTCCTTCCTGATTTCCTTTCTACATACTTATGCCACGCTTTAAATTTTTCAAAAGCATCAGCCTTCTCTCGAATGAAATAAACCCACATCTTTCTACTATAATCGTCGACTAACAGCAAGAAGTAGAAAGATCCTCCTAAAGCAGGTGTAGACATTTTACCGCAGAGATCAGCATGTACCAACTCTAGAGGAGCTTGAGATCGATTGCTGGTCTCTCTTGGAAATGCCTTTCGTTGTTGCTTGCCCATCATACAAGCTTCACAAGGTTCCTGCAACTCTGAAAATGCAGGCAAATGAGCAACCATCCCTGTTCGTTGCATCTCCTTCAAAACTGCAAATCCGAGATGCCCAAATCGTTGGTGCCATAACCTGCTTACATCTTTATCTTCTGTAGCAGTTAAAGCACTTAACTCATACAAGTTATCCCGTCGTGTGCCTTTACCTACAACATTACCTGATGAATCCATGATTTCCGCACCACTCTTATTGAAGTGAACTTCGAGTCCACGATCTGTTATTGCAGAAACTGACAACAAATTTCTTTTGAGTGTAGGTACATAGAGAACATCGGATAACTTTTTCTCAACACCTGGAGAAGTGATAAAAGAGATGGTTCCAGTTCCTTCAACTGGACACTTGGAGTCGTTTCCCACCACTACATTGATGGATTCCCGTAGAGGCACTAGGGAACTATACCAATCCTTTTTACTAGTCATATGGCGAGAAGCTCCACTATCTAAAATCCATGGCTCATCAACACGAGCTTGAGCAGATGAACATACCTCTTCAATAGCTACCCAAAGTTCCAGCTCTGTGTTGTTTGCAGACTCTTTGTTCTTCCATGATGATTTTACAGTCCCATTCCGTTCATCAGCTTGCTTCTTTCTACAATCCTTGATGGCATGGCCTTTCTTTTCACAATAGAAGCAACTTCCTGTGAACTTTTTCTTCTTTGGCTTCTTCTTTGATCCCTCTGAAGAGCCTTTACCTTTTGCATTTGCTGAGAATGCAGCATCAGTTGTACTTTGCCGATTCTTCAGCCGCATCTCTTCTTCTAAAAGCATGGCACAAAACTCTTCAAATGTAAGAGGAGTTGGCCTTACCTGAGTGTTAAGGGCTGTTACTAATCCATCATACTTTGCTGGAAGAACACGCACAGATCTTCGAGCTAGCTCTTCTGGTGTTATAACAACACCAACTGCAGCCAATTGATCTTGAAGATGCTTTATCCGTTTGATAAAATCTTCAGCCTTTTCAGAATCAGAATGCTTTTCATTTGCCAACTGATTTTCTAAATTCTGTATCCTAGTGTGGTTCTTGGTCTCATATTGTCAAGCCAATATGCCCCAAGCCTCATGTGCTTTAGTAGTATGTTGAACTAAAGTAAGCACAGAATCACTTACACTAGTGACAATCGCACATAATGCATCAGCATTCCGCCTCTTCCAAGCTCGTAGAAGATCTGGATCTGGCTGAATCATCAATCTTGAATTTGCTGGATCTTCAACTGGTATAGGCTCTGGATCCAATCCCATCGGTCCCATGACAGTGTCAAGTAATTCATAGGAGTCCAAAATTGCAGAAATTTTGAACTTCCAGAGTGTATAGTTGGTTCCATCCAGCTTCCCTTCAGTGAATGCAGGTGGACGAATTCGAATAGGTGCAGCATTAACATTAGGTGAAGCACCAAGACTAGTGTTCGACGATGAAGCCATCATGTAATCACTCGAATAATCTACTGATATTCTAGTCTACTAGTAGGCTAAAATAATGATACTTCTCAAGCTATTCGAACCTTACAGCTCTGATACCATGTAAGACAATAGTTAAGCAATATAACACAGGAGCAATAGCAGAGAAGATAACAGATATAGGAGAATCTCAACAATTTTCTACTAGCAGCAAGTACAAAGATGATGGCGTTGTCCACCCGTGCGCTCTCAAGGTAGAGCTTAAATGGTGATCTAGACAACTCTAGATAGGGAGATACAAGGTAGAGGTATGCTGGCTCAACTCAATGTCTTAGGTAGTGCAGAAGTCATGTATATATAGGATCATGGGTGGCCTGCCATGGATGGCTATACATGGGCGGTAGAGCGTGGGCGGCCACCGCCCGCGTAATTGCCATACACGGCTTAGACTGGTTGAACCGACCTAACAAATATAAATGATTTCTGACTCCGACAGCGAATATTCCATGGAATATTCCCTTTACCGTCGCGCCGGGGGCGCTGCCCCCGGACCCCCACCAGGGGGCCCGCTGGCCCCCTGGGACCCCCCAGCCAGGGGGCCCGCTGGCCCCCTTGGACCCCCCAGCCGGGGCTGCTCACCACTGCCCCGGACCCCACAATTGGGGACCCTGGTAACTCCCTTTCCTTATAATATCTTACATGGTCCAATATGACCTTCATCCAACATTCAAGTTGGGATTCCCATCAATTGGGTAATGCACACTTGGCTTCTCCTCATAAAGGGGGCCTTACAAAATGTGCATACAATCATGAGGGGTAGACATTGATCATACTCTAACAGAGTAAACATTTGAATTCAAATTCAAACTTTTGGCTCCCTATGATTAAGCTCCTATATCCTAGGAGATATTCCATCAATCAAAGCCAACTCTTTTACGAGTTTTCTCTTGGTAGGTGTTTACAAAGATTCCAAGTCAAATCTCACTTTTATAATGAAGTAAAGTGGTAATTAACCACTAGCAATAGTTCCTATGCTTCTCCATATGTGTATGGATTTTAATGTATCCTTCAAGCCAAATGTGTAGGCTTGTGATTTGCACCAACAGCTCCCCCTCAAGTCAAACATTTTGGCTTGGTCTTCATCCTTCATTCTTCATGTATATCTTGCAATCCAATCATTGCTTTGAATCTGCAAAGTTTGGTTCCGTCCAAAGCTTTAGTTAACAAATCTGCACACTGGATGTTGGTTGATACATGGGTTATTTGAATGTCCTTGCTTAATGACTTCTCTCTCACATAATGGTAATGGACTTCTATATGTTTGGTCCTAGCATGATAGATAGGATTAGCTGCAAGGTGAAGTGAACTTGTATTATCTCCAAAGATCAAAGGTGACCTTGTATACAAACCCAATTCTATATACAATAGCTTGATCCATATGGCTTATTGTGTTGCATTATCCAGTCCTCTATACTCTGCTTCTGTAGAAGATAATACAACAGTAGGTTCCTTCTTTGGACTTCAGACTCCACTTAATTTTAAAAGACAATCACCAAATCATCAAGAAATTGATCAATTGTGAAAAATCACTTCTCAGAAAAAGTTTGATGCACATTAATCACTCATTGACTAATCACTCATTGACTAATCTATATCAAGAATAACTTCAGACTCCACTTAATTTTAAAAGACAATCACCAAATCATCAAGAAATTGATCAACTGTGAAAAATCACTTCTTAGAAAAAGTTTGCTGCACATTAATCACTCATTGACTAATCATTCCTATAAAGTTTTTTATAAAACTTTGTAGAGTGTGTTGCCTAGAGGTTGCGCACCTTCTCCAAGTTAAATCACTTCAAATGCTTGAGTAGAATGTGAGAAATAACTCAAACACTTTACCTATGTCTAAAACTGCCTCTCTGTAATGACGACTTTGACACCTGTAACTTCTAAGCTATGGTTCTCCCAAACTATAGCTCATTTAATCAAATGCTTTTAGCCATAGATGGCTTACCTCTCAACTTAAATTTTGAATCCTGACTTGTGTAAAACTTTACACTGTGTGCTGAGTACTGACCATTTCTTTAACCACGAAATCTGCACCTGTTTCAGAAGACACTCAAAACTTTTCACATATGAATGTTCCTATTCAAAATTCTCTCAGCCTGTTTGCAATTGGACTCTCAAACTTTAGCCATAGATGGATTAACTATGGACTTAGATGTGTACAAAAGGATTTCTCATAAGATTAAGCACAGAAGGAGAATTAGAGAGAAGATCGACGCACCATTCTCTGAAAACTTTCTCTTATCTTAACTCTTCATACATCTAATGGATGATACATACAATGTTCATCATCTACTCATCTATATTTCATCTCATATTCTCTTATGCTTATAATACGACTATAAGCATGTACTTATATATACATACAAGTCCTAATTCGTCATTACTTCAAGTACACTGAAGTATATACAGAACTAATGTACATATGATTTAAAAACTTTGTTATCTGAATCTTCTCTTTATTACATGAAGTTGATCTTCAATCTTTTATTCATCTCTTTACTTCTAACCTTTATGTAATCACTAATTGTTGATTGTTCTGCTCCAACAGAATCTACCTCTTGACTGTGAGTATCCAGCTCTTTGATATCCTCTTCCTCTCTGATTCTTGTAATTCTTGAAACACTCATCTGTAGTATGATTTGATAAACCACAAATGTTGCATGGTGAGGAGTTATATGATCTCCCCCTACCTTGCTTACCTTCTCTGCCTCTTCCTCTTGATGATCTTCCTCTCCCTGCATAGTTAGCTTGGGAGGTAGAGCCTTCATCTTCTACCTTCTTGTTCTTGCCTTTATCTTTAGACTTCTGATCAGTGTATAGGGCAGAGGAACTATTACCTTTGGATGCTTCTCCATTCTTGTTGAGCTTTGCTTTATGAGTGAATAATTGTCCCATCAGAGTGGTAAGGTCTGGAATCTGCATATCCATGTAAAGGTTCATGGCAATGGTGAAACTTTCCCATTTGTCATCAGCTTTGATCCCATTGATCACTTGCCTTACAATCTTCTCTTCTTCAATCTCTTCTCCTATGCTTGCTAACTGATCTGCTACATCTTTAATCTTGGTCACAAATTCTGAAATAGCTTGTTTAGGTTGCTTCCTTAATGTGGTGAATTCAATCCACAACTGATTTTTTCTAGCCCTTGTGTTGGAAGAGAAATAAGATGACAAGGTTTCCCAAGTCTCTTGGGATGTCTTACAGTTCCTAATATGTGGCAAAAGAAAATCAGAGATGGAGTTGAGTAAATAAGACCTTGATAATGCATCCTTAGCACACCATGTGTTGAGCTTTTCATGTTCTTCCTTTGTTGGCAATCCTCTTGTTTTGAATAAGGGCAATTCCTCATCTCCTGAGATGTATCCATAGAGACTCCTTCCTTGTACGTATGTCTTCATCCTTAGAGACCATGCGTGGTAGTTGTTCCTGTCCAATTTATCAATAAATGAAGGAAAACCATCTTCCATTTTACCTTAGTTTGCTCTGATACCACTGCTAGGAAAGATGGATGGACACTCCAACAGATTGAGTAGGTACTGCCAAATCCTGCTTAGTACCAGCCCTTTGATGCTTCAGATTTGATAAGTGGACCTCCTTAGCTTCCCAATGACACCATAAAATGACCTATTTGCTTTGGAAATGATGTGTGTAAAGATTGAATCAAAACAGATAACTTTGAACTTCAAAATCTCAACAAAACCTTCTATTTTTGTCTTGAAACCTGCTGGATCGTTTGCTCAGTATGCCCAGCACAGTACGAATTAGAAATATTCCTTTTAGGGTATCTAATTAGCTTAGCAACCTAACTATTCCAATTGGAATGATGTAAAAAGATTAACTATGCTAAGAGAAATCAATTTAGCAAGTAAACGTTTACCCCCGATTTTTTAGGACTGTTGTAGACAATGACCAGTGATCACCTCGACGAGCTTTTCTCTGAAATGGTTCAATAGAATCTCTTCAAATTTTGACAAGATGTAGAAACTTTGAGCTGGTTCTAACAAGCTATAGATCTTTGAATTTGGTAACGAAATGGCTGAGATATGCACTTCACAAGTTGACAGACTTTCAAGTACTATGACAAAGAACTCAGAAATGAACAATGAAGATATATGTATTAATGAACACTTGTATACAAATCCATTGGCATGAAGATCATTACCTAATGGTGTAGAAAGGTGTGGGCTAGAGTGTAGGCCTCACACACACTCATAATTGACAGTAATGAGCTCGGGAATCATGAGTCCCTACCGCGTCTTTTTCATGAACACTTTTCTAATGAGTGAGTAAACATTTGAATTCAAATTCAAACTTTTTGCTCCCTATGATTAAGCTCCTATATCCTAGGAGATATTCCATCAATCAAATCTAGCCCCTTTAGGAGTTTTCTCTTGGTAGGTGTTTACAAAGTTTCCAAGTCAAATCTGACTTTTATAATGAAGTAAAGTGGTAATTAACCACTAGCAATAGTTCCTATGCTTCTCCATATGTGTATGGATTTTAATGTATCCTTCAAGCCAAATGTGTAGGCTTGTGATTTTCACCAACATTGACTAAGGCATAGAACTTAGACATAAGTTAAGGCATAACTAAGGCATTACTTTGGCATCTTTGGCACCCAAGGCTCCCTTGGTCACCGTTGGCTATGCGCGAACCAATTTTAATGTATGAGTGGCAATAAGGACTTTTATATTCACCAAGGTGGGAGGATTTGAACCCACAACCTCATCCATATAAGGGAAGTGCTTTACCACTACACTCTCTCTTGGTGTTGTCACTCAACTTCTCTCCTCTTATATTTAACATAACTTGCTGTTTTTTTTCTTACTTTTTCAAGAAGGCTTCGGTAAGGCATGTAATAAACTAAAGTATATGATCCGAGGGTCTTGCCGGTTCAGACAGATCTGAAATCGGACACTGTTTGGTCATCCGTTTGTGTGGCCAAAGCTCTCGAGTCTAGACTTACTAGTAGGTCATTTACTCTTGTAACCAAGTAATCCACTTAGCCTAGTGGTTAAGACTCAAGGGTGTGAAGGAAGAGGTCTTGGGTTCAACCCCCATGGGGTACATGGGGAGAGTGTTTTGCCTAAAGAGCTCTAGAACCTTCTAGAAGCATCCACTCGAGTTAATTCTGGCTAACTGGGACACTTGGTGCACATGTAGTTACATGGCTAGCACTTGGATGGTTAGTATTCACCTGCCCAAGAAGGCAGTCCCCTGGAGAGAGCTATATATAGAGGCATTTGGTTGGGAGGAGAATCATCTCTCAAGCATGTGGTGGTCATAATCCTTGTTCTCTTGCATTGGTATCAGAGCTCAAGGTTGAGCTTCCATGGAGACCTTGAAGGGTTTCATCATCTTCATGCTCTCTATATGTAGAACTTCATTTTATCAACTCTCCAATCTTGTGAGCTGCGTCGTTAAAAAGTTGTAGGCAATCATCGTTCTTGCTCGCGGGAGAGATGTAGCACCATTCCGAATTGGAGAGGAGATTGCAAAAAGAATACTTCTTTTGAGTGCCTCCACGGGTTTTGAACCTATGACCTGTGCCACAGGCCTGCGCTTCCTTATCCAATATAACCGGCTGCTTGTGTGCCCTGCAGAGCAGAGAAGTTTTAGCATTGTGTATCTTCGACGATAGCTTTAGTGAGAGGATTAGCAAAGGATTCTTCATGTTGTGGTCGACGACAGATTTGATCTCTTGACCTCTGCCTAGAGGAGATAATCGCCTATCCACAAGGCCAACAACCGTTCACGACCTCTACGATTGCTCTTAGTTTGAGTTTAGCGCTGTAGAAGACCTCATCAAGGAGCAAAAGAAGGAAAATCTACAGAACAACGGCGGCGGGATTTGATCCTTTGACCTCCCAGTTGGAAGGACATCCTCTTATCCACGACGCCAGTTCCATTTTTTTGTTCATTCTTGATGCGCACAGTAAAATTACTGATTGACACGTAGCGTTGAAGAATCCATAAGTGAAGAGGAAAGAGTGTTGCAATTCTGCCCAATTTCGGATTCAAAGCCTGACCCTCAGTTTAGAGAGAAAGCTAGCCCAACCACAGTGCCAGACGCCACTCGCGACATCCAATCCAGAGCAGGTCTTTGTTGATTCTATTCTCTTTTAGAGAATGCATAAAGACAAGGCAACTTCAGTGGACACCGAGAATCGATCTCTCAATGTGTTGAGAGTTCTGCATACGAAGATCCTCTTATATCCAAGAGAGCAAGATGGATTAATGATGTTCTCTGGAAGAGAACTATTTTGAGCACTTCAAACTATATCACGAAGGAAGATGCTTTTTCCAAAGGATCAGAGGATGGACAAAGCTATGATCAAAGCTAAGTATTTTCTAGTTTCTACTTGGCTTTAATGCTCGATTAAACTTGTTTTCATTATTCTACACTTAATCCTAGATGCACATTGAAATAGCCAAGATTTCAAATTATTAAGTCTAGACTAGGATAATGAAAAAAATCCACTTCTCATTCCAAGCATTAGTTTACATTAAGGAAAGACTTGGTTTTAAAAAGAATTCTTGTACATCAAAGAATGTATTTTGATAGTTTAATTCTAGATTTCCTTTCCATTGAGTAAGATTTTTATTGCACCTCAAGGATATGTTTTTATGTCATAAGTGCATTAGAACAAAGGAAAGGATATACATGCATCAAGATTGCATGATATACATTCTTAGTACAAGGAAAAGTCATGCATCAAGCTCATGCATGATTGTTGCATTACTTTTTGGGCATGCAAAGAACAAGCATGCATACGCATGTGAGCATATGCATTTGCATGTAGACACATGCATTTGCATGATAGAACGGGATGCTATTTGCAAGTAGATATGAAAATGTACTCTCTTAGTATTAAGCTTACTTTATAAAGCTCAGGGCCTCACATTAGGGAAGATAGAGGACTAGTTAAGTTGCAAAGACATACTAGTTCTAGTTTGCAGCTCAAGTAATTAGTTGATTTCTTCCCAAGTTGATACTTCATTATCAAAAACAAATACTTAATGACAATTAAGTATTTCTGATGTCTTGCTAGGTATAAGTAGGCACTAGGAGAAAGTTAACTATTCTTGATGATCAAGAAAACTTAACTACTTGCAAAGCTTTTGCGATGTATGACCACTCTAAGTCCTCGATGTACTTAGGGAGTCATGAAGATAAGCTTATAATGATTACTCTAAGTATAGGTGATATTTAGAAAGTCATGCGGATAAGCTTTAGTTGATTAGTTACGTAATTTATGTAACTCCTTAAGCATCCCAAGATTGGATGATAACCTCAACTATGCTTCCAAGTTCCATGGAATCAAATACAAATTGAACTTTGAGTTCAATAGATTTGTGTTTCGTTCATGTTTTGCATCTCTAGTAATGATGCATAGGGCCATGAAAACATGGAAACTTTAGAAGCATTCTTCTATTTAGAAGATTTCGGAAGTTCAAAAAAGTTTCTTTGTGATTTCAAAATTTGTATCTCACGATGAAACCTCGGTAAGTGACTTTTAGGAATTGAGATATTTCCTAAAAGAGAAACACTAAAATGAAATATTCAAGTCTTCTATTCCACATGTGAGATCATTCTCCTACCATGTTCGAGATGAATTTATTTTTGGGAAAGCAAACGTTCCAAGAAGAGGATCTTAGTTGATTCATGAACCCTTCCCAAAATACAAATAAATTCATAATATATGATAGGACCAAGGAATGATGATGTTCTAAGAAAAGGTGTATAAAGAGATAAGCCATTGGAAAAATGATAGCTTAGACCTCTGGTTAAGCACATATTTCCAAAACCTCTTTCAAGTACTTGCCGAAAGATGTAGAAAACAAAACCTCTTTAAGATATAGATGTTTTGCCAAGATACAAAGTATGCTTGGTTTTATTTAGGCTAAAACGAGCTTAAGAAGAAACCCAAGTTAAATTAATCTTTGGGAATCAAGGTATTTCTTAAAAGATATGGCAAAGTAATCTTTAGGAATTAAGCTACTTCCTAAAAGCTAAGCCAATAAAGGAAATAGCCTAGTTAATTATTTTCTTAGTTAAAAAGGAGTATCTTTTGGACAAGCAATAAAGCCTTAAGTCTTATTCTTGTTCAATAGTCAAGATTTCTTTTAGAGAAATTATTCCAGTAAAATTAAGAATTCCAAGATGAATCATTGGACTGGAAAGCAAAAGATTCCAAGATGAATCATTGGCTTAGTGTTACTGATTCTGTGACAGGAATCTAAAGTTCTTGAAAAAAATCTTCCTAGATGTGAGACTAGAATCTTTCAAGACAAGTCTAATAGCAAGTAGTTCCCAGTAATTCCCAAACCACAAGTATTGGTTACTTAAGTCCAAATGGTAATATAACCCAAAGGTATACCAAAGATTCTTAGCTTTGGAATCTGAGAGGCATCAGTGTATGCTTGGACTTAGTAGGGGAAAGATCTCTAAAATCCCGAGGGTAAGCAAAAATGCTTTTGTTAGTTCAAGAGATCTTAAAGATAAAGACTAAGTCTTTATTCTAGTCGCAAGATCAACTAGATTTGATCAAGCTTGGCCATGATTGTCCAAGTATTTGCGATTGGAACTACTTTGTAGATTGCCCAAGTATTGGCAATAAAATTCCTTTTTGGAATTATTCACTCAGGTTCCATTTATCCAATGGAAAATTGTGAAAAACGTAAGCTGTTCCAAGTTTTAACAAAGAGAAGAAATTCCAAGAATGTAGTCTGCAATCGTAAAAACGGTACCTAAGTCTATGGAAGGTAAAACATGAGTGTTTGCCTATCCTTAAAGGGATTTTGGTACAAATCCAAAGAGCATGAGCGGATGCTTAAGACTTAAGCAGTAGAGAGATTCCTATAAAGTCTCGGCTGGGGTAAGTACCTAAAGCAAAAGTAAGAAAGGAATCTAAAGACAAGAAGTCAAAAGCTCTTGTCACTACAAATTGGTCAATTGAACTTGAATGGTCAATTGAACTTGAATCTATGAAAATTCAAGTACTTGGAATTCTGATTGGTTTTCATTTGAAAACCCTAGTAAAGAAGGATGGATGTTCCATCAAAAGGTTTTTTCAAGTTCCCCAAGAAAAGCACAAGATCATAAAACGATCATGTGAAGGGATCAAAAACCTAGAAAATCAAGTTAGAGATAATGCTTGAAACTTCAAAATTCTTGTAAAGAATTGAAGAAATAAGGTACTCTATCAAGATATGTTTAGACTTTAGGGTAAAATTCACTCACACGTCAATGTAAGTATGAAGTGGTATGGGACACCAGATTTTATACTCAGATTGATGTAGGAAAGATGGTATGGGACATCAGACCGTGAGTTGATGATTATCTTTTAGTCCTAGTTTGGATCTTGAAGTTAGGTTTCATCTTCTAGGGAATTAAGACTTCGAAGAAGGAGTTTAATTCAAGATGGATGAAAGTAGTATCTCAAGAAACTTCAAGATACCTTCAAGGTCAAGCGAATTGAAGATATAAAGTAATTAACTTCTAAGATCTTCTTAGAACACTTAAAGCTTAAGTGTTGTCAATCAGAAATATTTGATAAATTTTTGAAAATGTTGGATTTTGACTTTAAGTTCATCTTTTCAAACCAAGGATTTGATTGACTAAGTCAAGCACCAAGTTCCTAGTGAAACAATTCACTATTTTGACTCAAAGAAATGCACAAGAATTGCATTCCCAGTAAGGAGTCAGAAAGATTGAATGTGACCTGAACTTAGTCTCAAATGAAGCTTTATTCAAATACTAAACTCGTCAATACAATTTCAGTGGGTCGACACATTGATGTTGGTTACCACACTAGTATCTTGTGGTTGGTTGATGTTTTCAAGTTGCTTTGAATCTTTTTAAGAAACCATTTTATTTCTCTTAAAGATAGCAAAAATGCTTCAATACCCTCTTGAAACAGATCTTTGAAAAGTTAAAGTCTTCAGTCATCTAGATTTTGACTCTTAGTGAGTTTATGTATCTTAGAAGTATGAATTGGTTGTACGGAGTTTTAGTTATTTCTTTCCGCTTTCTAACTCTTTTGGAATTGGTTCAGATATAGTATCTGATTCCTTTGTAAAAGACCAGGGTTAGTCGATTAGAACTAGATAACTAAAAAACATCCTAGATAGATGTTATGTACAAGAACCTTTTCACTCTTCAAAAGATAATAAGTCTAAGTGGACTTATTTATTTGAGTTTTCTTCAAGTTATAGCATAAATGATTTCCTAGAGTCCAGTATACTCTAGAAATAGAGAAGTTAGGAATTGCTCATTAGCTTGACAATTCCCAAGAACTTTCAGTTAAAGTCTTTGAGAAAAGTGTCCTAAGTTGGAGAATTTTCATTTTGAATTTGAATTGGTCAAGTTAGTATGGTTGACTCAACAGAAATGGTAAACTTTCTCCTATAGTTTACATAGGAT
Organism: Ceratopteris richardii; assembly: GCA_020310875.1. Lineage (NCBI taxonomy): Eukaryota > Viridiplantae > Streptophyta > Polypodiopsida > Polypodiales > Pteridaceae > Ceratopteris > Ceratopteris richardii. The sequence goes on from CM035415.1 coordinate 173,063,925, forward strand.
TTTTTTTTAAAAAGGATCATTGTACACCACGATTTCTATTATTGAAAGCAAAGTTTTTCTGTAAAAGTTACCAGCTTTTAGTTTCACGCTTGCTTTTTGAAGCCGCTCTCATGTAACAACTCTTGTCGACGTAATCAAAAATTCATATAAATGCATGCACTCTATGGACTGTCAAAACAGAGTGCATGGGGGGAGATTGCACCCAATACTACATTCTATCTTGTCTCTTATTGTGTCTATTTTTCTATGTGTTTTCAACATCCATAACCTTTGTGTGTGCGTGAATTAAGATCCTGATAACAAATACATTCATGATATGTTGGTAACATTTAAGATGGAGAATGCCAAAATTGCAAGTACTCCCATGGAACTCAATTATAAGCTTAGTTCTCATGAAGGAGAACTCCTTGAGGATGTTACAGGTTATCAAAAACTTGTAAGGAGTCTCAACTATGCTACCCTAACAAGAGTTGACATTTCCTATGGAGTACGTACATTAATTCAGTTTATGAATGCACCAAGAAAGCCTCACATGGAAGCTGCCAAGAGGGTGCTAAAGTATCTAAAGGGTTCCATAAATGAAGGGTTGTTTTGTCCCTTCACTTTTGACTTAGATATAAAGATGTAGTATGATGCAGATTGGGCTAGCTCCAAGGATGATAGGAGGAGCACCTCAGGGTACGTATCTTTTGCAGGTTCAAAGTTTATATCATGGGCATCTAAAAAGCAACAAACTGTGGCTTTATCATCTACAAAAGCAGAATATAGAGATTTAGCAAATGCAACTCAAGAAGTTATGTGGCTCAAGCAACTCTGTGCGGATTTGGATTTACACTCTTACACTCCAATAATCGTTTGAGACAACACGAGTTCACTTCATTTGGCTGCTAATCCTATATATCATGCAAGGACTAAGCACATTGAAGTGCACTGTCATTATATAAGGGAGAAATTGCTTAGCAAAGAGTTTCAACTGTCCCATATATCAACTCATTTACAATGTGCAGATATACTTAAAAAGTCTTTGGATGGAACGAAGATAAACAGATTCAAATAGATGATTGGTTTGTAGGAGATCAAGGAGGAATGAAGACCAAACATGTCACACTTGAAGGGGATCTGTTGGTGGAAGAGAATCCAAGACCACGTACTTGGATGATTGGCATATTGTTCATGAAGTCTTATATGATCGATCCCTTGTAAAATCAAATCTATTTACTTTTGTAAAAGTGCACTACTTGCATGTGGAGTTAGAAAGCATCAAATCTCAAATCATTTTGGTAGTTCAATAATGAGAGAATATATCCTATACTTTAGGATTCACTTTCAGGTGAACTCTTGAATTTGAATTCAAAAGTTGGTTCCAAAATCAACTATAAAAGAAGGAACAAAAGACCCGCATGTTATCTCACCTCTATGAGATCATTTAGAAAGGACACATTGTTAGCTGAACAACTCACTCTATACATCATTCATACTTCACACATTGATCAATTTATCATTGCCGATGACATTGTATTTGTACATGAATTATTACATACATTGCATTATATCTTGACTTCACTTCTCTGCCATGACTACATCAGTTCATTGATCTTCTCAGAGCTTGTTCTCAGTGTATGATCGATCATTTGTAGTGATTTAAAGCATGGTATATTTAGTATATTGTCTACTATATTGATACAACATCTCATTATCATTGCTCATCTGAATCGTGAGATATTAGGCATCATTACTCTCTAGTCTATTGATTGATGCACCCTAAAAATGTTGGGCATGTCCTATGATTTGCTAAACATCATACTCAAGGGATGAATCATCATTTTTTATGAAATCACTCATGATTAGTAGTTTTCTAAGCTAATTAAACATCACCAAAAGGAATTAAACTAATTGCTACTGTGCTCAGAGAACTGTTCAATATATTGAATAGGTGTAAAAACAAGAAAAGCACGTTTTTGGTCTTGGATCAATTTCCTACCTATCTGTTTTGATCCATTGATTAGTGGACCATGTTCCAAAAATCATATGTGACTATTTATGATCGTTAGCCAGCTAAAGAGTCCCACTACACTCTCCAGCAACTATTCTTGGTAGGTGTGAAGCAGGTTTAAGAAACACCACTTCATCTCTGAAGGCTATCCACCATCTCTTCCAACACATTCTAGTGTTCATACATTTAGTATTGTGTGTTGTGCTCCAAGCTTGTCCTTCTTCCTTTTGCTATTCGCATGCTTTCACAGATGTCTAACTCCAGCAGTTACAAAGGTCAAGGAGGTTTCTCATCAACTAGTATCCATTGGAGAGCTGATTGAAGAAGAATCCATCATGAGACAAATTTACAATGGGATTAGAGGTGACAAGCAATAGCAATCTTTCACGACATCCTATGATCTCATCATGGATGTGTAAACTCCAAACTTCAATATCTTTCTTGGACAACTCTTCAATTAAGAGGCCAACAATAGCATAAAGGAAGGTAACTCCTATCATGCTAATTCAACTAGTGCTCTATATGCAGATAAGAAGGAGAAGAAGCTGAAAGTGAAGAAGAAGGAAGAAGATGGAGAGGAGACTTCCCAAGCCAACTTTGCAGGCAAGAGCAAGTGGAAAGGGAAGAAGAAAGGACTAAAGCATGACAAGAACAAATGCTAGAATATTCAACCTTGTGTCATCTCTTATAAGACCAACCACACCAGTCAGAATTGTCGGATCACTGGGAAGATCCAAAAAGGAAGTGGAAGAGGTGAATATGGCAACAATAGAGGTAGAGGTGGACACAACTTCACCAATACCAACAGACATGAAGTTCAAATAGGGGATGACACAAAAAATTGTGTGGAGAAGATGGGTAATGTCAAAGCTTCCAATGACAGGACAAATATTCTGAGCAAGGTAATCTATGTACCCATTATCAACAAATACCTAATAAGTGTAGGCCAAAGAGTTGAAAAAGTCTTACAAATTAGGATCACCCAACATGGAGCTTTTGTGGAAGATCAATGTCAAGGATTCAAGAAGATAGCTAGAGGTGAGAAGCATGTGTTAAAAGATATGCATTTCTAGGGCAAGCTCAAATTTTTTTTTTCATACAACAACTCCATTTGAAGGCTTTTGAACCTTAGGAAAGTCAAAGAATAAAGTTGAAGGTGCAACCTTATCCAAAAGGAGGCATTGGCCCACCAAAAGCCACTCCAATGAAGAGACAGTCACAAGGCAAGTGAAGAGACAAGGAGGGCATGTGAAGAGACATGGAGGACATATGAAGAGTCATAGAAGGCTCTCATGGCTATATAAAGACCCTCCAAGATCATTCAAGGTGTGTGTGGATTCTAGGAAGTCCTGGTGGTGCATATATATGTGCCATTGAGCCATAGGCTCTCATAGATGCTCTTATTCTCTTGTATATCTCTGCTACCCTTTCCAAAGGGTGCTCCATTTCTGTAGCATCCTGTTAGGACTTCAATTTCACTTTGTCGGAAGCACCATTATTAGAGTTCTTGTACTTTATGGAAAGCTTATAAAGCAAAGATTCTATTTCAAAACGCATTTTTGGCAAAACTTGGCTTGTACTATGAGATATAGCTATTTCTTTGTCAGCTATTCTATCCCAAAACCTGCTAGGAAAACTACGATGTTGTGTGTGACTCAGTTGATAGGTCTACATGTGTCCAAATGTAGTGAATCATAGCTCATTCGAAGGCCCATACTGTCTAGTTGGTGTGGCTACAAGGGTTTTGGAACTCGATTTGCGAATTGTGAGATATTCTAGTTTTAGGGAGTACTAGTCTGAAGGCCAATAGGTCTTGGGAAGGGTCAAAGCTTCTTGTTGTGCATTTGGAGGAGAAATCTTCTAACAATGGTAACAGAGCTCCTTGTGGACATCAAGGAGAGTACAAAGAAAGAGGCAAAGCCAAGGAATCAACCATTGATACCTTTCCAAAGCTTGAAGGAAGTTGCAAACTTGGAACCAAGGGGGAGGTCTTAAAGATGATGACAAGTGTAGGAACTTCATAACCTCATTGTATGCTAAGGAGAACATGTCTGATTTTGATCAATTGAACACTTTAATCGTTAACGAAGAAATATTACAAGCTTGAAGCAAGGGCAAAGGTGCCCAAGGTCAAATGCTATAAGTAGGTAGAGGAAGAGGCAAACCATCAAGAGGTAGAGGAAGAGGAAGGCAAAGCCAAAGCAAGCAAAGTGAAAACCAAGAGGACTCAAATGAAGACTCATCTTCAAAATGGAAGAGATAGAGGCAGAAACAATAGAGGAAGAGGCAGAGGATCAAGAGGCAATGGATGCCTCATTTGTGGGAAGCTAGGACGTTGGGCAAATGAATGCTACCAAAGTAGGAACAATGCTCAAGGTAACTATGCTTGGAATGAGTCTAGTGATGAAGTTCTTGTCATGAGTCATGCATATGGAGATATTAAACATGAGAAGGATGATACTTGGTACATAGATAGTGGATGTAGCAACCATATGTCTTGTAGGGAGGACATGTTTTGCAATTTACAAGATCCAAAGCAAAGAGGATGTGCAGAGACAGGTGACAACACCGAGCATGAGATCAAACACCTTGGTGATGTCAACTTTCATGATGGAAAGAAGAGCAAGATACTATCTGAGGTACTATATGTCCCTACTATTACAAAGAATCTTATTTTTGTTGGTCAAATGGTAGATAAAGGATACCAAGTGAAGTTCAATAGCAAACGTTGCTTCATAGAGGATCCAAAGAATGGATTTCAGCCTGTGGAGAAAGGAGAGAAGCGTGGAAGGAAGTTTACTCTCAATATCAAGCAAAACCCCAATAAGGTAATGTTCATCACTTCACGAAATAGAAGAATTGTAGATTTGGATTTGTGGCATAAAAGGATAGGACATGTAAACATTGAAAAGCTAAAGAACATGGAGAAACGTGCATTAGTCAAAGGGCTTCCAAACCTGTCAACATCACATCTTCATGAGGTATGTGAAGCTTGTCAATTTGGGAAGCAAACTAGGTTGCCTTTCAAGTCAAGAAAGTATGTTTCTCCAAAGGTTTTGGATTTAGTGCATACAAATGTATGGGGACCTTCAAGAGAACCTTCACATGCAAGTAATAGGTACTTTTTTACCTTTATTGATGATTGTTCAAGGAAAATTTTGTTGTATATAATCAAGCCAAAATCAGATGTGTTTGAAGTATTCAAAAAATACAAGGCACTTGTTGAGAATGAAATAGGTCATAGGATTAAACCCCTGAGGTTGGATGGAGGGGGAGAATAAAGGGGGCAATACACATGTAGGTATACCCCTCAACAAGATGGTATTTCAGAAAGAATGAATAGACAAATTGCAGAGGTAGCTAGATGCATGTTGAATGAGATGAATGTACCTTTCTCATATTGGGTTGATGTAGCAACCACAACAGCATATATTATGAATAGGATACCAACTTCAGGAGTTCTTGATCTTACTCCGGATGAGGTATACTATCAAAGGAAACCAAATTTGTCTCATTTAAGGATTTTTGGTTGCATATGCTATGTTCATGTCCCATAGGAAGTTAGAGAAGGTAAACTTGAAGGGCTGGAAATGCATTTTTGTTGGCCCCTCAAATGAGCAAAAAGGGTACAGGTGATATCATCCGGTCACTAAGAATCTAAGAGTGTCAATGAATGTTGTGTTTGATGATTTAAAACCTTGGTATGGAGGTGTGAATGATTTGCAGGAAGAAGACTTTGTACATGCAAATCAGGTACACGAAGAGCAAGTGCAAGTTAGCACTACATTAAGTGGACCAAGTATGCCAAGTCCTTCACAAAGCTCATCATCATGGAAGGACAAGAAAAAGGAATTAGATCATACATCATAATGTAGCCACAATAGAGGTAATGGAGGTAACTTGGTAAGAGATTTTCATTCAAGTGAAGAGGAAGTCTATGAATTTGAAGAAGAGTTAACTCCTGAAGTGCAAAAGAAATGGACATTGAAGAAATATCCAATCACAGGTAGTGAAAGGAGGTCAGAAAGGGTAAAACATCCTATTCAAAAGCTCACTTGTGATAGCTTTATTGCAAAGCATTATGCTTATATGAAACAGGTCATCAAAGATAAGGAACCATCAAGCTATGAGGAAGCTATCCAACACAAGGAATGGAGAGATGCTCTGGATGACGAGATTCAAGCTCTCAAGGAAAAACAAACTTGGGCATTCGTACCTAGAGAAGAAGGCATGAAGGTAGTCACACTCAAATGGGTGTACAAACTCAAAAGGAATTCAGATGGATCTTTAGCAAGGTACAAAGCAAGGTTAGTAGGTAAGGGCTACACACAAACATATGGGCTTGATTATGAAGAAACTTTTAGTCCTGTTGCAAATAAGAATACAATTAGGACTTTGATTTCAGTGGCATCTAAAGATGGAGAATGTATCAATTGGACATTAAAAATGCTTTTCTCAATGGAAATTTGGAGAAGTGGCTTATATGTATCAACCCATAGGTTATGAAGATGAAAAGAAGCATGATTTTGTATGTAAACTAAAGAAGGCTTTGTATGGACTCAAGGAAGCACCTAGAGCATGGAATCAGAGATTGGTTGAGTACCTAATGAAGTGTGGTTATGTTCCAAGTGATTTAGATCCTTCACACTACATCAAAAGGGTTGATGGATAATCTATATACATATGCATATATGTTGATGATCTTATCATAACAGGTGATAATGATGCAGTTATCAAAGAAATTAAGGCAAAAATTTGGAAGGAATTCAAGATACAGATCTTGGAATCCTCAAATACTTCTTGGGCATTGAGGTTATGTACAAAAATGATGGTCTCTACTTGATGCAAAGAAAATATTTTTTGGATGTATTGTACAGGTTTGGAATGAGTGGATGCAAACCACTAAAGCAACCAATGGATTTAAAAACCAAACTTAGCTCCACCAAAGGAGAAGAACTTGAGGACATTCATACCTATAGGAGCCTAATAGGATCACTTATATATGGAACCATAACTAGACATGATTTGGCATTTAGTGTAGGATTTCTTTCTCAATATATGCATGCTGCTACTAATGATCATTTGAATGCAGCAAAGAGGATAACTCAGGTACATCAAAGGTACAATAAATAAAGGACTTTTCTATGCTTATGGAGGATCATGAGAGCTCAAAGGATATGCGGATGCTGATTGGACCGGCTCCAAAGATGATAGAAGAAGCACCACAGGTTGGATCACTTCCTTTGTTTGGAGATAATATATCAAGCAACTAACTTGCAAAAAATCCTATGTTTCATGCAAGGAGCAAACACATCAAAGTCCACTATCACTTCATAACGGAGAAGGTGCTTGAAAAGGAAGTGGATAATCATCATGTAGGTGCAAAGGACGAGGTACCTGATCTAGTAAGAAAGTTCTTGGATGCAGGAAAGCTTGCTAAGTTGAAGCAAGCCATGCAACTCAAGGAACCAAATTCAAAAGCAAAAGAAACTTGAGCTTGAGGGGGAGTATTAAAAGATACGCATTTCTAGGGCAAGCTCAAGTTTTGTTTTTCATAAAATAACTCCGTTTGAAGGCTTTTGAACCTTAGGAAAGTCAAAGAATAAAGTTGAAGGTGCAACCTTATCCAAAAAGAGGCATTGGACCACCAAAAGCCACTCCAATGAAGAGACAAAGTCACAAGGCAAATGAAGAGAGAAGGAGGGCATTTGAAGAGACATGGAGGACATATGAAGAGTCATAGAAGGCTCTCATGGCTATATAAAGACCATCCAAGCTCATTCAAGGTGTGTGTGGATGCTAGGAAGTCATGCTGCTGCATACATATGTGCCATTGAGCCATCAGCTCTCATAGAAGCTCTTATTCTCTTGTATATCTCTCCTACCCTTTCCAAAGGGTGCTCCATTTCTGTAGCAGCCTATTAGGACTTCAATTTCTCTTTGTAGAAAGCTCCCATCTAAGAGTTCTTGTACTTTTTGGAAATCGTATAGAGCAAAGATTCTATTCCAAAAAAAATTTGGCAGAACTCTGCTTGTATTATGAGATATAGCTATTTCTTTGTCTGTTGTTCTGTCCTGAAACCTACTAGGAAAATTGGGTTGTCTTGTATGACTTAGTTTATAGGTCTACATGTATCCAAATCTATTGCTTGATAGCTCATTGGAAGGCCCTTACTATTTAGTTTGTGTGGCTAAAAGGTTTGTTGGATTGGATTCAAGAATAATGCGATATTCTAGTTTTAGTGAGTACTAGTCTGAAGGAAGATAGGTCTTGGGAAGGGTCCAAGCTTCTTGTTGTGCATTTGGAGGAGAAATTTTCCAACATCATGGTAGTCTCTTTAAACTTGAATTAAGAGAAACCCAAAACATAGCTCTATTCAACATAGCTCTATTCAACCATCCATATCACCTCAAGGTATGAATCCTTATTATGCATGGTATGGAAGAAAACCTAGTCTTGGACATTGCAAGGAGCGTGGATATTTAGCTTATGTTCATGTACCATCACAAATAAGAGGTGAGCTGGATGAAAGGGCAACCAAGGCATTGTTTATAAGGTATGACTCACCTCATATGGGTTACAGGTCCTATCATCCCTCAATCAAGCAATTCACTACAAGTAGAGATGTTTTATTTGAAGAACATAGGTCTTGGTATGATGAAGACAAACAAAAGGTAACTCTACCATATGATCTTGATTCTGATTCTCAAAGGTATGACTCAACTCATATGGGTTACAGGTCCTATAATCCCTCAATAAGGCAATTCACTACAAGTAGAGATGTTTTGTTTGAAGAACATAGGTCTTGGTATGATGAAGTCAAACAAAAGGTAACTCTACCATATGATCTTGATTCTGATTCTCATCAACTAGGAAGCAAACATGATACATAGGTCCAGGATCCAAGAATTAATATAGATGATGACCAAGATGAAAAGGAAAATGATTACAAGCTCTGGAAGTCAAGAGGCAAACCAAAGATGCAAGAGTGTGGAGAATGCTCCAAGCACGCACCTAGAAGGTCAACAAGGGAGAAAAGACAACCAAAAACGTATGAATATGATTCCACATTTGTTATAAAGCATTGAATTTACTTGGGAAAGGACTCAATTTCAAGGTAACCCTCAACCTATGAAGAGGAAAAGGGAAACCATAATTGCGAAAAGGCCATGAAAGAAGAAATAGATGCATTGAAGGAGATGGACACTTGGGATTTAGTTCCAATGTCATCCAATCAAAAGGTAATTGGTTGTAGATGGGTGTATAAATTCAAAAGAAACTCAAATGGATTAGTTCGTAGGTACACTGCAAGATTAGTTGCCAAAGGATGATCACAAACTCATGGTACAGACTATGAGGAAACATTCTCACCTGTTGCAAAGATGACTACAATAAGAACATTGATAAGTGTAGCTGCTATAAGAAATGTTAGAGGACCGCCGAACCAGGACGGATGAACCCGGACAGGTGCCGTAAAAAGTGGATTCGCGGAAACATTGTAGTAGACTTCTATTTAAAGCGCACAAAGGAAAGCGATAAAGACCGACAGTTTTGGGAAGAATCTCTGTTTCTGTTGGGTATTGTAGTGTGTTGATTAAGTCTCGAGCCGAGGTGTTTGAAGATTACAAGTGCAGTATTGTGTATGTACGTATTCTGTTCAGTCGGTTTTATTGAGTCCGTTTGGGAAACTGCGAGCACCCTGTTTGAGATTGGGTGTAAGGTGTTGATGAGAATATTGAGTTCTGTTCTGTTCTATTTGCATCTAACTATTCTGCTATTCTTCCTGTCGTGCCGAGTTCTATTCGGTAGTCTTGTGTTGTGAGTCTGTTTGGCGATAAGTTATATGCGGTTTTGGATCTTTTTCGTCACGAAATAGTGAGGTTTGTCATCCTGCCAGAGACTGTGTAAGGTCGAAGTGAATCATTTGCATTTTAGTATTTTTCAGTTAAGTGACCAGATTCGATACAATAGTCTGCGAGGATTCCGATCTTAGGAAGAACTTGTATCGGTAAAAGTCTGTACGTGAACAGACGTATTGATAAGTCTGTGATGAATCAACTGTGGTAGGAACTTGTGGCTTGAGTCGGTATACGGTAAGTTTGTGTAATCTCGATTATAGTTGTCTGTTGCATTATTGTTCGGTATACTTATCTATCACACGGAAGCAGCATATTGAGTAGTATCCAATTAATGAAGTTGAGTATTCTATTAGTTAAAGTCAGAACAGGACCTCTGCTCCATTACTATAGCAGATTCAGTCCAGAAGTCTTAAGTTTCCGCATGCCGAATAGTTGTCAGTAGTCAGAATTAACCACTGAGCTAAGACGTGATGGAGTATTTATGAGTGTGTGAAAAGTTGGGAAAATAGTACAGGGCCTCTGTCTAACAGACCCCTACCACTCCCAAGAACCCACATGGCTAAGAGATCGATTGCTGTTAAAGATTTGGAACCAAGTAAAAGAGGAGCATTTGAATAGAACGTAAAGTAACGCTTAATCGGTATCAGTTTAACCCATAACCCATTTTTTTTCATTTAACATTTGGCGCCGTCTGTGGGAAAGTGGCAACTGTTTAACAATCTCTGCGGTAAAGTAGTATTTGATTACGAGTTACTTGTGAGAAAGTGCAATTAGAGTGCTAAGCGGTTTGTAAGAAGCAAATATCCAGTAATATTTGATTTACTGACAGTAGCAACAGACCCAGATTGTTGCAAACTGCTCAGATAATATTACTGGGCAATGATACATGCCGGTTACTCGGTCTGGTGTAACGTATCCTAGGACCCAGACAACGGGAACAAGAAAAGTACAAAAAACAACTCTAGAAGAAGAAGGTATAACGCGACCAGACTCAGTGGTCGAGCAAGTTAAGGACGCTAGAATTAATTCCGGTCATATTCCGGTGGAGCAATCAACGCCTTTGGTACATACTGGTGTCACTTCGACCCAACCTAACCAAAGTACAGTAGTTCTGGAATCTATCAAGACACCACTGGATATTAGACAAACTCTAGAAAAAGAAATCAATAATAGCGAAAAACCGCTACAGTCTGGGAGACTGTTAGTTCATTCCGATGATATTCCGGTGATAGAAACACCAACTGGCGGTCAAGGCTTAGCATTTGTTGCAGAATCCTTAGCCAGACCCGCGTGTCTGGAAGAAAGATTTCGGATATTAGATATCCAAAAGGAAGGAGACTTATTCGAAGTAGAGATCCGAAGTATCCTGCGCAAAAACAGCACACCGGAAGGTGCGCTGTCCGGCGAGCCAGATTCTGATAGTTCAACTAATCAACCTCAAGATACAGGATCAGAGACACCCACGATGAACGGACAACAACAACAACAACAATTAGGTCAACCAAGGCTGCCTCCAACAGGCGTAACCTACACGAAATTTGGTGGATTCCCAGGAGATGACCCGGATGCTCACGTTGGCACTTTCGAAATCAGTTATGCAGTCCTCAACCATCCACCGGATCAGGCATACAAGGCCATTGTTTTTCAATCTACCCTGGTTAATGAAGCGGCTAGATGGCTTACGGAATACGACATTAATCATTTCGGTACCTATGATGCAGTACGGGATGCCTTTCTACAACGATTCAGATTAAAGAAGAATCCTGCTGAAATCTTTGATTATCTACAGAACAACCGACAGAAGGCAAATCAGACTGTCCAGGAATACGCTACTCTCTTCAGAACACATTTACGGCAGATACCACAGGCACATGCTAATCTACCTGATGACGTTATCACTCAATGGTTTATAAATGGCTTAAATCCGCAATTGAAGCAGATCATGATTATTAGATGTGTCGGAGCAATGACATTGGATGCAGTCATCGCTATGGCTTTGCAATTGGAATCCAAGGTTGGTGGATTTTCAGAAGACTTGGAATGGTTAAGGACAAACAAAAATATGACTGAAGATATAACCAGGCAAGTATACTGCACCACGTGCAAAAATTCAGGACATACAAGTGCTAACTGTGCGCTAAATCAAACATTCTGCGCTATCTGCAACATAGCCGGACACTCCACCGGAAATTGTATCTACAATGCTAGAATACAGGGAACAGCAACAGTCAATGCTGTTATTCAGGAACATGGGCAGGCAGCAAATCACTATGTACCTCCGCAACTGAGAAACAATCAACCACAGGGATATCGGAACTACCGAGGACAAAGAAACAACAATTATAATGCCAACCGATGGCAGAACGGACCACCACCGGAAGACCCCAATTTACCACCACCACGCTGTCATTTTTGTGGTGAATTCGGACACATTAGAAGATATTGCAAAGACGCAGCTGAGTATGATCAAAGGAAGAAGGAGCGGCAAAACCCAATGGCCAATATGGTACAAATTACTCCGGTAGAAACGCAAACTACTACAGTCCAGACCCGATCAGGTAAACAACTGCAGCCAGCAGCAGAAGTATTTGAACCAGGGATACGAGAACAACATAGGATGTATAACAAGGCTAGTCACTGGACCGCTACAGAACCACCAGTGTTCCCAGAACCCATTCCGGTGACTCAAACCTCGGCAGCAAAGGAAGGAATGCAACAAAAAGAAGCAGCAGTAGAACAACCATCGGCAGAAGACATAACAGCAGAAACTTCAAGTTCAAAAGAGCAGGATAACCAATCTCAACAGGCCTGGGAAATTTTATCCAAGGCATCTATCACCTTACCTCTCGGCCAACTTTTGACGTTAGTACCTGGAATCCGGCAACAGTTCCAACAACATTTTACCCCGGCACCCTCTTGCATTCCAGCAACCGCTGCAGTTCAACCAGAATCTGATTCTACGGTTGATCATGGAGTGCCCTTGATTACAGTATGGTATAAGAATCAGAAGATCACGCAGGTATTAATTGAAGGAGGCTCCGGCGTAAACATTGCAACCGCAGCATTATGTAAAAAGCTAGGCTGGACCGAAATCGAACCAGTTCAATTCTTCGTCAAAATGGCTGATCAATCTAGAGTCCATCCCGTAGGACTTGTACGGAATGTACCCATTACTCTACAAGGTACGACTTTCAAAATGACTTTTGTTATACTAGATCTACCCGAATCCACCTTGGATTACAACCTTCTTTTCGGCCGACCTTGGCTGAAGCATGCAAAGGTAATACAGGACTGGTCTACGCAAGAGCTCACCTTCAAGGATGCCAATCGTAAATATGTGGTAAAACTAGATGCCATACAACCTTGCGAACTTCACGCCAGACCTTATCTCGCTGAACTAGTTCATATGTTAGATGGACTATCAGATGATGAAGAAGAGCAATTTCTGAAAAATAACGCCAATTTAATGTCTCTAGGAACTGTTGATTTACAGTCTGTCATTAATAACTGGAACACTTCAGTTTGTGCAGTAGTAGCTATCACCGAACAGTCTGACCAAGCAGATACTGAATTACAACCATTATTCAAGCCAACAGAAGATACAGAGAACCCACAACAATTTTATGTCCCTGAAGACCAGCTGATTACGTACAATCTAGGAGACAAGGACCATCCTCGACCTGTAAAAATAAGGCAAAACTTACCGGAAATCTTTCAGACTAATTTGATTCAGCTCCTTCGCGAATTCTCAGACGTCTTTGCATGGGATTACAAAGATATGAAAGGATTAGATCCGCGCATATACCAGCACAGAGTCATGCTGAAGCCTGAAGCTAAACCAAATAGGCAGCCCAGCTATCGCATGAATCCCAATTATGCCTCTCAGGTAAAAGACAAACTTGACAGATTGTTGAAAGTAGGATTCATCGTACCAGTAGAATATGCTGAATGGATTTCACCAATTGTGATAGTGCCAAAGAAAAATAAGCAACTACGAATCTGTGTAGATTACCGAAAATTGAACGCAGCAACAGTACCAGATCCTTTCCCGATCCCTTTTTTGGATACCATGCTTGATAGGGTAGCAGGCCACGAAATGTATTCATTCTTAGACGGATACAGCGGTTAGAATCAGGTTAGAATGGCTGAAGAAGATATACCAAAAACTGCTTTCATTACCAATTGGGGTGTCTTCGCCTGCACCGTAATGTGGTTCGGATTAAGAAATGCACCAAGCACATTTCAGCGATGTATGCAGGAGATATTTTCTCCTTATCTTACCTCATTCATGCAAGTATATCTTGACGACTTCTCGATTTTTGGGAAGATGATAGCACATTTAAGTCATTTACGATGTTGTTTTCAGAAATGTAGAGAATATAGACTCTATCTTAACCCAAACAAATCCGTGTTTGCGGTTTCATGTGGCAAACTACTTGGGCATATTGTATCTGCTCAAGGTATCCGAGTAGATCCAGATAAAATTTCGGCAATATTAGAAGCTCCGGTACCAGCAACTCCAAAAGAAGTAATGCGTTTTATGGGTCAAATACGGTGGCATGGTAGACACTTACGATGGCTTGCCCACCTAGCAGTACCATTAAACAGGCTAATCACAAAAACTCCCCGACAGTTTGAATGGACTGAAGAATGCCAAACCACATTTGATCGGCTTAAGTATCTCTTGACACAAGCTCCAATTTTACAACCACCGGACTGGGACAATCCGTTCCATGTTTTTGTCGACGCTTCAGATATTGCAATTGGCAGTATTCTGATGCAGCAAACAGATAAGTGGTTTCGCCCTGTTTATTACGCCAGTAGAAGGCTTGCACCGGCAGAAAAGAATTACTCTACTACTGAAAGAGAATGCCTAGGATTGATTTACTCAATTAAAAAGTTTAGACATTATTTATTAGGCCGGAAATTTACCTTTCATGTGGATCATGCTGCCCTTGTTTATCTAGTAAGACAGCAGCATCTAGGAGGACGGTTAGCACGATGGGTGCTACTTTTACAAGAATTCGACTATGACGTCATTCACCGACCCGGAAATGCACATGCCTTAGCAGATTTCTTATCTCGCCTGGATTCCGGTGAAGCTCCGGTGGGCATAGATGACACGACTCCTGCGATTTATAATGCTGAACTACTATCCGATGAGATGGCCCACCCACAAGCACCATCTACATACTATGATCAGATTCTAACTTTTCTCACCGAAGGATGCTTCCCATCTGAGACGACCAAGGCAGTTCGAAGGAAATTGGCAGTCTTTAGCCGTCGATTCCGGCTAATAGCAGGAGAACTATATTATACAGATCATACCGGAATCTTACTTCGCTGTATTCCACCTCATGAGGTTAATTCAGTTATCACTTTGGCGCACTCAATTCCTTCTGGTGGCCATTTTGCAGTAGACTTAACTCACCGGAAAATTCTGCAAGGAGGTCTCTGGTGGCCAACGATGTACAGAGATGTCGCACAGTTTGTTAAACAATGTGATACTTGTCAAAGAACTGGTCAGCCTTTGCAAAGGCATCTTTTTCCTCTGCAACCCATCTTACCACTCGAACCATTTCAGAAATGGGGATTAGATTTTATCGGTCCAATTACACCCCCAGCAGTTTTCAACAACAACAGATACATACTAACCTGTACAGACTATGCAACAAGATGGGCAGAAGCATGGGCTTTAAGATCTGCTACAGCGATCACGGTAGCAAAATGTCTACTCACGGATGTCTTCCCACGATTTGGCTTACCCCTGGAAATTGTCTCAGATCAAGGCACTCACTTTGTGAACAATCTAATGAAGGCTCTTACACAATCATTCCAGGTCACACATAATTTTAGCTCTCCTTATTATCCACGTGCCAATGGATTGGCCGAAAGTACAAACAAATCACTTTTGAATATCCTCCGGAAATTGATCATGGAAGCACCGGCAAGATGGGATCAACTACTACCTGCAGTATTATGGGCTTACCGGACTACATATAAGGTAACAACAGGCTTGACACCTTTCAAACTAGCTTATGGTTTAGAAGCAATAGCACCCATGGAATTAGTCATCCCAAGTTTGCGTGTAGCAATCACTCAGAAAATGCTACCTGAATATTCACTAACAGCAAGAATGGACGCACTCAGAGAACTTGATGAGCACCGGTGGATCAGTTTTTTAACTATGCGCGAAGTACAACTAAGGCAAGCCAAGACACACGATCGATATTTGAAGACTCCAATCTTTTCTGTAGGCCAGCTTGTACTCTTCTATAACGCAAAATCGGATAGAGCAGCAGGAAAATTCAAACTACGATGGTTCGGCCCTTTCAAGATCTCAGAACAAATCGGTCCGGCAACTTTTCGGTTGACTACGTTGACCAGAAATCCACTTCCAAAGGTAATCAATGGGTCGAAGTTGCGGCCATATTATCCCACTACTAGTACGCATTAAATTATTCGGCGGCGAACCGCGTTTTGTATAAATTTTTGCGTTCTTCTTTTTTCTTTTCTCCCTTTTTAGTAGTGTTTTGTACGAATCTTTATGTTACCAGCCGCCTCTCCCTACCGGTCACTCAAGCACACACGCCAGCATGCAAACAGTACCTTTCCCGCACCGCACAATGATACCCACCCCCCTTCCCCCTCCCACCGTGCTCTCCTTATTTAACCCCCTCAGTTGCGCCTAAACACTATTGTGTTCTCGAGACTATACGTATTATCCTTGTCTTCTGTGTTACCTGTAAGTGTGCTTGTAAACACCATGGAAGCGTTAGCAAACTATGCTGCTTTCCGTGATGGTATCCCGACAGACGTCGGCGAATACCTGCGCTGCAGAGGATTGTCCAACTTCGCTGAGTTGCCATGGCACTCAGTGGAAGCCCATCCCTTCTCCGCACAAATCATCCATGCCATCGCCCAATTCCCCATCACCGAACGACAGTGGGTCTTTCCTTCCCTTCCATATAGAACCGTCATCACCTTCCAAGCCTTCTCTGCAGCTTACCGCCTCACCCCGCAAGGACGCGAAAATGGTCCTAGCATCCCTGTCGCTCGCATGACCGAACTCTTTCCCCGCTCCTCATCAAACGAATATGCCATTCTCTGCCGCCCAAAACCTGAACGATCCGCCCTACAGTTCCTCGTAGCAATCCTCAACCTGCAAAAACGAACCTACGGCATCTCTCGCCCCTTCTATTCCGCCCTAGAATTAGCCACCCGCGAACCCGTAAACTTTGCCTCTTATTTCTTCCAACGAATCCATAAAGAATCCGTCCCTATAGTAAAACAACTCCAGAAAGGCAGCTCTCCGCGCTCTCGCCTTCCCCACATCATCTCCTTCCTCTTCCCAACCATTCTCGCCGCACAACCCCCACCCACAGGCCAAGCACTTAGGCACGAAGAATCAGCACAACCACTCGAGGAAACTGAAGAAGACGACGAAGAGATCAATCAACTCTTCCGCACAAAGCGAATCAGGATCAGCTCTTCAGAAAGTGAAGTCCAAGGATCCGCCGGAAAGAAACACAACGCCGAAGAAGATAAGCAAGAAGAAACTTACCACGACACCGCCACTTCAATACACAACGACACTTCGACAGAGCAACAAGACCAGCAAAACCAAGCAGATACAGAGATACTGTCCACCGAAAAGGAATCCGAGCATCAGCAGAATGAACCGGAAACCGCCACAAAAACACTGGATGAACTGATCGCGGCCATCAATCATACAGAAGCCGAACAACAGACCGTTGCAAAGGTAACCACAATTGACTCTGCTCTGCCTACCCCACCTGTCAACCCCGACCTCCCACTGGAACCATCCCGCCGACCCGGTCCTGAACCTACACCCTCCTCCTCTTCCTCCCCTAACTACTCTCCGCCAAACTCCCAAAACCTACTCACCGATACCTCCTCTCAGCCTCGTCAACCACCACCACCACCCACCGTATTTTCAGAACTAGCCTCCATGGGGCAGTTCCTCATGCAGTTATCACACCAACTGCCCATACAATTTAAGGAAGTCACGGACAACCTGAAGGCCGAATATCAATACAAGGTCGACGTACTGGAAGCTGACATCACCCCCCTCCAGGAAGAAATCGAAGCCACAAAGATTGAGAACCATCAGCTCCAGACGCAGTTAGCAGAGCTCCAAGCCAAATTCTCGGTAGAACAGACCCTAGTAGAGCAACGAGATAGAGCCATTGAGCAACTTGCTGCCAAAGATCGACTCCTACACGCCGCAAATGAAGAAATCCGCGCCCTGAAGGCCACCCTCCACGAAAATGAAGATATCAACGCCTTCCTCGAGGAATTGATCGCAGAAACAAAGACTCAATTACAGGAGTCCATCCAGAAGAATCAGGATCAACAGAAAGAAACCGAACAAATCCAAGAACAGTTACGGCGAGCCGAAGAATGCGCAAATGAAGTTAACAGTATCCTAAAACGCTAGCTGCTACGGGAAGGACAATATTTCAAGGATATCGACAAGACGCGCAGAGAACGAGATGCATTTAAGAAAACTCTTGATTTCCAAACCCAGCAGTTTGAACGCCAAGACAACCAACTGCGCAACCAGAAGGAGTATATTGCAGAGCTAAAGACCAAACTGGACGAAATGAAGACTTCCAGGGACGCCGCACTATCCAACGATTTTTATCTACACGAAGCTTTTGTGCAGACCCAGACCGAGAATGTGCTCACCGAAGCAATCGCACTTAGCTCTGCTAGAATGGATGCACAGCTTCTAGAGCCTGATACGCTAAAACAACTATTAAAACTCTTAAGAGAAAGATAGCTCGAACATTTAGATCGGCTAGGAGTATGTATCTCGAAGCTCTCATCGACGAATAAGTATATTCGCCCATCCAAATTCATAATGTATGAATATGATAATCAACTTTTGGTTTTCTGACATTTTCGCACATGAAAAGTCTTGTTCAGTCTAGCACCAATCTGCAGTATAACACGCGGCATAATGATTTTTACTCTGATACAAATATTATCAAGGAAGGGAAGAGTCATGTCCTACTGACATACAATCAGTATAGCAAATGGCCGTTCAAGCACCAGTGTTTATAAAATGTGTATACAGAGCATAGCTTTCTTCATTAGTATTCTTCGAGATTCAGCCCCAATTAGCAACTTCCAGCATATTCTTCTCAGCAACCCTTAACCAAGCATGTCAAAATTTGACATTCTCCGCTGGCAACTCAGAAAGCGCGCCCATACGCAGACCCATGTGGTAACTGTGAAGAGATGGATAGGTATGTGTTGAAGATGAAGAGGTGTTGCAAAATCTTTGCTCTACACCAGCCAAATGAACTCCAGGAGTAGATGGTGGGCCCTTTTAGCTTGCCAATGGATGTATTAGACACCCTATGTACCTTGGAAGATCACTCTCAAAAAGATAGATCAAAACAGATAAGTTGGAGTTAGCTCAGAGGTGAAAACTTGCTATTCTTGGTTGATACACCTGTCCAGTGTTTTACATAATTCTCTGAGCACAGCAGCAATTAGATTAATTCCTCTTGGGGAAGGCTAGGTAGCTTAAAGAGCTAACTTTAGAGAGTAATCTCATCAAAAATAACAAACCACACACTGAGAATGACTTTTAACAAGTGATGACATCATCCCGATTTTCACGGGCTGCTACAGAAATAGACCAGTGAGTAGAAAAATTAACATAACTCAAGATGTAAGAATCCAATGATCATGAAAATTTGTATGCTTATACTAGACAGTAAGCTTGAAATCACTGAGTTTGGATGAGTAAACACTGAGAAATGACTCTGACAAGATGACTGAAAAAGTCGGGTACCTGACAGAGAAGTGAAGATGAACATACCCTGTTGACTTCAAATGAACATAACTGAAGATTCCAACATCCAAATGACATGAAAATTTGTGAGCATATAGTAGACTTATAGAGCTAACTTTACCAAGTTAAATCACTGAAAATGATGCACCAAGCTCAGAGAAAACATCTCTGCAAGCTGACTGAGAAAACTGAGAGTAATGGCAGTGAGTAGTACACTTCACAAGAACATGGAAAGATGAACTCAAATAATCATGAAAATGAAATTATATTGCTTGTACAATACAATGACTTACTGATACATATGTGTGCCTTGTAATCACACCTTGATATGGCATAAAGCTCAGCTCTTGGAGGTCTTCACATAGGTCTCTCTAACCACGACTAAAACTGCCATCTATTTATAGTTGAGTTTGGGAGGCTAACTTCCCTCAATCACTCTCCAATCAATCAATGATTGATTTGATTCTCTACCTACCACAAATCACGAATTCGTGGCTCCTCTTTCCATTCTTGATCATGTGGGCTCAACCACTCAAGATTCTCTTACTTTTACATTAAGTAAACTCTTCAAAAGTTACAAGAGGTAGTTCACAAGTGAACTTTACATAGTCTTCATTTTGAAGCTTCTTTAATGACTTTGTGAGACTCAAGCCAATACTTAGGCTTGTCATAGACTTGCTCCAACAGTAACGACAACAGATACTACCTTACAAGATGAAGCAGATGACGCAGTAACTTCTACATCAGAAAAGACTCAGCATAAATTCTCCACCCAATTCAAAATCGAGCTCGACATCAAATCACAAAAAAATGAAGACTAGCTGCGAAAGATAGGGCTCCTCCAGTTTGCCCAATTACCGTGGAAACAGTGGATTGCTAATGACGACGCAGAGGACCAATTACATAGCATGCGACAAACCAGCGGCTTCATTCTCAATCAGGTACGATTTTCGCCCCAGCTCGTCTCAGCCGTATTTAAACTACCACTCTATGATGGTGCCCGATATCTTAAATGTTCAAATGAGGACCTGAAGAAGGAATTTGGCGACTGTGAAGGCCCCCGACGGTATTACATGTTGAAAAACGCCACCTATCACCGACGAGAACAATTTAAATGGTATTTAGAAAAGCTTTGTTTACTAGTAAAATTCGACTTAATGTCGAAAGAAAATTTTTCCCCCCTATTGCATGCCGAAGAAGCAGGTCCGGTTAGCTGGACACATTGGCTCTATAACCACCTCTACGCACAAATCATTGTCGGGGATAAGAGAAGATCCCACACCAACAGCAGACTAGCAGCCTATTTAGCTGCTATATTTAATTTTGTCCAATCTGTAAAGGATAAGCAGCTACACTCGTCCCCCCCTTTTTATCCCGATGAACATGGTCAAATAAATTCTGAACACCACACAGAGCCTGAGGAAGCAGCTCAACCCTCCACATCGTCTGCATCTTTCTTTCACACAGATAACAGCGCACAGAATCAGACAATAGGGACGCCGTTTCGGCTGTCCATTAAACGACGAATGGTAGACAATTTGCCAACTGCCAGTCCAGAGCAAGCACCGGACGACCCCCAACCCGATTTTGTCATAAGGATGCAAAACCAACTTCAAGAGGTTTCTCAATATTTACGGCAACAAGAACAAGTGATTCAGCACAAAAACGAGTTATTATTTGCCACGATGACTAAGTCCAATTCATTAATGACACAGATGCAAAAAGAATTGGATGACAAAGAAGCTTTAATACAGGTGTTACAGAGTAATAACCGGCATCTAATGGCAGAATTGATCACCGCAAAAAAGTGTGTCCAAGACTTTAATCAGTGGCAGCAAACTATCCAAACACAAATTCAAACCGAAATGTCAAGTTTTTCTACTCTGAATGCTCACCTGCAAGCCAAAAATGAAATTTTGCAGTCAAGGATACAAGTGTTGCAGGAGTTCGAAAAGCAGATATTAAAAGATGAGGGCGTAGAACTAAATGCCACATTGATGACAAATGTGGACATCGACTTATTAAAACAACAGTTGGATAGCCATGTTCAAAATAGCTGGACACTTTTTCGCAGGAGATGGCTGGCTATACTTGTTCCGCCACTAGAACAAGTGCGGTCAGAAAGGATTGGGGAGTCAAACCCTGGCATGGACCGACAGGCAGTGCAAAAGGATGTTGCCGACAGTAATGCACCTGTGGGTTCGAGTCCACCGTGCGTGCCAGTGTTAGAGGACCGCCGAACCAGGACGAATGAACCCGGACAGGTGCCGTAAAAAGTGGATTCGCGGAAACATTGTAGCAGACTTCTATTTAAAGCGCACAAAGGAAAGCGGTAAAGACCGACAGTTTTGGGAAGAGTCTCTGTTTCTGTTGGGTATTGTAGTTTGTTGATTAAGTCTCGAGCCGAGGTGTTTGAAGATTACAAGTGCAGTATTGTGTATGTACGTATTCTGTTGAGTCGGTTTTACTGAGTCCGTTTGGGAAACTGCGAGCACCCTGTTTGAGATTGGGTGTAAGGTGTTGATGAGAATATTGAGTTCTGTTCTGTTCTATTTGCATCTAACTATTCTGCTATTCTTCCTGTCATGCCGAGTTCTATTCGGTAGTCTTGTGTTGTGAGTCTATTTGGCGATAAGTTATATGCGGTTCTGGATCTTTTTCGTCACGAAATAGTGAGGTTTGTCATCCTGCGAGAGACTGTGTAAGGTCGAAGTGAATCATTTGCATTTTAGTATTTTTCAGTTAAGTGACCAGATTCGATACAATAGTCTGCGAGGATTCCGATCTTAGGAAGAACTTGTATCGGTAAAAGTCTGTACGTGAACAGACGTATTGATAAGTCTGTGATGAATCAACTGTGGTAGGAACTTGTGGCTTGAGTCGGTATACGGTAAGTTTGTGTAATCTCGATTATAGTTGTCTGTTGTATTATTGTTCGGTATACTTATCTGTCACACGGAAGCAGCATATTGAGTAGTATCCAATTAATGAAGTTGAGTATTCTATTAGTTAAAGTCAGAACAGGACCTCTGCTCCATTACTATAGCAGATTCAGTCCAAAAGTCTTAAGTTTCTGCATGCCGAATAGTTATCAGTAGTCAGAATCAACCACTGAGCTAAGACGTGATGGAGTATTTATGAGTGTGTGAAAAGTTGGGAAAATAGTACAGGGCCTCTGTCTAACAGACCCCTACCACTCCCAAGAACCCACATGGCTAAGAGATCGATTGCGGTTAAAGATTTGGAACCAAGTAAAAGAGGAGCATTTGAATAGAACGTAAAGTAACGCTTAATCGGTATCAGTTTAACCCATAACCCATTTTTTTTCATTTAACAGAAATTAGAGACTCCTCCACCCTGATGTGAAAAATGCATTCCTAAATGGTTGGATAATTAAAGAGGTATACATGTCACAACCACCAAGTTTTGAAAACCCTAATCATACATCTTATGTTTGTAGACTTAAGAAAGCACTTTATGGATTGAAACAAGTTCTTAGAGCTTGGAAATACAGGTTGGTTAAATACCTTCAAAATCAAGGGTTGAAATCTAGAAAATTGTATCCTTCTCTATTCATTAAAAGGAATCACAATGAGGTCATCTATCCATGTGTATATGTGGATGATATTATTGTGATAGGTGATGATCTAAATGGCATACAAAGGATCAACAGACACATGCAAGAGGAGTTCAAAATAAGTGACTTAGGTGAGCTCACATATTTCCTAGGTATGCAAGTGATTTATACAGATGAAGGGATGTATCTAACTCACAGAAGAAACATTGAAGACCTACTTCTTAAGTTTAGAAGTGAAAACACAAAGCTTGTAGGTACTTCTTTGGAATTAAACCATAAACTAAGTGTTTACGATGGTAAGCACATTGATGATCCTAAAGAGTATCCAACTTTAGTTGGTAGCTTGATATATGCTACTCACACAAAACGAGACATATCATATAATGCATGACTGCTTAGCCAGTTCATCAAGTCGCTTAGTTAGTTCATCAAGCCTAAGCATATCGTTCATCTCTTCCAAGAAGCCCTTTGCAGCTTGAACTTTCTCATTCTCCAATCCTACTACATAAGGGGCTCTTGGCTGAAATGGATACATAAGCATAAATGGACTATGCCTAGTGGAAGATTGCTTCACACTATTATATGCAAACTCTACTCTAGGTAAGTACTCTTCCCAATTAATTTGCCTTTCATTCACATATGCTCGAAGCATATCCTCTAGGATTTGGTTAACCCTCTTTGTTTGCCCATCCGACTGCGGATGCTCGGCCATACTCATGCTAATTTTCGTATCCAAACTTTTGAAGACGGCTCTCCAAACATGGCTAGTAAACTTCCTATCTCGATCAGAGACTATGTCTAAAGGAAGACCATATAATCGGTATAGCTTCTCTACAAAGAGCGTAGCCAACTCTCATGTCTTCATTGTAGTACGTGTCATAATAAACCTAACAATTTTGGTTAACCTATCCACTATTACCCAGACTGAGTCATGCCCTCTTTGTGTCTTAGGTAATCTGACTATAAAGTCCATGGAGATACTCTTCAACTTTTTCATTAGGAATATCCAATGGGTGGAGTAGTCGTCCAATCCTCAACCTCTCAGCTTTATTGACCTGGCAATTAGTGCACTTAAGCACATACTCAAGGACGTGCTTATGAAGTCCAGGCCAGTAAAACTACCTCTTAACAAGCTCATCAATCTTGTTAACTACTAGGTGTCCCGCACAAGGTGTGTCATGACAATCATACAAAATATGCCATCTCATCTCAGAATTTCTAGGGACACACACCTTACCTTTATATAATAGATATCCATTATGGGCACTGTAATTCTTCTGCTTGAATCCTTCTTGAGTACTAGTCGATACTCCATCCTCACTAGAAAACCATATCACACGATCCCCAATCTCTATGGCTTCCCAAATCTCAAAATATGCAGGATCAAGCCTAAATTTCCTTGTTATGGACTCAAGTAGCTCACTAGTGATCTGAGTAAAACTCAGTCCATTCAACATAGGCATGCGGTTAAACGAATCAGCCACTACATTAAGCTTTCCCTTCCTATACCTAAGCTCATAATCAAACTCCTAAACGGTCTCTGCCCATCGGACCTTATGACCTTTAAGGTCTGTTTATTTCGAGAGCCACTTAATCCTCTCTTGATCAAACACAATCGTGACTTTGGCACCATATAAATAGTGACGCCATTTCTTCAAAGCATGGACAATTGCATACAACTCCTCATAGATAGAGAAATTATTCTGCGCTGGTTCTAGTTTCTTACTCTCAAAAGCTACTAGTCGACCATCCTGAACTAAAACCGCTCCAATGGCAAAGTCACTCGCATCAGTCTCAACCACAAAGGGTCTATTGGGATATGCTATATGTAAAAGTCGTGCTGTAGCAATTGCTACTTTCAATCTCTCCATACTTTGCTTCTGTACATCTCCCAATCAAAGGATTTCTCTTTCTCTTTAAGCTGTTTTGTCATCGAGACAACAATTTTGGCATAATTCCTAATTAATCTTTGATAGAAACCTAATAAACCTAGAAAGATATGCAACTCTTCCAAGTTCCTTCGATGTGGCCATTCCATAATAGCCCTTAGTTTTTCAGGATCCAACTTGGTTCCATTCTGGGAGACTATATGTCCAAGGTATCTAACCTTTGCTTTGAAAAATTCACACTTTGACTCCTTAGCAAAGAGTGAATTTTCCCTTAGCACTTGAAATACCTTTCGTAAGTGTTCCAAGTGCTCCTCTTCTGATGCACTATAGATCAGAAATGCTACCTATTTCTCTCTCTAGCCTAAGGGTCTATTCTTTTAATTCTGCAAATTGGTCATGTGTAACAAACTCATCCAAAAGTTTCTCATAGGTATATTCTTCTTGTTGAGGCTCTTTTTCTTCTAGGTTTTCCTCTACTTCCTACCCCGTTTATACCTCTTCCATTCTAAAATTAGGACCCTCTAGTTGCTCTTTAGATGGAGAAGTGTGTTCAATTATTTCTTTCTCGTTAGACTCCATCTTTTACTTCCCCTCCCCCCCCCCCCATTTTCTAACAAGAGTATGTGAGAAGAAATGGAAGTAAACCTTGAATATGCAAGAAGAAGAGAAATATATCACAAGAGTACTTCCTTGGTACAAAATGAAGCTGTGAAAGCGAAATCCAAGTGATCTTTGAAGCTCGAGGTCACTGATCCTCAATCCTAGCCAGGCCCAAACAAAAATTTGAAATGTCCGGTTTGTTCGGGAGGTTCTAATCACCAAAAATGAATAAGAACAATGCCAAAATCATGTAGCAAGAGCCCCAATTGGGCAAACTCAGTGAGACTGAAGCATTTTTGAAATTCGATAGTGCTCGCTGGTCCAAGAGATGTAGTCCAGCACCTGTACTTCAAAGATATAAAGCTATCCCAAGGGTAAAAAGTAGATTTGGACTCCCAATGATGAAAAACTAGGCCTCGAAGTGGTCGCCTACTTCCTATTGAAGTGTTGCAAAGAGATTTTGGTTGACCAATCTTCCCCAAATCATGCATGGATGGTTTCCCAGCGAAGCTTTGAAGTATAACTTCATAACATGACAAAGATTTTTGAAATCCGATGTGCTATGACCAATCTATGGTGCGAAGAATACGGGTATGTCAAAAGTAGGATGTAGAAACTCAAATCTTCCTCATAGAGTGACTTTGGGGGCTCAAAATTGAGCATTAGAAGCTTCTTTGCATACACTAATAACCCATACCCAATGTCCATATCCCATATTACATGTGTACATCATTTCTTTTCCCAAATTGTTTATCCATAGCTTGCTTTACTCCCCCAAATTGAAAAAAAAAACTCGAAATTTCAATTTGTGATCTACCTCCTTCTCCACGAAGTTGAATCCTACAGCCATCTACGATGAGGCAATTTATCCCATATAACAAAACTTTAGCGCTCAAAATAAGCATAAATAGAGAGTCCTCTTTATCTCTCCTTCATCCAAGAGGGAGGGAAGAGGGAAAAGAGAGAGAGAGAGAGAGAGAGAGAGAGAGAGAGAGCTAAGCTCTCTCGCGCTCTATTATAGTCGTCACCTGAGCTGTCCCGCTTCTACATGCCACCTGTGCCCTGTGCACATGCTGTCTATCTGGCTACGCACCCGTGCATTCCTGGCTCGGATACCAATGTGTTATCTCTTGATGAAGCCCTTCATTTTGGAGTAACTACTGCACACCAATCGACAGAGGATGATGAGCACACAGAGATTGATGCTTGGAATCTTTCCCCCAGTCATGTGGTATCCCTTTACTCTCCAATTACCCATAAAAATTAATACTCAAGATCTCTCATATGAGTGCCACTTCGCACTCATGTGAGTATCTTACTCAACAAGTATAAGAGGGGTTTCACACCTCTTACTCATAACAATGAGTGATACTCCATGTGACAGATCTCTTGCAATGTGGTCCATGTGGTGGGGTGGTCGATGCTATGCTGCAAAACATTGCACCATAACTGGGCCTTACCCACCAAAAAAAACGTAAAAAATTTTACTTTCTCAATGTAAGAATATGATTTGTCAGAATAAAAGTCATCAAATTGAGAAAGTTTTGAAGGAACAAATCGGCCTTGTTAAAGAGAGGTGATAATGGCCATCACCACCCTAACTAGAATATTATCATCACTCTCTGGTTGGTGGAGTGCAACATTGCATTCTTTTATCTCGTTTGAGCATGTTGGAGTTCGTGTTGCAAAAGCTCCAATTCTTGCTGAATCGGTACCCCAAGTAGGGGTGGTGCACCAAAATCCTTACTATTATGGGTAGGGTCCATGGTCTTATATAGAACGAAAACATAGGACTAGAGCAAATGATCAAGAAGGATGCCAAATTGCAAACGGTGGATCTTAAAGATGCATGTATGCATAGATAGTACAAAAATGAAATCTCATAAAACCATAAACAAAATAGATAGAAACAAGAGACTAGACACAAGATTGGATACAAAATCTTCCCCCACAGACTCTAATGGATGAATATATTAACATGTGTTTATAGGTATCTCTCATTACGTCTTGAATAGAAGATACATGAGGGTGGTGCTTCAAAAATCGTGCATTTATGGAAAGTTTCTTTATTTATAAAATCCTCACCTTCTAAGAGATCTATTATTTTTACAGAAACGTCACTTTTTAAAGCAATCTATTACATTTACAAGAAATATCTAAAAACTTATCTTTCAACTATCTTCAAAAATATCTAAATAAGTCCACACATGTTCATACCCTCATCAATCTTCACCCACTAAATCAAAACACAACTCAAATTAAAAACCTCAAGAAAATCCATATAACATTCCATTATTCCATACAGTATAACCATTGTTGAGCGGGTCTTGAAGATGGACGTATGTCGAGATAGTATAGAAACAAAATCTCACAAAAGAATAAACAAAATATATAAAGAAAAGAGATTGGACACAGGATTGGGTACAATCTCCTTACACATTCTCTGATGGACAAGTCTATCACAATATGTGTATTTATATGTATTTCTCATTACATCCGAAATAGAAGATACATGAGGGTGGTTCTTCAAAAGCGTGTGTTTATGAAAATATTCTTTAATTACAAAATCTTTGTTTTCTAAGCGATCTACTATTTTTACAAAAACATCACTTTCTAAAGCAATCTATTATTTTTACAAAAAATATCTAAACTACTATCTTTTAACTATCTTCAAAAATATCTGAATAATTCCACGCATGTTCACATCCTCACGAGTCTTCACCTACTGAATCAAAACACAAATCACATTAAAAGCCTCAAGACATTGAAATCCATATAACATTCCATTACTCCATAAAGTATAATAGATGGAAGAAATGTAAAGGTAATTGGATGTGTTGAGAATGGAAACAAGAAGCTCAAAGACAATGCTCTAGTAAAGAAGGACAAAAATATGAAACAAGAAAATGTCATGGTTCATATTCAAGAGCTATGTAAAGAGAATCATCAATATCAGATGAATATAAGAAAAGCGATAGAGACATTGCGAGATGAGATCTAAAAAAATGTGGAAGGAGTGATCGAATCAAGAGAAACGGAACAAATTCAAATAGAAGTAGAAATAAGGAAACTCAAACAAATAAAGGAGAATATCAATCTAACTCGGCAAGAAGTTCACAAAGATGTCCAACAAAACAACCCAAGCTTAGAAAAAGAAGATGTTAGTCATCGGATGCCAAACTTTGTAAATAGTAATTCATTGAAATATCTCGATAAAGAGACACACCACGGGATATAACCTTTCATAAGAAATATACATCATTCTATCTCGAATAGGTAGACAAGTTAGAGAGAAGATAGGTACCAAACATGCCAGACTATCAAGTCTACTACAGAGAGACGATTACCTTGCTAAATTGATTTGTTTGAGAGTGTTCTCTGCACTATTCTATGTAATAGTAATTATCTATTGTTGTTAAGTACTAGTGATTAAGCGGCTCAATGAATAATCAACATGTTTGGTATTGATGAGTGTTCAAAGTTTAGTGTAGATAAGATTATTTCTAAAACTGACAAGTTTGTTAATTAGTTAGTTGTGACTAGTTTGGGGAAACACATGGATTTAGTTGTTACTAAATTGAAAGGTTGCAGTTTTCTTGATTTGATTTGAAACGTTGTTAATTCTTTCAATTTTTGAATAAAGTCAAAATTTTTTATGTTTCAAGGGGTCAAAAACCATTATGTTTTCGAAATTCTAAGGAATCACAATTTACTACCCTTATCTCACAAAGTGAGTACTTTTTTGGTTTCCTTAGAAAATAAATCTAAGTATATTTCTATAGTTTTTGTGTGGATATATTTTGTTTGTGATGTGTATCAAAAAATGTATTACTATCAAGACACTTTTTTCCCTCAAAAGGTCCCTTATCTTTGTACATTCTCTTGGTAATAAATTTACTATTGTGTGTGCTCTAATCTTCTTCTTCTTCATCATCATGCTATTTGTGTCCTTCCAGAGATCTTGAACCCCAACAATTGGTATAAGAGTAGGTCACTGCTTCATCTAGGGCATCATCAACACCCCTCTCATAAGAATGTCAGAATCCAATGAAAGTTAATGAGCATACTCCAAGTGATGATCAGGAGTTCAAAATAGCTTCACTCTATGATGTTGAAGTTTTGATCTTCGCTTGTTTCAGCCTCCAAACACAGTATCAAAATGATTATGCAAGAACTTTTGTCCTTTTGTGCCAAACATAAATACAGGTTTTGGTTTGGCATTACAAGTGCCTTGAATTCTTCTATAGGTTTAGTGGAGTTCGATAGGGTGTTTATGTTCAACTTTTTCAAATATTATCATTTTTCTAAATTAGGGTATTTAGTCACTATCCATGGCTAAAAGCAATGATGTGTTTATGTTGGATATTGAGGATAACTTGGATGGTACTATGTAGCTCAGTGATGAGTAGCACCTCCTTTAATGTCAATCCGGGAAGACGTGAGGATGGTAGCACCTCCTTTAATGTCAATCCGGGAAGACGTGAGGATGGTATGATGACCTCGAGCAAGTGAAGGCACAAGTGCGTGAGTGAGAAGCACACTAACATGCACACACATACACACACACGCGCACTCAAGGTAAGACAAAGAGAGAGACAAAGGGGTTCTTTTAGATTACTTCAAAAGTGCTCATACAAGTTTAGATCAATTACAAGCTAGCTTCAAAAATGAGCTCTCTAGCTCTATTTATAGTTTTTGACTAGGTTTTGGTCGTGTCCAGGCCTAGTGTCCGGCCTAGTTAAAAATTAGGTTCTAGGGCCTATTTGAAGACTCAAACGAAGTCTAAAAATTATGAAAATTGGTAAGTAGCTACTTTGAGTGCTCCTCAAGCTCAAGGACTCCTTGGCTTGCACAAAATGGAGCTACAAAAATATGAAATGGTATCTACAATGGCTCTTAGTGATGAAAATCACTATTGTTGTAGGGATTTCTTCTAACGATTTGACATACATATCTTCGAGCTCCCTACTTGCTCCTTCTCCTTGTGTGTCCACCTCTTCGATATGCTTTAGTCACCTGAAAAAATATTGGCCTACTTGCCAGATCGTCGTTGACTACCCTGTCTGCTTGTGCCTTCCCTCCTCTCTGACTCCCTTCGTAAGCTTCCTTGCCTTGTGAGTCCTTCAGTTTCAACACCCCCCCCCCTCTCTCGCGTCTGTCATCCCTGACAGACCCTTGTTGGGTGGGTCGTTGGATGTAGTATTCTACAACGTCTTGTGCTAAGTGATGTTCTGCAATTCTCAACCCTTTGGCCAAGTTCGTGAGTAGAGCATCCCAATCTACCGGCCCGGGAACCTCTGGATGTGGTATACGTAACTTTTCTGAATGGAGAGCTTGTTCCACCGCAAACAACTACATTAAACGTGATGGTCTGGGAATGAATATCTCTTAATGATATTCCCAGAATCCTGTGACAAACATTTCTTCAAACGTCTGTTTGAAGCAAGCTGGTAGATACTTGATATGCGCATGCCATGCATATACAACATTAATAGATGGTGTTGTGCTCATGTCATAGACAAGGTCCTGATTACCTTCATTAAATCCAAGAGCTGACAGATGAGCTTCCTTGACATTCTTGAAGGTCCTGAAGGTGACCAACATAAGTTCAAAAAATTTAAGACACATTTGGGCCATGACATCAGGTACATTTTTGAACCGGACCCCCCAATGCCGAATCATCAAAATCATATATCCTATGGTAGGTTGGCCCTTAGGTGGTGCTAAGTAGACATAATTGAGCCATTTCTCGCATCCTTTGGTTGTCAGCACAGTTTTTGTGTATTCCGGCCACGACCTTCTTCAAAATACAGGGCAGTAGCATGGGTTGTATTTGTTATACAAATGCATGTTATTCCATGTCCTTACCATCTCAGGGTAGGTTTCCAGCAGACGAATCCTCCATGTAGGTTGGTGTATATTTCCCTGCTTAGCACTTGCTGGGATGTCGTCCAGTGCAAACTATGTAGCCGAGGTTGGTTCTTTTGAGGTGTGGTGCTTGATATCAACATTGTAATTTGCCATTAAGACACAGAAAGGAACATACAAGTCGTCGGATGTGCCGATCCACCGATGATGGGAGAGGTTTCTAAAGTAACCCGATTTCATGACTACCTCTTCCAAATGTGACATAGACGCTATCTGAACTGCCACTCTGTCATCATGGGTTGTGGCCACTTTCTCTAACCTCTGCATCCATTCAGGAGCCTCGATCTCGATGGTGTCCATGCCCTCTTCTATTTGCTTGCCCCCTCGTGCAGGCATGGGAACGTATGGGTCTTTGAAGGTTTCCTCTATTTCAATTGGCACTAAGTCTTCAGGCTTGGGCTCTACAAGAGGTGAAGGTTGACGCTCATATTGCATTACTTTACTTCGTAATTCTTCTAGTTCTGCTCTGAGTTTTTCGACTTCTTCAAACGTGTCAACTGCGGTTGTGACTTTGCTTGGTGACTCATGTTGGGTTGCCAGCTGCTTTAATAGGTCATCTCTTTCTCTTTCTAATGTTGCATGGGCTTCCAGGAGGTCGGCATGGGTTTCCAACATAATTTGCATATTCGCTGAGGGTATGGCCTTGAATCTATCTAGGTCGATTTCCCGTGGGGAACCCTCCATGGCTGCTTCCAAGTTTTCTTCGTTTTGTTTCTATAGTCGTTTATTCGCCTCGAGTGCAGTAGACATGTGTTTGCGTAAGAGGGCCAGGTTGCATCGAAGCTTGAGATTCTCTGGTATCTGGGAGTGTAGCAGATCATCCATTTGTTGTTTTTTCTTCTGCATCTGACTGGGGTGGATTGGCTACTAACTACTCATGTTGTTCCTGTAAAGTGACATACTATTGTTGTAGTAGCCGCTTTTCCCTTTCTAGATCAATGAATCGTACTTGAAGTTCTTCATGGCTTCGGAAGAGTCTCGTATGTTGGTTATCAAGATGCTGGTAGTGCTGTTGTAGTTGAGACATACACTGATACATATTATTAAATACATTATTAATAGGGGTGGATGCGGGAAGGGTGTTGAAGGCAAAAGGGAAGGGGAAGGGGAAGGGAAAGGGAAAGGGGAGTGTGGATGCGGTGCTGGAAAATGGTGAAGTGGGAGGTGGGGGAATGGGAGATGGTGGATGTATGGGGGGAGGGAGAGGTGCGGAGGTGGGTGATATTTCCATAAAATCAAAAGTGGATGCAGTGGTGGGAGTGATTGTGAACATGGGAATTGTGGGTGCCGTGATAGTGGTGAAAGTGTACAGTGATGTGTGCAATTGTGAATACGAACTGCCAGGAAGTGTGATCGGGGGAATGAGGTTTTCCGTGGCTGTGGTTAGAATTACTGTGTCAGTGGCCATATAGACAACAGAGGTGGAGATAGGGTGTGTGGGTTGTGTGGGTTGACCGACGGTCTATGCTTCAGTATGGGTAGTGGACTCGGAGGCGGTGACAGTAGTGGTTACACTGGTTGTGGGAGGTGAATGTGGTGGAGTTGGAGGCAGGGGTGGCAAAGGGGGTGACGGAGGTGCACTTGATGTATGGGTTTCCTCAGTATCATGAACGGTGTGTGTTGTGCCCGTGGTTGTGGATGTGCCTTGTGGTTCTGATACTAATACATTCATCTATTTTCCTGATCGAGGGGGACGTCTGCCGTATCTTCGCTCCGTTCTTCGTGCTTGTGCAAGGGCGGTATGCACTGTCTCAGGTACTCCTAAAGCATCAGATATCATATCAAGTGTGGCACGGTATTGCTCGTCTACTCCTTCCTCCTCAAGGATTTGGTTCATGAGAGCTTTTCCTGCTACGAGGGATAGTCTATGTTGCTCTTGAACCCTGTTGATGGTATCATAGAGCTTTTTCAATTCCTTCATATAAGCCGGGGCACCCTCAAGTACTTGCAGAGCTTCTTGATCATATTCCTGCTCTTCTTCCTCGGATTGTCCACCATGTTCCTCCTCTTGTTCTTCTTCTTCTTCTTCACCCTCCACATTGACGACCTCTGGTTGTCTGGGATGGGGTTGGTCTATAGTAGTTTGTTGTCCACTAGCTTGCTCTGCCTCAACTTCCGCGTTAACAGCTTCGATTATTCTGGCTACCTCCTCATCAGTTTGGTCTTCTAATGTGAATCCGTGAGGAAACTCTAAGTCGGTTGGTACAGGTGGGAACACCAGATTCGGTCCATCAGTGCTGTGTCTTGGTAATCTGATAGTGAAGGGTTGTACCCGCCTTAGAAGTCGTGGAGTTGTCTCTGGTGTCAATGTCGCATTGCGGGGTTGTGCATAGGGCATCTGAACTGCGCCTCTCATTTTCTTAGATGGCAGTCCTGCGGTTGATAGTCTACGTTGGAATTCCTGTACCCTGGTCCAAATTAATGCCCTCTGCACTGGCACATCATAAGCCAAACATCTAAACACAATCCGGGTGAGAGCAGAGCATCCATACAATACAGACTTTTGTTTTTTATACCACCTTTGATGAGCCAGGTGGATTTGGTCGATAATCTAGTGGGGCATATTGATTGTCAAATCGAAGGCGTCGGCCAAGTATAGACTAAACCATATCTTCTTGGGTGGCATTGTGAATCTCTCTTGAGCGGGAAATGCAAAATGTTGCATGACCATTCGCAAGTGAATGGCAATTGTAGGTGTCATTGCCACCATGTCCTTTAATTTCGTCAGATTCCTGTTCTTCATATTGTCGGGAACCATAGTCTCTTTCTCCATAGGAATGTGCATACCTTTCATGTCTAGAGCTTCCCTCACCAAATTGATAGGCAACCTGAAGCGCTTCAGCTCATTGCCCCTTGTGAGAGATGGGAGGACAAAGGTGCTGTATCCCTTTTTGTCTTTGCTCGGAGTGAGGGTGCTAATCAAATATGAGCATCTTAGAAAGTCGGGCTTTGGCAATTGGAATTTGAAGTAATCGTAGAGTCCCGCCTTCTTCCATATAGGTTTCAATCCTTCATTGTTCTGCAGTCTCTCAAATTCCCTGGTGAAGAAGTGATACCTGCCCTAGCGCCCGTTGAATTCTATCTCGGCCTCCCACATGTAAGTGCCTTCACCTAGAGATCCTTCCACATCACTGAACCAATGTGAGTTTTTGCTGACCGGCATTGGTGTGCCCCTGTGGAGGATTCTGAATCGGTATGGCATGTAATACCCTCAATGCCACTGGGCGTTCCTTCAATTCCTCCTCAACGGCAAGACTTTCAATGTCCACGACTTGGGGGCTGGTGCCTGCCTGGGAGCTAGTTCTTGCCGTATCTGCCATGTTACTTCTTGCCTCCTGACTCTGTGAGAATATAGAAACAGGTGTTAACATTGTAAAGGACAAGATAGAACCGTTTTTGTCCCCATTACACATGAGGTTCGGGAGAGGTTAGTAGGATATTAAGTGCTCGATGCTTGTGCGTGTAGTTAGGAATTGAGTAGACCTAGAAGCTAAGTGGAATGATGTAGTGAGAGAGTGATGTAGTTAGTAGGTGGGCATGGATTTACAACTAGGGTCTGGGGGTTTATTACAAGTTTTAGGTTGCCAAATGCAGTGGATGGGCTTTGATCTTGATTTTGTGGAGACTCTGAAGAGTTTGATGGGGGTATCTACTTGAAAATGAGGCTTTTTAGGGACCCATTTACAAGTGATTCTACTTGTGCTCATGGAAGAATATGTGCCCGTGCGTGATGTATAAGCATGGGCATCTGATGTTCGAGTGAGTGAAACATGTTGTACCGGGTGTGGCCTCGGTGTAGCTATTTGAGCCCGCAAGCAAGCCTTAGGCACCCAGATTTGTTGTGATTATGAGCTGGCCTTCATTGACTTCTTGGGTACCCAAATAGACTTCACGTTCGCAGAAGAATTTATGAAAGACTTCGTATTAGTGTCGTGTTGTTGATTACTAATAAGAGATTTTGGCCGTGGGGTTGGCATGGTCGCAACAGGGTGTTCGCCTTTCCGCACCCACACTTGTTTCAACGGCTGAGATATTCCGCTTCGCACGTGTTTTTGGCCCCCAGTATAGGTGGTACTCTGCTCCTGTATTTGATCTGCCTTTGGTTGCTGCATCCCTCTGGCCTTTGGAACAGAAGGGAGTGCCGTCTTATCCTTGACTCCGTTGTTGAAGCAATCCTCTTTCTGCATCATACAGTTTTGGGCAAGAATAGCATTGTCAACTTCATGTGTGCCCCTGGAAGGACCAGGAGTTCATGCTTTACCTAGTTCCTTGAGTGCCTCATTTTCCAATTCAACTGTAATTCACCTATGATTTACCCATACCTGAAGAAGTCCACTTCTTAGGTTGAGGTTGACTGCATGATCATAGATCCAGTCCTGACCCAAGACAAGAGGCTTAGTGAGGTCCTCATCTTGACACACTAGTACTTTGACTGTCATTGCTTCGTCTTGAATATAGAGGGGAAGTTCCACCTCGCCCATGCAAGGGGTTTCCACACCTCCCAATCCTATGAGATATGCTTCTATAGGATTGACAGTTAATTTCAACTCTGGACAGTATGAAAATTTAACAGCACTAGTGGCTGCACCTGAGTCAATCAAGGCTCTTACAGTCCTTGCACCCTTTCCTTGTCCTATCTCTAAGTTTATAAAAGGACGTCTATCAATTATCCTATGAGAGCTGATACCTGAAACTTCACACATAGCCACATGATATCCTTGATCTGCATATGCATCTGTCCTAGGTTGCTCTCCACCTTGTCTTCTCAGCTTCATTCTCCGGATGTGTTCCAATGCTTCTGCTTGAGCTTCTTCTCGAATTCGTCTTTCTTCTTCTTTGCGTTTCTTAGCAGTGTTGAGTCGACTTAGCATCTCTTCCGTCAGAGGTTCTTGATATAACTTGACTCTGCATCCGCTTATGTAGCTGGGGAGAATATCGCCTTCTAATGTGGCTAGTTGCACTGCTCCACTTGTTGAGATTCTATTAATGATCATGGGTCCGTAGCCTGTCTTCTCTAGTTTCCTCGCATGTTGTTTCAAAGTGTAGACTAGTACTAGGTCGCCTGCCTTCAAACCTTTATCCTTAACGTGGGCATCAAAGTATGCCTTCTATCGTTTCTTAGCTGCATATATCCCTGCAGCCGCCCTTAGTCTTGTTTCTCCTAATCATTAAAGGTCAAAAAGTCTAGAGGAGAGTTCATGACCCATCCATTCATGCTCTTGTGCTACTTTCAATGTAGGTATTAAGAAGTCCAACGGTAGCACAACATTTTGGCCAAATACCATTTGAAAGGGGGTGGCTTGGAGTACCGTTTTGTATGCGACTCGATATGCCCAAACAGCATGGTGTAGCTATTTGTCCCAATCAGAGCGTTTATTGTTCACTAATTTCGTCAGTACATTGCATAAAATCTTATTGGTGCTCTCAGCCTGGCCATTTGCTTGAGGGTGATAGGGGGCAGACTTCTTATGTACTACCAAGAATTCTTGGAGCAGATTTTCAATAACTTCATTCAAGAAGTGAGTGCCTCTGTCACTAACTAGCTCTATAGGTAACCCGTATCTAGTGAACACATTCTCAAATAATAACTTAGCTGTTGTTTGAGCATCGTTCTTCGTTGTGGCTTTTACCTCTACCCACTTGGTTAGATAATCTGTGGCCACAATGATATATTCAGCATGAGAACCCTTAGCTAGGGGATTAATAGGACCTACAAAGTCTATTCCCCACTTAGAGAATGCTCATCCACCCATCATAGGTTTCAGTGGCATTTCATCTTTGCGTATAGGATATTGAGTTCGCTGACAGACATCACACCTCTTCACATAGGTATGTGCATCCATGTGAAGGGTCGGCCACCACAAGCCTGCAAATAGAATCACTTTGATCACTCGATCTGCTCCAAAATGTCCTCTTGCTACACTTTGGTGAGCAGTTTCCAAGATCTTGAGATATTCACTCTCGTGGACACATAATCTTAGGTAACCATCTTTACCATGCTTGTATAGGTTATCACTAATGAGCGAGTAATCTAGGGCTTCTTGTTCTAAACTTCTTTTTCTGGCTAGTGTCATATCTTGAGGGAATGTTTTCGTCCTCAGGAAGGATACTAGTGGTTCACTCCAATCTGGCACTATGGACACTTGATAAAGACTGGCATGCTCCACAGGTGGTTTAGTGCAGCAGATTGGACATTCCTTGCACAATCTTTGGACATCAGCTTCCATAGTCGACCAATGCACTCTGAGTCTCCTTAGTGTCTGCAGGGTTCGTTGCTTTGAGTAGTGTTGCACTAATGCACCTACATGTGCTAATTGCAACCATTTAGCGTACTCATCCTCTTCCACACAACAAGCCAAGATCCCTTGATCTGTGTGCTTGTACATACTTCTTGCCATGATGTGATACTTTTCGGCTTTTACTACCTCTTTATCCTGTGTGTTTATTACTGGGTGGTTAGGTCCGTACGTCAATACTGGCACTAATGGCTTAGCCCATTGTGACACCACTTCCAAATTAAACAGGTAAGCATCATGAAGGTCATCTGACACTCCTTGTGGGGCTTTGCCCGATGTGAGCCTATAGAGATGATCTGCTCTCAAATGAGTCTTCCCTTTCCTTACCACAACCTCAAAATCATATTCCATTAGCAAGAGAAACCATCTTACTAATCTTCCTGTATTGCATGGCTTGTTTACGAGATATAGCAGTGCTTGATGGTCAGAAAAAAATTTAAACTTATTTGCAAGCAAATAATGTCTAAACTTTTTAACTGCATATACCATGCCTAATCCTTCTCTCTCCGTAGTGGTATAATTTCGTTCAGCTGCATTCAATTGTCTACTAGCATAGGCAATTGGAAGATCCATATTACCTTCACCGATAGGCTGCGCGAGTACACACCCAATAGCATAATTGGATGCATCAACATGAACATGGAAAGGCTTATTCCAATCTAGTGTGGTCAAGATCGGTGCTGAACATAATTGCCGTTTAAGCTCATTGAAAGAATTCTCACATTCATTAGTCCACTCAAAGTTAGTCAAAAGTCCATACAGAGGCTTTGCTATGATGGCATACATATGTATAAACCATCGGTAATAACCACAATGCCCCATGAAAGCTTGTACTTCCTTGACATTCTTTGGCCTAGGTAACTCGGCTATGCCTCTCACTTTCTCTTCATCAGTGGATATGCCATTCTTTGACACTATGTGTCCTAGAATCTTGCCTTGCTTGACCATAAAAACGCACTTTTCTGGGTTCAGGCAGACTTGATATTCTCTACATTTGTCAAAGATTTGTTTGAGTTCAGGAATATGGGTTTGTCTAATGTTGGAATGAGCACAAAGATCATCAACATAGACTTCTAAGTTCTTCCTCAGGAACTCTTTAAATACATGGCACATTAGTCTCTGGAAGGTAGCAGGTGCATTGGTAAGCCCAAATGGCATTACTCTAAAGGCAAAAATGCCCCATTCAGTGGCAAAAGCCGTCTTATGCTGATCTTCTGGAGCTATGGCTACTTGATTGTAGCCCGAAAATCCATCAAGGAAGCTGTACACTTCCTTGCCTGCTACTCTTTCTAAGAGATGTTCTGTGATAGGAAGCGGATAGTTATCTCGAATTGTGGCTGCATTGACCTTCTTCAAGTCAATGCATACACACAGCTTTCCATTTTTCTTGGGCACCACTACGATGGGGGATACCCACTCAGTATGCTCAATTTCATAGATAAATCCAGCTTCAACCAAGCAATCTATCTCTTCCTTGATCTTGGCCGCATAGTTGTCATTGTTTGTGTATGGCTTTTGCTTAGAGGGCCTAGCATCTGAGGTCATGGGGATAGTGTGTGATCATATGTTTGGATCAACACCCTTCAAATCCTTGTAACTCCAAGCGAATACATCTTTGTATTCTCTTAGCAATTCTATCAATTCGTGCTCTTCGTCTTCCGTCAGGTCATGGCCTATGTACGTGCATCTCTCTTCTCCTTCTTCCACGGCTACCACTATTTTCTTGGTGGTTTCTTTGTTATCATAGGCCTCCCCTGATTGCACCTCTCGTTTAGGC
This sequence comes from Ceratopteris richardii, assembly GCA_020310875.1. Classification (NCBI taxonomy): domain Eukaryota; kingdom Viridiplantae; phylum Streptophyta; class Polypodiopsida; order Polypodiales; family Pteridaceae; genus Ceratopteris; species Ceratopteris richardii. The sequence goes on from CM035415.1 coordinate 173,103,674, forward strand.
ATTCTGATCATGACTCTCCTGTCATCTATCTCATACTTCTTAAAATTTTCCGGGACCTCAAACAAAGATTCTTCCTCTTCTGGTGTGACTTCTCTCTTCTTTTCGTTCTTTCCTTCTTTCTTCGGGGTCACATGTGTGGCTAGCCTTACATCATTTGTAAACTCTCCATGCCTCTGGGGTTGAAATTCTACTTCATAGAAGTATTCTTCATCTGATGCAAAAGGTGGGTCCATAATGATTGACTCTAGATTGGAGTCACTTGCATCCTCAAATGCATCAGGGCTAGGTTCACACTCTTCTAACACTGCCTCTCCCATGATCGGCTCTATGGAGAAGACTGAAATGTCATAGCCATCTTCATCACAGTGAGGTGTCCATTGTTCTTCATTGATGGCTACATCCATTGTTGCTAGGATTTATGCCCAGCCGTGGGGTTCAAATTCTTCGTCAGGAAAGACTACAGGTGCATAGGCTGGGTCTTGAATTGATCTATGTGTTTCTTTTGCACCTACCTCTTTGGCTTTTTCTCTCTTCTCTTCTTCTACTGCTACTTTGCACATCCATAAGTGGGTGTCTTCATGCATCCATGAGGATCCTAATCCTATGGAATGCACCGATTCCGTATCATCTTTGGCTCTATGGAGGGGATTCCATTGGATAGGAGGGACATCTCTATGAGAGTAATCTTTGAGATTCACTTTGGTCGTAACACCTAAGTGTTGCAGGTACAAGGAATTGGTTCCCCAGTCCTGTACCACTTGCAACTGTCGCATAAAGGGTCATCCCAAGATCATTTCATAGGCATGATTTTTGTTAAAATCACATATAGCAAATGTGTGCTCAAACTCTACACCACAAGTGGTGAGAGTTATTCCTTCTAATAGCCCTAAGGGTCTCTCTATGTGACCATCGGCCATTTGCAATTTCATCCTCGTGGGCCTGAGTGCTGCCTTGCCCCAACGCTTCCATAGGGAAGTAGTAGCAATTGCAACTCCTGCGCCTGAGTCTAGAATGGCCTTGGTGGTGTATCCTTGATGGGTGATAGGAAGATATGTGTTTCCCTCTTCGCCCTCACTCATGTCCCCTATCTTGTCCAATGGTATTTATGGCACTGTTCTCTGGGATCCTACCTCAGAACGAGGTTTTGCTATTTCTGGTACTTGTTTGGCTACATGTTTCCATAGCTCTGGCCTCACTTTGAGTAGTTCTTCTAAGGTGAGGTTGCACTGTACTTTAGTGTTTTTCACTACCTCTGTGTTCCTAGGTATGACTGAGTCCTCATTTCGTACCATGACTGTGGGTGCTCTCATACAAGTAGACTTATCTTCCCATGGGCCTGTGAAGTGGGGTAATTCTTGCAGAGAGTTAGACTCAAAGTCTAATCTTTCATGAGATTGGGTGCTCTCCTGCTCCTCATAAATGGATGGGATGTCTTGTGGAAATTGGTCGTGTGCATCATCCACAAGTTCAATGGGAGGAGGGACTTCACTCTCTTTAGCCCATTTGTCTTCTTGAATCTCGCGTAGGAATTCTGGTGTGAACCGATTCATAGAAGATGATGTGTCTGGCTCCGTAGAGTTAGGCACATAGGCTCCATGGGCAGGAACACCTGCCCTTTAACTTGCCTTGTCCTTGTGTTGAGAGGCTGGTTCCTTTTCTGATTGTGCAATTAGCCTCTCTATTCTTTCTAACAGTCCTTCAAAGTGCAGCTGCATCTTGGCTGAGCTAGATATGTTAAAAAGGCGGTTGGCTTCAAACATGGTTTGAGCCAACTCCACCATCTTAGCACAAATTTTAGTTCGTTCAAGCTCTAATTCTGCTGGAGGGTAGCACTTTCCATGATTAGTTACGTTTGGCCCATCTTGGATTCTGGCCTAATATGCTTTAAGCATCATGTTTAGGTCCTCGGGAGTGGGATCTGCTAGGACTGATCCTACTCTAGGGGGTGGTGGGATTAGGTGAGGCAGGTTGGAAGGTGGCGGGTCGGTGTGGAGTTGGGAATGGTGGAGGTGGGGTAGTGTGAGAGGGAGTTTGAGATGTGAGTTCGGTTATCCTGGCTCTCGTTTCTCTTAGACTTTCCTCAAGTTCACTCATTTTCTTTGCCCATTGCCTTTTCATTCTTTCACGACTATCTCTCCAAGCTCTAGTCCTCTTCTTTGTCATGCTCTCCGTTTCACTAACATCTGGGCTTATTTCCTGGCCTACACTTTGGTTCTGTTGCAAGGCTTGGGCTCTAGTGATCACTTGCACTGGTGTAGTGGAAGTCACACTTCCTGTGGAGTCTACAACTAGCCCAACAACATTGATAGGAGTGATTTTCGGCATATTATTAGGATTCTTTGGGCAGTCTCGTAAGAGATGCTCCTTTCCACACTCCTGGCAATAGCCGTGGATCGTCACTGACAGGGGTTGTGTAGGTGGAGGCAAGGGACAATCACGAATGAGATGATCTGTAGCATGGTCCTCTAGGAAATGGGGGTCTTACTTGCCTAGGTTGAGGTCTAGAGTTGGGGTTTGCGTACATGACAGTAGTATACTCGGGCTCCCAATTAGGTTCACTCGGTTCCTTAGTGTAGTAGGACTCACCATGTTCAGGAGACTGCATGTAGTAAGCCTGGGGACTATCAACGTGCGTAGAATCAAAGCTATGGTCACTGGGATCACTTTTTGAGATTAATGGTGTTATTGGGACTATAGCTCTATTCAGGTTTTCTTCTACAGCAGCATACTTTACCGGAATCACATTAGTAGGAGCAGGTGGTTGCTGTGCTAGCACTGGCTGGGGTCTCAGTTGGGTCTGATATTGCGGTTGGTAATTTTGCTGAGGCCTAGTATACTATTGGGGTGGGTATTGACTGTGGTATCTGCCTTGCTGGTATGGCTAAGGATAGGTTTGCCTAACCGCTTGCTTATTGTACGGGCAGTCTTGTGCGGAGTGATTTGTGTATCTTCGTTCTATGGTGTAGTACTGGCTACTAGGATTTACTTGGGGTTGAGCCATAATGGGACATACATTTGCCATATGGTCACCTCCACAAGTATAGCATCTTTTCACTGGGGCAAATCTTGGGATCTATTTGCTAGTGACACCTAATTTCTGAGCTACTTTCTCTGCAAGTTCCTCAATTGATATGGATTGTGACGAAGAGAGGTTAGAGGCACTATCTGAGTCTTTGTAGATTTTGGAAAGCTCTAGTTCTTCCCCTAGGTTATCCTCAATGTCAATGCACATGCGTACACACTCTTCTATGGTCCTAGGATCCTTCAAGTACACATATGATCTCAATTTGGTACTTAGCAATCCATCCAAGAACAAAGCCACTTGCTTAGCTGGCGTGGGTAACTCAGGGACAGGGCATCTCTCTAAGTATTGCCTAAATGTTCTTCCAGCAAGTCTCACGGTTTCTTGAGGGGTTTGCTTGAAGCTGTGAATCAGCGAGGAAGTGTTATGTCTTATGCCACTTTTAGAGAATTCGAGAATGAATGCCTCTAGAAGTTGGTCTATGCTCCTGAACTGCCTCTCGTTTAGTGGTTGAAACCATGTCAGGGCAGTGTTCCTAAGGGTTAGACCAAAGGCATTGTACTGTGTGAACAGATCTTCAACTTGTTCAGCTCTCAAGACTTGCCTAAACTCAGCCACATGATCGGATGGATCTCCAGTGCCATCGAAGTAGTTCTTCATGGACTTAACTAGCTGAGTCAGTCTCAAAGTCCTTGTGTGCTCTCTAGGTTGTGGTAGAGGGAAGTCATTCGCATTTCTTTGATTCCTGGGATCTCTAAGTACCTCAGGTTCTACTCTATTTGTTTCCGTCCTCGTTCTTTCTCTGCCCCCAGGGTTGGCAAAGCTTACTTCTGGCCTATCTCTACTTCTGTCTCTTTGAGTTCCATGAGCTTGGGATGTTCCGGCTCCAAGGTGACCATAGGACACGTTCGATCTTGGTTGGGGGAAAACGAAATCACCCTTCCAAGTATAGCATGCCTGTCATGTTCTGTAACCACAAAGGTCCTCTCTAAAGTGTGATCTAAGTAGGTCACTCTGCCTAGGCTATCAGGATCTTTGAACTCATAGATCAAGATTGACCCTACATCATTTGGCCTATCGGATTTATACCTCCAAAAGGCTTCGTCAGTCTCTCGGTTCAGGAGTAGATCTATGCTCTTATTGTCTTGGGGAATCCACTCTGGTGTGATAATCCTAGTGAGAACAGATTTGCCTCGGGGGGTTCTAGGTTCTACACCCATGTTTCCTTGCTCCAGGTCACCTAAATCCGCTTCTGAGATCACATTCCCAAATTCATCTATCCTATCTAGGTGACTGGTGACTACATATATTGTCCCTTCCTTGTCTAGGTATGCTCCGTTTTCAAACTTGACAGTTGGGTGCTCTTGTCCTATGGATTGGTCAAGGTTTTTAATCTAGACCACTGATCTTCCTAGGCCGTCCTCATAGATGCTAGCACCTAGTCGGTTGGTCCTAAGGTATTCCAGCTGCGTCTTGTAGGGGCCTTCCACCCTATACAGATATGGCACACCTGAACTTCCTATCGGTCTGCCCATCCCTTGAGACATCTCTGATTCACTAGTCTCAGAGCTAGGGTAATGCGAGTGGTGGCTCAACTGTTGGGCCCAAGACCTAGCAGTATGATTAACGCTAGCCTCTGAAGACCTAAGACTTTGTCTATCCCTTACTAGATGCCGTCCTGATCTAAGGTCCATATGCCTATGTAAGTAGCCCCTATTTTGCCCAAGTACAACCTCGTTGCTGAGTTCTTTTGTACCAATTACTTGATTCCTTCTTATGTTGATTATCGTGTTTATACTCTTGTCTGATATCACGTCGTCAGAAGCATTTGAGTTAATTTTTGCACTTGAAGTTGATCGTTCCACGTTAAGTCTTTTCCCTTAAATTTCTCGGTCACACATAGGTTATCTCTTGAACTTGGTTTCTTAGATAGTCTTTGACTTGTCGCGTGCCTATCGTGTCCTGACTTACTCCTAGCACTACTCGAACTTAGCCTAAGCTAGGAATTGACAAAGGGAGTTGAGAATATTCTGACTTTTCTTGCTGATCCCTTGTTCTTTAGTGCTTGAGAACCCGATTCTGAAGCTTGCACAAAGCCCTTGCTTGGGATGCTCTCAATTGCTCTCAATAGACCTGTATCAGTCCCAAGATTAGCTCAAGACTTAAATTCAAAGGACAGAACCAAGCACTTTCATTCATGTAACTTAGATACCAATTAGCCTTTTGTCTTTATGGAAAACAATTCTAGAGATCCCCTGGATTTGTTCCCCCTGGATATGGTCAACTTCGTATGAGACAAGTTATATCAGTTCAGGGTTCTCGTGCTAAAACAGGGTTCAAACAGGCTAACAAATCACAGGATTTTTCTCAAAAATACATGTGTAGGGACCTCACAAATCACTAATTACTAGACCAACATGCCCAAAAACTATCCCCAAAACTTGGAATAAAAAACCCTTATTTTTTGGCCGAAAAGCCTATCAATCGCGATCGATAGGTCTGTCATTCGGGATTGACAGAGGTGTCCGTCGGGGCCTGTCGGTCGCGATCCACACGTCAACCGCAATCGACAGAGTCGATCGTGGGTCCTGTCAATCGCGATCGATGGTGTCAATCACGATCGACACTTTTTCTAGGATTTTCGCCGTGATTTCAGTCAATTAGGGATGTGTCCGTTGCGATGGACACGTGGCAACACGAATTTTGGTGTCAATCATGAATTTTTAGTCGGTCGCGATCGACGGTGTCAATCGCGATTGACTGAATCCTACGTGGCAGTCAGTCGATCGTGAGGTCTGTCAGTCGCGATCGACAGGTCTGTCGGTCGCGATTGACAGATGTTGATCGTGGCTGTCGATCGCGATCGATGGTGTCGGTCGCGATTGACAAAGAAACACGGAATTTTTTAATTGTTTTCAGTGATTTAGAATGTGCTCATCATGTAGATTATGGTGGTGCACTTTGTTTTACCAAATGGGCAATTTTTTTGTCGATCGCGATCGACAGAGGTCTGCGACACAGAGACAATTTCGAGCGTGTCCGTACGTGCTCAGCGTGCTGGAGGCGATGATACAGCTATACCTACAGGAGTTCTCAAAAACCATGCAAAAACACAGCACACAAGTCGCTCTCTTGCTCTCTCTCACAAGTGGAATGAGGGAAATGAGGTGGAGAAGGTGATATGATCAAGAAATTGAAATTTTTTTCGTGATGATGGAGATGGAGATCAGATATGGTGAGGATGATGATGGTGGTGAGGTAAGAAAGAGAAAAATAAGAAAAGTAAAGAAATTACCTACAACGCCAATGTCTCAAATCTACGTCTTACCATCATGCGCTCGTCCTCAAAGCTCGATCCCCGGCAACGGCGCCAAAATTTGGTGTAGCTCAGTGATGAGTAGCACCTCCTTTAATGTCAATCCGGGAAGACGTGAGGATGGTATGATGACCTCGAGCAAGTGAAGGAACAAGTGCGTGAGTGAGAAGCACATTAACATGCACACACATACACACACACGTGCACTCAAGGTAAGACAAAGAGAGAGACAAAGAAGTTCTTTTAGATTACTTCAAAAGTGCTCATAAAAGTTTAGATCAATTACAAGCTAGTTCAAAAATGAGCTCTCTAGGTCTATTTATAGTTTTTGACTAGGTTTTGGCCGTGTCCAGACCTAGTGTCCGGCATAGTTAAAAATTAGGTTCTAGGGCCTATTTGAAGACTCAAACGAAGTCTAAAAATTATGAAAATTGGTAGGTAGCTACTTCAAATGCTCCTCAAGCTCAAGGACTCCTTGGCTTGCACAAAATGGAGCTACAAAAATATGAAATGGTATCTACAATGGCTCTTAGTGATGAAAATCACTATTGTTGTAGGGATTTTTTCTAATGATTTGACATACATATCTTCGAGCTCCCTACTTGCTCCTTCTCCTTGTGTGTCCACCTCTTCGATATGCTTTAGTGTCCTAAAAAAATATTGGCCTACTTGCCAGATCATCGTTGACTACCCTGTCTGCTTGTGCCTTCCCTCCTCTCTGACTCCCTTCGTAGGCTTCCTTGCCTTGTGGGTCCTTCAGTTCCAACACACTAATTACCCATTGTAGACATATATGATACATCATGTCTGTATAGCAAAAGGTTTGTGGAATATTATGCACGATGTTGGAAAACATCCTACTATACCTCTAAATAAAGTTACTGAAGATGATGCAGATGGCATAGAACATCATGGTCTCCAAATTTGTATTCGTGATATGGCTCCTACTATACCTACTATATAGAAACTTCATTGGGATGGTATACATGCTCAGGTACATGCATTCATAGCTTTGTCTACGAAACGTGCCATTATCCCTCATATTTGTTCCTAGAAAATAGAAAAGGATGCCTTGGGTACACTTATGACTTCATACTAAGAAAAAAATGAAGCTCATGTTTCTTACCTCAGAAAATAGTTAGAGAGTGAGCATATGAATAAAGGAGATTCGATGGACTCTTTTGTGATCAAGATCAAAGATCTCAAGGAGCACTTGATTTTATTGATGAAGTCTTACTAGATAGTTCACTTGTAGATAATGCTCTTTATGCTCTTTTACATTAATGTTAGAGTTTTTCTTCTAATCTTTTGGTTGATGATGAAAGGTAGTCCAAATGCCTTCAAATTTGAAAAGCTAGTCTCTATTTTCTCATAGGAATATCAATCTGGTAGAATATGTCAATTATGCATGTTATAGATGAAGGCTTCTTAGCTAGCTAGAAGGGCAAAGGGAAATGGAGCTGATCTACTAGTAAGCAACAAATCACTAATGCTATATAGTCGAAGAAGGAAGACAAATATGAGAAGGAAATAGAAAAGGAAAAAGAATTTTGCAAATACTATAAAGAAAATGGTAATGTCATAAAGGGTTGTCCAGAATTGGTTGCAAAAAAGGCAAAGAAGAAAGAGGTTGGAATGGTTTTTTTATAGGCTTGGACAGCTAAAACATATTCTACTAATCTTCTTGAGAATGCGGAATAGGAATTTACAACTATTTGCAACTATGACCCATCTTCACATGAGCATTGTATGTCTGCAAAAGAATGATTTGTACTTTGATAGTAAGGCAACTAAACATATCACCTTGTAGCATAGTTTCTTCAGTTCCTACCCCTACAAGAAATACTATCACATGTGTTAGCAACTAATCTTATCATGTAATGGGAGTTATGAAGATCATTTTAACCACTACTAATCAAATTTTGTTTCACATTGGTAGATGCTTTATATGTGCTAGGGATCAAGAATAATCTATTGTTCGTTTTAGCATTAGCCAAGATTGTCTTGGTTGAAAAATTTGTTGATGTCATATGTACAATTCATGATCCCTCAAATGGCAATGTTATGATTTCTTCTAGAAATTAATGTCATGGGCTGTATAAGCTCATAGAATATGCAAAAACATGTCCACTTCAAGATTCTTAGGCTATCCTAGATGCAAAGCTTTGGCATGCATGCTTTGGTCATCTCAATTTTGCTAGTTTTCTATGCACGTAGATATTTGAAATAGTTTCTTCTCAATCCAAATATAAGAAACCTTATCAACATGTCTTTGAAGGTTATATTTTGGGCAAACTACAACGTTCTTGCTTGTGAAAAGATGATTTAATTTGAGCTATTCATAAATTGCACCTTGTTCATAGTGATATACCTATTCCTATGCCGACAGCTTCTTTTGGGAAGTACATTTACTATGTGACTTTTATTAATGATTTATCTAGGCATGCATGTGTGTGTCCATTGAAAGAAGAGCCTGAGGTGTTTATGTTCTTCAACCATTTTCTCATTTTTTTCACAAAACATTCAAGATGTAAATTAGGCACACTCCGTTCTAATCGATGGGGGGATACATGTTTTTTATTCCTAATGCATTTCTAACTGAGTGTGGGATAAAACACTAGTGCACATCATTGATATATTTAGGTAGTAATGTGTGTGAACACACTAGGACTATTGGAGAACCTTTTTGCCTCTTTAGGAGGCTTTTTCCCTTGGGTTGTATATACGGCTTTAACCGTAATGGGTCACTAATCTTTGTACATTCTCTTGGTAATGCATTGAGTATTGTGTTTTGTGCTATAAGATTATTCTTCTTCCTTATGTTGTTTACATGCTTCTGCAAACCTCAAATTCCAACAATCGCTATCAGAGCACGTTGCCGCTTCACCTAGGGCATCTTCGACACCCCTCTGGTCACAATCTCAGAATTGCAAAAAACTAGTGAGCATACTCAGCTCCTTTCGACCTCCGAACACACTATCATAGTGCCTATGCAGGAAATATTGTCTTTTTGTGCCAAATATATATATAGGTTTTTGTTCGCGAGTATAAGCGCTTCAAAGTCTACTATAGGTTTAGCAGAACTTGATAGGGTAGTTTTGTTCAACTTCTTTAGATGAATTCATTGTTGTACATCAAGTTATTTTAGTCAATGGCCATGTCTGAAAGCATTGATGTATTACATATGTTGGCTATTGAGGATAAGTGGGATAGTACCAATTACCCATTATTGGCTTACATGATGTATCATGTATTGGTTGCAAAAGGATTGTGGAATATTGTGTAGGGTGTTGAAAAATGTCCTACTACAACTGCAAATAGAGTTACTAAAGCTGATGTAGATGGCCTTGAAGATGGTGATATTCTTTAGGTTCCTATTCATGCTCTAGTTTTTGTTGCACCTACTATAGAAAAGCTTTGTTGGGATGAGAGAGATGCTTAGGCACATGCATTGATGGCCTTCTCTATCAAACATGGCATTATGCCTCACACTCAATCCTACAAAATACCAAAGGATGCATGGGATACACTTACCACTTTATACTAGGCAAGGAATGAGGCTCGTGTTGCTTATCTCTGGAAATTTTTGGAAAGTGAGCACATGAATAAAGGAGATTCCATGGATAGTTTTTTAATGAAGATCAAAGATTTGAAGGAGTAATTGATTTGTGCTGGTGAACTCTTGCCTAAAAGTTCACTTATGCAAACTATTTTGAATGGTCTTCTAGATTCATATCAGAGTGTTGCTTCTACTCTTCGAGATATGATGAAAGGCAATTCAAATGCCTTAACATTTGAGGAGTTAGTCTCTGTTTTGTTGCAGGGATATCAATCTAGGTAGAAGAGGTCCATTATGCATGTTGGAGATTAAGCTTTCCTCGCTAATTATAAGGGAAAGGTTGATGGAGATCTTCTACTAGCAAGCAAAAATCTGTTTGGTTATGCACAACAAAAGAAGGATGATAGAGACAAGAAGAAAATATATAGAAAAGAAAAAATTGTTTTGAAAATATTGTAAAGGAAATGGTCATGTCATAAAGACTTCTCGAGAATTGGGTGCAAAAAAAGCAAAGAAGAAAGAGGCTGAAATGGTTTCTGCAAAGTCCTCTACACCCAAAATAGAGTCTGCTAATCTTGTAGAGAACGAAGAATGCGCATTTACTACTATTTACAGTTATGACCCATCTTCTCATGAATAGTGTATGTCTGTAGTAGACTCAAATATTTGGTACTTTGATAGTGGGGTAATCAAATATATTACCTCGTAGCATAGTTTCTTCACTTCACTTGAGCTTGCCCATATAGGGAATATTGTCACATGTGCCAACAATGCATCGTATCCTATCATGGATTTGGTAAGATCATTCTCACTAATGCTGAGGGTAGTTCTTTTACATTGTTTGAGGCTTTATTTATGACAAGGATCAAGAAAAATCTATATCATTTTTAACATTATCCAAGATCGACTTAGTTGTGAAATTTGTTGATGATAGATGTACAATTCATGATCTATCAAATGATGATATCATTATCGCTTCTGGCATTTTATATCATGGGATATATAAGCTCATAGATTCTCAGAAATTTATGAATGATTCAACATAGTTTGCTATGCCTATAGAAATTTGAAGTGGTATCCTTTTTGTGAAAACTTGAGGCACCTCGTAAACATGTCTCTGAAGGCTGTATTTTGGGTCAAGTATAATGTTCCTCCTTCCCAAAAGATGGTTCGATACAAGCTAGTCAGAAATTGCACCTTCTTGTTTGTGGTCGTTTGCAGAGAGCTTCTTTTGGGAACTATCTTTACTTTATGAATTTCATTGATGATTTTTCCAAGCATGCATAGCTATATCCATTTAAAGAAAAATCTAAATTGTTTATGTGCTTCAAACAATTTTAGGTTTTTGCTGAAAATCTATCAGCATGTAAAATGGGTACCCTCTATTCTAATTGAGGGGGAATATATGTCTTCTAATTTGAATGCATTTCTGGATGAACATAGGATAAAACATGAGTGTAAAGTTTCGTATATAGCTCAACATAATGGAGTTTCTGAAAGAAAGAATAGGTCACTCATGGAGATGTCGAGGTGTATGGTCAAGATTCAAGCTTTACCACATAGTTTCTAGCATGAGGTTATGTGTATAACATATGTACTTAAAAGATGTCCCACTAAGGCATTGTAGTCTATCACTCCATATGAGGCTTGGCATGGACACAAGCCATTTGTTGCTCACCTGCATGTCTTTGGTTGTCTGGCATATGAATTAGTGCATGAACAACAATGCATGAAACTCGATGATAAAGTATTGAAATGTATTTTTCTTGGGTATATTTTTGAAAGCAAAGGTTATCATCTATATCATCCACAAACTAAATTTGGTTAGCTGTAATGTTGTTTTTGTGCAAGATTCTAGTGAGCCATTACTTTCATGTACTAAGGAGACATCAATTAGCCTCAAAGATGCATATGACACTTGGTTGCCTTGTTTTATAGGTGGATATTCTAATGCTGGTCCAAATTATGCAATTCCTCAAGCTTTATAGATTTTATATGATGATGTAGATCATTCCATTCGAATGCAGATTTACATGATGCACTTACTAATGAGAGAACTCATATAGAGGAGGAAAAAACTATGCCTCAATGGCTGGTGCAGACTTTGCAAGATAGAAAATTAGATGCACCTATGTCATATCGTACTCATTCAAGCTCTCATAGAAATTACTTTGCATCAGATTGCTATGCTATGGCTGCCTCTAGTCTTTGTGATGAGAATGAGCCTATTTTGTTTGATGAAGCACAAAATTTAGAAAATTGGATGGGTTCTATGCAATGAGAAGATGATGGTATTATGAAAAATGGTACGTTATCTTCATGTGAGTTACCTCCTAGCAAGAAGGCCTTTGGCACTAAGTGGGTATACAAGCTAAAGCATAAGCCTAATGGAACAATTGATAGGTATAAAGCTAGGCTTGTTGCAAAGATTTATGCTCATGAAAGAGGCATTGATTTTGATGAGACCTGAGCTCAAAACATGCTGAATGACTATTGTTTGTAGCATCTGTGCACTTATAGCTCATCATGGTTGGAACATAGATGTGTTGGATATTAAAACTGCATTTATGAATGGTGACTTGCATGAAGAAGTGTACGTTTTTCAGCCTCATGTTTTTGTGCAGAAAGGGCATGAAAACAAAGTGTGTAGGTTGAAAAAGGCATTATATATTTTGAAGCAAGCACCACGTGCTTGGTATCAAAAGATACATGCCTACCTAATTTCACATGGTTTTGAGAATAGTCCAATTGAGAATACCATATATGTTAAGCTTGTAAACGATGTGCTTCTGAGCATCATTATCTATGTTGATGGCGTGCTTCCCATTGGTCTTCATGAGGAACATATTGCTGATTTTAAGGCTGATTTGCATGCCTCATTTGAAATATCAGATTTGAGGCATTTGCATCATTATTTGGGCATTCAGTGTATGCAAGTTGATGGCGGAGTAGCTTTGTGTCAAACAAAATTTATTAACACATTATTGCAGCATTTTGGCCTTGAAGACTACAAACCTAATTCCACTCCTATGAAAACACATTTATAGTTGAGTCTTCATGATGATGGAGATCCATTTGATGGTGTTCTCTATCAGCACGCTATTGATGCTTGATTTACTTATGCATTACTCAGCAAGATATTCAGTTTGTTTTCTCATAGATGAGCATGTTTGCGCATTGCCTAGGTGTTAAGCATTGGCGGGCGGTTAAGTGTAGCTTTCACTACTTGTGTGGTTCTTGGCTACTTGGATTGTTTATACCAAGGGAAATCACTATGAACAAATTTAGATGCTTTTTTCGACTCTATCTATGTTGGTTGTTATGACACTCATGTTTCCACTAGTGGTTTTTGCTTCATGCTTGGTAGCTCATGCATATCTCAATTGAGCAAGAAGCAACCTACTATGGTCACTTCTAGTTTTGAGGGTGAGTATAGGGTAGTTTCCATAGTGACTGTTGAGTGTGTGGCTCAGATGCCTTATGACCTATTTGGATGTTGGTCACTCTGCTACCACCACCATCTTCACTCACACTCAGAGCACATTGGTAGTTGCCATGAACCTTGTGTTCCATGCTTGGACTAAGCATACTGAGGTGCACTATCATTATGTCAAGGAGAGGTTCTCTACTAGAGAGATCAGTTTGGCATATATGCCCACACAGGAGAACATTTCAAACATTTTCACAAAGGCACTGCCTAGGAAGAAGTTTGAAGCTTTGTGCAAAGCTTTTAGCTTACTTCCTTTTGGGGATTGATTCCATGTAGCTTGGCACTTCCTTATACATGAGTGCCAGCTCCTCATTCACTACATCCCTCCTAGGGGGTATTTGTTGATATATTTAGGTAGTGATGTGTGTGAACACTCTAGGATCATCGCGGCACTTTTTAACCTCCTTAGGAGATCTTTTCACCTAGCTTCTATATATGCCTATAACCCTAGCGGATCACTAATCATTGTACATTCTCTTCGTAATACATTTAGTATTATGTATTGTGCTCCAAGATTCTTATTCATTTTCTTCCTTGTGTTGTTCATGTGCTTCCGTAGACCTCAACCTCCAACATACACTGCCATACAAACCTCAACAAAATGGATTTGGTGAAAGAAAGAGAAAATTTTGAATGGAGATGGGGAGGTGTATCATTAAAAGATTTACCACATGGCTTCAAGCGTGAGGCTTCTCTATGTGTAGAATTTGTACTTAATAGGTATCCCACTAAAGCATTGCAGTCTATCACTCCATATCAGGCTTAGCATGGTCACAAGCCATCTGTTTCTTATCTCCACGTCTTTGTTCGTTTGGCATATGCATTAGAGCCTAAAGGAAAATGCAAGAAATCAGAGGATAAAGCAATAAAATGTATTTTTGATGGATAGAGTTTTGAAAGCAAAGGCTATCTATCATCTATATCATCCATGGACTAAATGCATTTTGGTTCGCCATAATGTTGCTTTTGTGGAAGATGCAATCCAGTGATTAGTTTCATGTACCAACAAGACATTAGTTAGCTCAAAGGATATGTATGAAACTTTGTTGCCTCTATTTATAGGTGGAAAATCAATTGTTGGTCCAAATTAGGAAATTTCTTAGCCTTTGTAGATTCCATATGATGGTGTAGATCATTACATTTCTGATGTATATTTACAAGATGCACTTATTGATAAGAGGCATGATAGAGAAGGCAAGAACTATGCCTAAATGGCTAGTGGAGACTTTGAGAGATAGTAAATTAGATGAACCTCTATCATATCATACTCGTTCATTGTAAGGAATTGAACTCACAACCTCTTGGTTAGGAATGTGATAGGCTAACCACTTGCCCCAAAAGCCATGGTTGAGGATTACTTCCTAATCCTGCGGTTAAATCGTCTCCTTTCTATCAGTTTATTACATTTTTCCCCCCTTAGTTGATCATTGTCCTCAATGATCTACCCATTATTCCTCTAGCCTCGGTGATCCATTCTTTGAATCCCTTGGTACCCTGAAATCTATGTCCTCAACCTCCCATAGTTTCTTAAACCTTGTTCGCAAGCTTGGTGTCTTGAACCTTGTTCTCAACCTTAGTATCTTGAACCTTGTTCTCACCCATGTTCAGTATCTTGAACACTCGACCACGTGCCACCCAAGGTTTCCTAAGGACTTTGCATTTCCAAGCTACCTTAGTAGATTTGGAAAGTTCATTCTGAGAGCTTTCCAATGGTATCTTATATGCCTCAATCCGACCTAGAGATTGAGAGATACACTTGTTTCTTCGTTGGGTTCAATTCTCAAAGCGCTGCCTCCACAATTCCTACCCTTTCACATGATAGAGTGCCCAAGCGCCTTTTTTAGAGGCCATTGGACCATTCCACCTTGCCCAAGCCTATTTCCTAGGCTCTGATACCAATGTAAGGAATTGAACTCACAACCTCCCAGTTAGGAGTATGATGGGCTAACCACTTGCCCAAAAAGCCATGGTTTGGGATTACTTCCTAATCCTCCCTCTTAGGGCATAGTTCAACCATATCCTACTAAGATTATGTGACATTCCTTCCCCCTTTAGACTGAGCATTGTCCTCAATGCTCACTTGTGGACCCTTCTAACTCTTCGACCCACTTTCCATGAATGAGTGCTTCCACCAACCTCAAACTTCGGCACATGGACCAAATTTGGACCTATCCCGCCCTTCGTGGGTGCCCAAATGCCCATGCGCCTTCATCAAGGCTAGTTTTATACTCACCATGGACAAGCGCGTTTTCCAAGTTCCCACGAATGAGGCGTGAACCTCTGTCTCACCCAATTTCTCAACTAGGCTCTGATTCCAATGTAAGGAATTGAACTCACAACCTCTTGGTTAGGAATGTGATGGGCTAACCACTTGCCCCAAAAGCCATGGTTGAGGATTACTTCCTAATCCTCCCTCTTAGGGTGTAGTTCAACCATCTCCTATCTGTCAAGGGTGTGGTTAAATCGTCTCCTTTCTATCAATTTATTACATTCATGCTCTTATAGTGCTTCCTTTCCATCAGATTGCTACACAACATATGATGCTATTCTGCTCTTTGCAGTATATGTTGATGATATCATGCTCATTGGTCCTAATGAGAAGCATATTGGTGAACTTAAGTCTAATTTGCATGACATTCTCATGATGTCAGATTTGGGGCATTTGCATCATTATTTGGGCATTCAGTTCATGCAAGTTGATGGGGAAATATCTTTGTGTTAGACAAAATATATTGATATATTATCATAGCATTTTGTCCTTGAAGATTACTAGCTTATTGCCACTCCTATGGAGGTTTAAGGTTGAGTCTTCATCATTCTGGAGATGCATTTGATGTTGTTATCTTTTAGTAGGTTGTTGAATGTCATTTACTTATGCATAACTCAGCCTGATATCTAGTTTGTTTTCTCTTAGCTAAGCAGGTTTATACATTTCTTACATGTGACGCATTGGTAGGAGGTTAAACACATCTTTCACTAATTGAGTGGTAATCGGATACTTGTATTGTTTTAACCCAAGGGAGGATCATTACGGCCATATTTAAAATCCTTATTTGTTCATGTCGGGCTAGTTGCTACAACACTCTTGTAATCACTAGTGGTTTCTCCTTGATGCATGGTAAATTATGAATATCTTCATTGAGGAGGAAGCAACCTACTCTTCCCACATCTAGTTGCAACATTGAATATAGGGCAACTCTCATAGCGACTCTTTAGTATGTGTGGCTTAGATGCCTTTTGGCTGATTTGGGTATTGGTTAGTCTTCTACCACCACCATGTTCACTGATAGTCTATGTGCATTGGGAGTTGTGAGAAAACATGTGTTCTATGCTCACAAAGCACATTTAGGTGCACTATCATTATGTTAGGGAGAGGTTATCTCTTGCCGAGATGAGTTTGGATTATGTGCCCACATAGGATAATGTTGTAGACATGTTCGCAAAGGCTTTTCCTAGGGAGAAGTTTGAAGCTTTCCACAAATTTTTGGTCTTAATTCCCTTTGTGGATTGATCTCTTTCCACTTAGCTTGACATTTCCTTATACATGCGTTCAACCTTCTTGTTCATTATAGCACTCCTAGGGGGGGTTTGTTGGTATATTTTGATAGTGCGGTGTGTGAACAAACTTAGGAACCCAAGGCACTTTTTCCCCTCTTCAAGGGGCATGTTTCCCCGTGCTTGTATATGCTCTTATAGCCCTAACTAGGCACTTATCGTTATACATTTTTTTGATAATAAATTCACTATTGTATTGTACTCCAAGCTTCTTAGTCTTCCTTATGCTCTTGATATGCATGTGCACGCCTCAAACTCTAACAGTTTTGTTTCAGAAATTAATGATTTTCTTAAGAGCTATATTCCCTAAAACAAAATGATCTCCTATTTAACTATTTATTAAATCTATTTTTTTATTTTATGATATTAGAATCTATATATTTATCATGTTTTTTTACAATATCATGATTTTCTCCCCCTTAGTCAACCTAAAACATTATGGTTTTTTATGTGTCTATTGATATCAAGATCATTTCTTCTTAATTTTAGTGAAACAAAAGAACATTTCAAGCCAAACACTTTTTGGTGTCATAGTTATCTCAAAATGGAACTTGAAAGAATCAAGATCAATGAAACTAGAATTTCATGATTTTCTATAAATGAAAGCAATAGTAACACCTTGTTTTGAACTTGAAGGAGCTTGGAAAAGTAGTTTTGAGGTTACCTTTATGCTTTTGGGGATTTCTTCAAATGATGTTTTTGGATGCCTGGTAGCTTAGAACACAATTCTCTACTTACTCACTCTGTATGACGAACACTCACAAAGTGACTAAGTCCAAAATGATTTTTACTTTTATAGTGTTTTATTCAATAATTTGCAATCTTTCCACTCTTTCAAAAACGAAAATTCATGATTTTTGCAAGTCCCTCAAAATAGAAAATTCATGATTTTCTAGCTAAATCCAAAGCAAAGAGTCGCAATTTTCTTGCATTTTGAGTATCACAAAGTCAAGATTTTTTGCTATTTTCGAAGCCAAAAAAGTCAAGATTTCCCTCATTCTTCTCACACAACATTTTCCTCAAAATTCACTCATTTCATTTTTTTCCTCATTATATTTATCTTCACCTTATTTCATTCCTTTCGTGTTTTTTTTCTAAACCATCAACTAGTTCTCAATGATTAATTTGTTGTCAATCTAATTGAAAGTTCATGAATTTCTAAGAGTTTAAGCTATCAAAAAGTCATGATTTTTTCCATAGAGTTCTGATCTTTTTTTGTTCTTCACAATAGAAAGCTTCTGAGCTCTCATAATTAATACCTCTCCAGCTATTATGATCTAATGTATTTCTCTTTGTTTAATACTCTTCTATACACCGAATTTTCAAGATTTTTTCCACAAATTTTTCCTTTTTCTGTCATGAACGAAAATCAAATGCAAAGAAAAGAATTAAAAAAAATCTTTTGTAGTCTTGATCAATGATCACAATTTCTTTGACTTCTCTTATTCCACTCTCGAGACTTCCCAATCTTTATCTTCCTATTTTTTCTTGTCTAATCCTCCCAAAAGAGGTACAAAGAATTACAAAACTTCAAACAATCAAGCTAAGGACTATAATTTTGAGCATCAAAAGTACTCACATGACCATCTTTTCTTTCAATTGATTGAAATTTCATTAAGGACTTGTTCTCTTCCCTTAATCACAATTGGAAAGAAAATACTTGCCTATTGTTCCCTTCACATTGAATTCAACAAGATATATACCTTTTATGTGGTATGAAAAATGAGGTTTACTTGTGATGTTGGCACCAACAATCTAGGTTACTCCAATCCCAAAAATGACACCAACAAATTATTACACTTATGTGTTCCTCACGTAGCTTTGATGTGAACCTTCCCCTATATATGGGCACTTTTTGTTGAAGTTTGAGGTCTCTCAAAGCATGTGAGAAACATAAGGAAGAAGAAGAAGAGGTTTGGAGCACAACACACAATACTGAAAGTATTACCAAGATAATTTACAAATATAAGTTACCCATTAGGCTTATAGGCATATATACAAGCCTAGGGGAAAAAACCTGCTCAAGAGGGAAAAAAGTGCCCCTCTAGTCCTATTGTGTTCACACACATCACTACTAAAATATATCAACAAATCCCCCAAAGGAGTGATTTAGTAAACAAGGGACTAGCAGTCATGTATAAGGAAGTGCCAAGCTATGTGTAGTCAATCCACAAAAGGAAGTAAGCCCAAAGCTTTGCAAAAAGCTTCAAACTTCTCCCTGGTAGAGCCTTTGTGGAAAGTTCTGCAATGTTCTCCTATGTGGGCACATATGCCAAACTGATCTCTCCAACAAAGAACCTCTCCCTAAAATAATGATACTGCACCTCAGTGTGCTTATGGCAAGCATGAACCATAGGGTTCCTTTTGCTCTAATTGTGAGTCAAGATGGTGGTGGTAGAAGACTAAGCAACACCCAATTCATTCATAAGGTGTTTGAGCCACACACTCAACAATCATTGTGAAAGCTGCCCTATGGTTATCCTCACAACTAGAAGCGTCCACATTAGGCTACTTCTTGCTCAACTAAGATATGCATGAGCTTCCAAGCATGAAGAAAAAACCACTCGTGGACACACATATGTCATAACAACCAGCCAAGTCAGAGTCACAAAAAGCATGTTAATCTAGCAGTAGTGATCCCCCTTGGGATAAAACAATCCAAGTAGGTTGGTACCACGTCTCAAGTAGGTTGGTACCACTCAAGTAGTGAAAGATGTGCTTAACCATCATCAAATGCTTGAGACTTGGGCAATGCATAAACTTGCTCATCTGTGAGACAACAAACTAAATATACAGTAGAGTAATGCATAAGTAAATTAAGCATCTAATAGCCTACTGATAGAGAACAACATCAAATGCATCTCCAACATCACGAACACTCAATTGTAAACTTTTTTCCATAGGAGTGGCAATAGGTTTGTAGTCTTGAATTGTGCAGATGCAAACATCCTATTGGCAGATAAGGAAGCGGAAGTGGAGAAGCTCTGAAAAGTTGCTTCAGGTTTGGAAATTACCTGTCAAACAAATTTAGAAGAAATGACGAAGAGTACTGCGGAAAATATAACTAAATTAGTGGATGTGACCGTAGCTTTTGATAAACTATTAGAAGGGTTCCAATACTGGATTCCCGAATTAGAAGCTTCTACAGTTAGTTATAGAAGTGTAAGTGAGTAACTATTAGACCCTAAGGAGGTTTTTGAAGCAGAAATATTATTAGCCGAAGAAAATATTAGAGAGATGTTCAATAAGTTGTGATATGATGTAAAAAGAATTATGTTTCCAAAAATGCAAAATCAAGATGATGATCTGTAGTTTCATATATTTTGTAATAAGTGGGTTCAGATCCACCGTGCATGCCAGTGTTAGCAGCTGGTGTGGTCAAACTATTTTGTAATTATCATTCTTATTTCCAATGTAACAATAGAGATATCAAGAGTTTTTAGAGATTGTCATTTCCTTCTATTTCCTATTTGGGAGGTTCAGAATGGTGTGAAGCCCTTACCCTTACTCCTTTCTTACAAAATACGGTGTCAAGCTTTTACGAAATTAGATTCCGAAAGTGACGATTATGGAATAAGCAGATACGCAAAATGGTGAAGAGTGAAGTCTATATCTGGAAGGAAAATTGTGACTATGATGCCATAATGTAATTGTTTCTATATTTTGAAATTTAGAGTCTATTTTACTGTGAAATGATTCCTAATACATTGTGTATTATGGATTGTCACTATGTGCACTGAATCATATTGAAGTAAAGGAATAGAAAGGCATGTTTAGGAGTATTCATATTCGTAAATCCTCATTCCCGAACCTATGTACTAGGGTACTGTTAGTTTGTAGGTGACTAGTACGCTAAACTATATATATATATATATATATATATATATATATATATATATATATATATATATATATATATATATATATATATATATATATATATATATATATATATATATATGTATGTATGTATATGTGTGTGTGTGTAGAAGACAACAAGAATGAATTAAATAAAATGAGAGAAAATTACATATATACAATCGTAGGAATTGCAACCACAAGTTACAAGGGATGGGATTCCCTAGAATTTAGATCTCAACATAAACCAACCTAGGGTGAGGTACAAGGGTGATTAATCGTTCATGGGAACTTTATACAAGATAAAAATTCATTATAGTAAAGATTCATTGTTATGATTTATGGAATAACAAAATGTTATATGGATTTTAATGCCTTGAGTCTTTTAATGTGATTGTCTTTTGATTTAGCAGATGAAGACTCATGAGGGTGTGAACAGAGGTGGACTTATTCAAATATTTTTGAAGATAGTTAAAAGATAGTATTTTAGATCCCTTTTGTAAAATTAATAGATCGCTTTAGAAAGGGATATTTTTGTAAAAATAAGAGATCTCTTAGAACGCGATCATTTGATAAATAAAGAAGATTTTTGTAAATGCATGCTTTTCAAAGTGCAACCCTCACGTATCTTCCATTCAGGATGTAATGAGAAATACCTATAAATACAGATACTCTGATAGAGTCATTCATCAGAGTATGTGGGGGGAGATTGTACCCAACCCTATATTGATTCTCTTGTCTTTCTCTAATCTATTTATGCTTTTGTGACATTTCATTTCAGTACTATCTCTGTGTACATGCATCTACAAGATCCAATCAACAGTGGTATTAGAGCCAAGGTGTGTCTGCGGAGGTGGTTTCTTGATATTCGATTGTGATTCAGAGTGTCCATTTGCGATTCCACATCCGTCTTGATCATCCGTCTAGGTTTTTGTTTATAAAGTTTGTTTGTTTTTGGTTCGCCCAAATTTTTTTGAATTTGTTAGTGTGCATTGTGCTCCTATCACACTCTGCTCACTATACTCTCCCCGTGCTCACCGTGCTCACTATACTCATTATGCTCATTGTGCTCACTGTGCTCACTATGCTCCCTGTATTCCATGTGCACTATTCATAGTTCAATTTCGGTTCAGTTATCCAACTTGTTTATCAATTCGGTTATCCATTTGGTTACTTGTTTGGCTTAGTCGAAGGCATCTACTAAGGCATAGAACTATGGCATAACTTTGGCATCTTTGGATTCTCTAGAACTCATGGTTCTCTTGATTCCCTTTGGTTCAATTGGCAATGGTTCCCTATGCACGAACCAATTCTAATTTATGATTGGCAATAAGAGCTTCCTTATTCTCCTAGTTATCCTACTTATTTATCAAGCTAGCTTACTTAGTTCCTTATTTAGCATCTAAGGGATTTAAACCCACAACGTCACACTTACAAGACATATGTTATATCCACTAGCCTATTTTCACTTATTGGTACTCTGTTCCTTTTTACTGATATTTAATATAACTTAAGAACACTCTCTTTCCCTTTATTTATTATTATTATTATTATTATTATTATTATTATTATTATTATTATTATTATGTACACTATTTTTAAATTTCGTTTCACATCATTAGTCCTAGGTTTTGATTCTATATAAGGCCATGGACCCTACCCATAATACCAAGGATTTTGGTACATCATGCCTACTCGAGGTACTGATTGAGCAATAGTTGGAGCTTTTGCAACACGAAATCCAACATGTTCAAAACAAAATAAGAGAACAGGATGGTGCACTCCCACAAATGTAGAGTGATGAAAACAACCTAGTTAGGGTGGTGAAGGCCATTATCACTGCTCAAGAACCAGGCACCTGGTCCAGGATTTTTTATTTTTGTGATTCTGTGGGCAAAAGGAAGGCCAACTTGTTCTTTCATGTCGATTCCAATTTGATCATATTTATTCTCACAAATCATATTCTGAAATTGAGAAAGTGAAATTTGTGACTAAGTATTTGGTGGTAAGGCCCAACTATGGTGGAATGTTTAGGGGCATAGCACCAACCACCCCACCACATGGATTGGATTTCAAGAAAAGATCAAGGAGTCCTTCCTTCATCCTGATTTCCATTTACATGCTCGTCAATCATGGACAACCTTTGGATGGAAAGATGGAGATACTATGTCTACCTACACTGAACGCTTTTGGCAATGACTACTTTCGTTCTCTTGAAATGATGCCTTGAGATACCTTGCAATGGAAATACGAAGATGGTTTGGACATGGGAATCCAAGTCAAGCTCAACACACTATGTCCCATGACCCTCTATGAAGCTATTTTCTTGGCACATAATGTTGAGAAGGAGTTTCAATCCATCAACAAGTTCATTAGCTTACAACAAACACATCAACGAAAACAACCGATCAAGCCCAATTTTCCCTTCAAACATCCTTTTACTACTTTTTCTTCCCCTACTTTTCAATGCCCACCTACTTTTTCAACACCCTCCTCTATCCAATTTCTCACTAGTACCCAAGATAACCCCTTCACAACCTAAAAAACCTCCAACCCTTCACACTACAATGATGGATGCTCAACAAAAGAGGCCTTGTATCACTTGCTGGCATTGTGGTAAGTTTTGTCATAGTAAAGCTAAATGTAGGTTTTGAACTAATGACATGAAGCCTATCGGAGCTCATGTACACATCATGGAGGTGATTCATGATGACACTCAACTTGATTGGACCGAAGAAACATTGAAGAAGGATCAAAGTACCTTGGGTAAGGAAATTTCTATTCATTATTTACTTTGCATGCAATGTACTATAAATTGTTAAGTTGTTAATATTTTCAATGATGATGGTAGTTCTCATGATTTTATTTCTTACACATTAGCGAAAGATCTATAATAAGATCCACTTCCTTTGATGTATAAAGTTAAGGATGCATTTCAAGGAAATAGATATAATGTTATAAGTGAATTGCATAACATTGAGATTTATATAGGTTATATACATAGATGAATGCACATTTTTAATTGCTCCTCTGTAGTCCTATGATGTTATACTTGGCATGCCTAATCATCATCATTATAATCCATGCATTGATTAACATACTACATTTTTATGGATGATGAATAAGATTTTTCTTGATTACCAAGCTTTTATTCTTGTATTCTTTGATCATATGCTTGTCTATAGTGAGAATGACAATGACCATGAAAATCATTTAGCAATTGTCTTTTATTTGTTACACAAAAACAAACTTTATTCCAATCCTAAAAAGAGTTTATTTTTTCAAAAAGAATTAGAGAATTTAGGGCATGTTGTTTCTAGTGAAGGCGTTCATGTAGATCCAAACAAAATTAACGTAATTGAAGAATGGCATGTACCTCAATCTATGAATGATATACGCTAGTTTCAATAGAAAGTTCATAAAAAGCTTTTCTTATTTAGCACTCCCATGCCTGGCTTAGCTAGTTTTTATAGAAAGTTTGTAAAAGGTTTTTCTTATTTAGCACTCCCATGCACATTATTATTGAAGAAACATTTAGAATTTTCATCAGGATTAGCACAAAAACAATCTTCTAAAAAGCTCAAACACGCACTTTCTCATGCACCTATTATGCAATTGACAGATTTTTCCAAACCTTTCCATGTAGTTATAGATGCTAGTGGTTTAGGTATAGTTGTTGTATTAATGCAACATGATCATCCTATTGCATTTGAAAGTAGGAAAATTTAACCTTCTGAAATGAAATATAGTACATATGAGAAGGAGCTAGTAGTTGTTGTGCATCCTTTAAAAAATTCGAGACATTACCTTATGGGTTCTCAATTTGTAATCAAAACAGAACAAAAAGCTATTAAGCATTTATTAAATCAACCATTCATTTTAGATAAATGTATTAAATGCGCTTCATTCATACAAAATTTTTAGCCTTTGATTCAATATCAACTTGGCAAAATGAATGTTATAGCTCATGCCCTTAGTGGATTCCAATCCCCACAAACCAATACTGTTTCAATTAATTATATTTTTGTCATTCATTTTCATTCATTTCAAGACATGCTTCCTACTTATGCATCTGATTTGTTTTTTTCACAAACATGGAACATTTAGTGATGATCACTATAGTTTTCATAATAGATTCTTATATTTCGAACACAAGTTATGCATCACACAAGGTTTTAAAGATTTTCTATGAAAGAGATGCACGAACGACCATATATGGGTCATAGGGGCATACAAAGTACTATTTCTATGTGTAAAGAATTTTTTGTTTGGTCAAATATGGAAAGGGATATTGCACAATATGTTTCCCATTGCATTGTGTGTCAATGTGTGGAATTGTGAAGAGATGGATAGGAATGTGCTTGAAGATGAAGAGGTGTTGCAAAATCCTTGATCTACACCAGCCAAATGAACTCCAGGAGTATATGGTGGGCCCTTTTAGCTTGCCAATGGATGTATTAGACACCCTATGTACCTTGGAAGATCACTCTCAAAAAGATAGATCAAAACAGATAAGTTGGAGTTAGCTCAGAGGTGAAAACTTGCTATTCTTGGTTCATACACCTGTCCAGTGTTTTACATAATTCTCTTATCACAGCAGCAATTAGCTCAATTCCTCTTGGGGAAGTCTAGGCAACTTAAAAAGCTAACTTTAAAGAGTAATCTCATAAAAAATAATGAACCACACACTGAGAATGAGTTTTAACAAGTGATGACATCATCCCGATTTTCACGGGCTACTACAGAAATAGACCAGTGAGCAGAAAAATCAACATAACTCAAAATGTAGGAATCCACGGATTATGAAAATTTGTATGGTTATACTAGAGAGTACGTTGAATCCAACAAGCTTTAAATCACTGAATTTGAATAAGTAACCACTGAGCAATGGCTCTGACAAGATGAGTGAAAAAGTCGGGTACCTGACAGAGAGGTGAAGATGAACAGACCTTGTTGACTTCAAATGAACATAACTGAAGATTTCAACATCCAAATGACATGAAAATTTATGAGCATATAGTAGACTTATAGAGCTAACGTTACCAAGTTAAATCACTGAAAATGATGCACCAAGCTCAGAGAAAACATCTCTGCAAGCTGACTGAGAAAAACTGAGAGTAATGGCAGTGAGTAGTACACTTCACAAGAACATGGAAAGATGAACTCAAGTAATCATGAAAATGAAAGTATATTGCTTGTACAATACAATGATTTACTGATACATATGTGTGCCTTGTAATCACACCTTGATATGGCATAAAGCTCAGCTCTTGGAGGTCTTCACATAGGTCTCTCTAACCATGACTAAAACTGCCATCTATTTATAGTTGAGTTTGGGAGGCTAACTTCCCTCAATCACTCTCCAATCAATCAATGATTGATTTGATTCTCTACCTACCACAAATCACGAATTCTTGGCTCCTCTTTCCATTCTTGATCATGTGGACTCAACCACTTAAGATTCTCTTACTTTTACATTAAGTAAACTCTTCAAAAGTTACAAGAGGTAGTTCACAAGTGAACTTTACATAGTCTTCATTTTAAGGCATTTTCTATGACTTTGTGGGACTCAAGCCAATACTTAGGCTTTTCATAGACTTGCTCCAACAGCTCCCCCTCAAGCCAAGTATGCTTGAGGTCTTCAATCTTCCAAGATTACCTGCAAACCAATCATAGCCTTGAATTTGCAAAGCTTTGTACCATCCAATGCTTTGGTTAGAATATCTGCACATTGTTGATGAGTGGACACATATGATATTTGAATCTCTTTGCTTAGAACCTTCTCTCGTACATAGTGATAATGAACTTCAATATGTTTAGTCCTTGCATGAAAAATAGGATTAGCAGCCAAGTGAATAGAACTCATATTGTCACCAAAAATAGTTGGAGTTCCAAACTCCAATCCAAGATCTTTGAATAATGTCTTCATCCACATAGCTTCTTGTGTAGCTATAGCAAGACCTCTATATTCAGCTTCAGTAGAAGAGAGAGCAACTGTGGGTTGCTTCTTGGATGACCATGAAATAAGCTTTGAACCTGCAAAGGTAAGATAACCTGAAGTGCTCCTTCTATCTTCCTTGGAGCCAGCCCAATCTGCATCAGAAAATAGCTTCAAACCTAAATCAGATACATAATGATAATAAAGTCCTTCATTTATGGTTCCTTTGAGATACTTGAGAATCCTTTTGGCAGCATCCATATGTGGTTTCCTTGGTGTGTGCATAAATTGGCTTAGCACACTCACACTGTAACATATATCTACTCTTGTCAATGTGGCATAGTTGAGACTACCCACTAGACTTTGATATTATGTGATGTCCTCTATGAGTTCACCTTCATGTGAGCTCAATTTGTGATTGACCTCCATTGGAGTACCTGCAATCTTACAATCATGCATCTTGAATTTTGCCAACATGTCCTTAATGTACTTTCTTTGAGTGAGAAACAAACCATGATCTTTGTAGACAACTTCCAAACCTAGGAAGTAGGTAAGTGAACCCAAACCACTTATCTTGAACTCTTCTCTCATCTGATCTTTGATCTTCTTCATACCATCTGCATCATTTCCTGTCAATATAATATCATCTACATATACACATAGGTAGATGACCTCGGAATTACTCTTTTTAATAAAGAGTGAAGGATCTGCCTTGCTTGGTTGAAAGCCTTTGTCCTGCAAGAATGAAACAAGCCTGAAATTCCAAGCTCTTGGAGCTTGCTTGAGACCATACAATGCTTTGTTAAGTTTACACACATAATCAGGATAAACTTGATTCTCAAAACCAGGTGGTTGTGCCATATATACCTCTTCTGTTATCCAACCATTCAAGAATGCATTCTTTACATCTAGTTGAAGTATCTTCCAATTCTTGGAAGAGGCAATACTAAGCAAAACCCTAATAGTAGGCATCTTTGCCACAGGAGAGAAAGTCTCCTCATAATCAATTCCCTGAGTTTGTGCAAAGCCTTTTGCCACAAGCCTTGCCTTATACCTGTTAATTGAACCATCAGAATTCTTCTTGAGTTTATAGACCCGTCTTGAGCCTATTACGTTCATGGATGAAGTCTTGGGCACCAAATCCCAAGTGTTGTTTTCCTCAAGTGCTTCAATCTCTTCCTTCATTGCATGCTTCCATTCTGTTTTTGCTTTGGCCTCTTCAAATGATGATGGCTCCTCTTGTTTTATGTCCTGTGCTATGTAGATAGAATGTTTAGTTACTAATGAGGTGTCAAACCCATACCTTTCTAGTTTTTTCTTTTCCCTCATAGATCTTCTTAGGCCATGATGTGATGATTCTGCCTCATGTCAAAAAGTTCCTGCAATTTTGCTTTACCTTTAGACTTCCATGCTTTGACCTTTTCCATGTGAGATTCTTCATCATCCTCTGAGGTGTCTTGTTCTTCAATCTTTGGTTGTTCTCTACCAAGCTTTGGAAAATCTTCTTCAAGATTATATGGTAAATTGACCTTCCTGCATGAATCGTCATACCATGAATTGTTCTCATCAAAAACTACATCTCTGCTTACCAAGAATCCTTTGTTGATAGGGTTGTATAACCTGTAGCCCTTTTGATTGTTGTCATATCCAATAAATACACACCTTTCTGCCTTTGGATCCATCTTGCCTCTAACCTGTGAAGGAACATGAGCAAAAGCAATACATCCAAAAATTTTACAATGATCTAAGCTTGGTCTTCTTCCATTCCAAGCCTCATATGGAGTCATCCCATCAAGGGATTTTGAAGGCAACCTGTTAATCAAGTAAGTGGCTGTAGATACAGCCTCGGCCCATAAGTAATTAGGTAAATGCTTTTCATTTAACATAGACCTTGCAGCTTCAACAACTGTCCTATTCCTCCTTTCTGCCACTCCATTTTGCTCAGGAGTGTACCTTGTAGTTACCTCTCTTTTGATTCCTCTTTCTTGAAGAAAAGAATCAAAATCATGGGAGAAGTATTCTCCCCCTCCATCTGACCTTAGCCTTTTTAGTGATTTACCTGTTTGATTCTCCACAAGAGCCAAATATCTTTTGAAACATGAAAAAACTTTGTCTTTGTGTTTCATAAAGAATAGGATAGTCCATCTGCTGCAATCATCAATAAAGGAAACATAATACCTTGATCCAGATATTGAAGCTTCCTTGCTAGGTCCCCATACATCTGTATGAACCAACTCCAAGAGATCTCCATGCATATAACCTTTCTTCATGAATGGTAACCTGTGAGACTTTCCAAATTGACATGCACTGCACTTATAAATCATATGTTGTTTTGACAAATTAGGAAGTCCAAGTACACTTTGGTCCCTGCAAATTTGCTTTAATGACCTTTCACCAATATGTGCTAACCTTTTGTGCCATACTTCCAATTCTGTGAGTGTCTGACTACCATAATTAAAGAGAGCAATGTTTCTAGTGTCCTGTAATTCAAATGTGAACAATCTACCTGTCTTTTCACCTTTTGCAATTCTTCTGTATCCTTGACTTGGATCTTCAACAAATGCTCCTGCTTTTGTGAACCTAACTTGCAACCCTTTCTCTACTATCTGCCCAACACTTATCAAATTCTTTGTAATGGTAGGGACATAGAGTACCTTACTGAGTAGGTTGATGTTTCCATAAGGTGCTTTGACATTGCCTATTTTCTCCACAGGATGTTTTGTATCATCTCCTGTTTGTACCTCATGCTTATTCCTTGGATCTTCTAAATCTGATAAGAGTGCCACATTTCCTGCCACATGATTTGAACAACCTGAATCTATGTAGAAAACATGCTCATCAGATTTACCTTGTGGCATAGCCATGTTCATGATCAATAATGAATCCTCTTTGTTTGAGTCTTCTGTGTAGTTATTGTAGTCTCTCCTTCCTTTGTAGCCTCCTTGATAGTTTGAATGATTGTAGTTGTTGTAGTTGCCATGGTAGTTGTTGAACCTTCCTCTTGAGTAGCCATAACTTCCTCTATTGTATCCTCTGCCTCTTTGATTCCTGGAATTCCTAAAGCAATTTTCAGTTGTATGATTAGTTAATCCACAAATAGAACATGAGTTGGAGTCTTGGGATCTCCCCCTGCCTTGTCTACCTCCTCTTCCTCTACCTCTGCCATGTCTTCCTCTACCTGCATAGTTAGCTTGATATGTACCTGCTTCATCATCCACTTTCTTTGCCTTTCCTTTGTTATCTTTAGACTTGCTTTTATCCGTGTATAAAGCTGAAGATTGATTACCTTTAGAGCTTTCTCCATTTTTGATAAGCTTTGCCTCTTGATTAAGTAGTTGTCCAATGAGTGTGTTGAAATCAGGTACATGCATGTCCATGTACAAATCCATAGCTGTGGTGAATGCTTCCCACTTATCATCTGCCTTCAAGCCATTGATGACCTGCCTTACAATTTTCTCTTCATCTATTACCTCTCCAATGCTTCCCAACTGATCCGCTATGTCCTTGAGCTTTGTGACAAAATCAGTCACATTTTGTTTGGGAGCCTTCTTGAGAGTTGTGAACTCCAGCCATAGTTGATGCTTCCTAGCTTTGGTACTTGAAGAAAAGAAGGCTTCAAGTGCATCCCACACTTCCTGAGATGTCTTACAACTTCTAATGTGAGGCAACAAAAAATCTGAGATAGAGTTGAGGAGATAAGACCTTGCAAGTGCATCCTTGGAGCACCATGTGCTCAATCTTTCTTGCTCTTCTTGTGTTGGTTGACTTTTGTTCCTGAAACTTGGCATAACTTCATCTTCAGCCACATAACCATATAAACTTCTACCTTGGAGATAGGCTTCCATTCGTAATGACCAAGCTGAGTAGTTACCTCTGTCTAATTTGTAAATTGATGAAGGAAATCCATCTGCCATGTTGTCCAACCTTGCTCTGATACCACTGTGAAGAGATGGATAGGTATGTGCTTGAAGATGAAGAGGTGTTGCAAAATCCTTGATCTACACCAGCCAAATGAACTCCAGAAGTATATGGTGGGCCCTTTTAGCTTGCCAATGGATGTATTAGACACCCTATGTACCTTGGAAGATCACTCTCAAAAAGATAGATCAAAATTGATAAGTTGGAGTTAGCTCAGAGGTAAAAACTTGCTATTCTTGTTTCATACACCTGTCTAGTGTTTTACATAATTCTCTGATCACCGCAGCAATTAGCTCAATTCCTCTTGGGGAAGTGTAGGCAACTCAAAGAGCTAACTTTCAAGAGTAATCTCAACAAAAATAATGAACCACACACTGAGAATGAGTTTTAACAAGTGATGACATCATCCCGATTTTCACGGGCTGCTACAGAAATAGACCAGTGAGAAGAAAAATCAACATAACTCAAAATGTAGGAATCCAATGATTATGCAAATTTGTATGGTTATACTAGACATTAATCTAAATCCAACAAGCTTTAAATCACTGAATTTGGGTAAGTAACCACTGAGCAATGGCTCTGACAAGATGAGTGCAAAAGTCGGGTACCTGACAGAGAGGTGAAGATGAACAGACCCTGTTGACTTCAAATGATCATAACTGAAGATTGCAACATCCAAATGACATGAACATTTATGAGCCTATAGTAGACTTATAGAGCTAACTTTACCAAGTTAAATCACTGAAAATGATGCACCAAGCTCAGAGAAAACATCTCTGCAAGCTGACTGAGAAAAACTGAGAGTAATGGCAGTGAGTAGTACACTTCACAAGAACATGGAAAGATGAACTCAAATAATCATGAAAATGAAAGTATATTGCTTGTAAAGTACAATGACTTACTGATACATATGTGTGCCTTGTAATCACACCTTGATATGGCATAAAGCTCAGCTCTTGGAGGTCTTCACATAGGTCTCTCTAACCACGACTAAAACTGCCATCTATTTATAGTTGAGTTTGGGAGGCTAACTTCCCTCAATCACTCTCCAATCAATCAATGACTGATTTGATTCTCTACCTACCACAAATCATGAATTTGTGGCTCCTTTTTCCATCCTTGATCATGTGGACTCAACCACTTAAGATTCTCTTACTTTTACATTAAGTAAACTCTTCAAAAGTTACAAGAGGTAGTTCACAAGTGAACTTTACATAGTCTTCATTTTAAGGCTTTTTCTATGACTTTGTGGGACTCAAGCCAATACTTAGGCTTGTCATAGACTTGCTCCAAGAGGAATGCCATCATGGTAAAGCATTTGAATTATTAATGCCACTTCCCATACCTAATGGACGCTTTGAACAAATTTCTATGGATTTTGTTTTACTAGTCTTCCAACTTCATCTCATAATGATATGATCTGGACAATTGTTGCTAGTTTTAGTAAAGAAGCATACTTCATTCCTTGTAAAATAACGCTTTTTGCAACTCAAACTCCTAAGTTATTATTGAATGTATTTTTTTGCATCATGGTTTTCTAAAAGTTATTCTTTCATATGGAAATGTTTGCTTTTATAATCATTTTTGGGTTGCATTATTTAAAAATTTAGGTTCCAAAATAGACCTTAGCTCTGTATTTCATCTTGAAAGTAATGGGCAAAGTGAAGCTACAAATAGTACTATTTTAGATTCATTACGTTGTTATTCTTTAGATAATCCAAGTAATTGGGATGAGAAACTTCCTTTACTACAATTTGCATATAATAACACAACACATGCCACTACTAGACGTGCAGTGTATGAAATTTCTTATGGTAAAAAGCTTCCAACTCCCATGACTCTCACTCAACCTTATATACCTATGGCTGATTTGTTTGCACATGATCATATTTCTACACTTCATGAGGCTCATGTGCACATTAAAAACAGTCAAGAATGTTACATGTGTAATGTTAATAAGAAATAAGTAGCTAAAGACTTTAATGAAAATGACTTGGTATGGTTACGAATAAATAAAAGATGTTTGAAAAATATTTCACAACATCCTAAGTTTAAACTTGCACCACATTATTATGGAGCTTTCCATAATATTCAAAAAATTAATGAGATTGCTTTTAGACTAGACATACCTTCTCATTGGAATATACATAACTCTTTTCATATTAGTTTATTGAAAGCATTTATAGGTACTTTACCGCTCACTCCTATTTTAGATGATCCTCCTTGAATTGAAGAGGGAAAAAAAATGACTCCTTGAACTGAAGATGATCCTCCTTGAATTGACTGCTTTTAGACTAGACATACCTTCTAATTGAAATATACATGATTCTTTTCATATTAGTTTATTGAAATCATTTATAGGTACTTTACTGCTCACTCCTATTTTAGATGATCCTCCTATTTTACTTCTAAAGAAAGTACTTGATTATGATGTTACTACTACATGCATTGGTAAGTATTATCATAGATATTTAGTTAAATATAAAAAATCACTCACTTGAAGAATATCAATGGATTCATAAGATATCACTAACTCCACATTATGATCACTTGATTTCCACATATAATTCACAGTCACATTAAATTCTAGTTTTTTGTTTCCATGCATGTGTTTTACATGGAACATGCTTATGATTGTTTACTGATGGAACATGTGATTGGCCATCCATGTCTATTTTATTATTATCAATAGAGGTGAGTTGCTTGTCAAGTGGGAGGCATGTTATACTTTATGGAATAGTGGAATGTTATATAGATTTTAATCTCTTGAGGTTTTTAATGTGATTGTGTTTTGATTTAGTAGCTGAAGTCGCATGAGGGTTGAATGCATGTGGACTTATTCATATATTTTTTAAGATAGTTAAAAGATAGTATTTTAGATACTTTTTATAAAAATAATAGATATCTTTACAAAGCAGCATTTTTGTAAAAATAATAGATGGCTTAGAAAGCAATGATTTTGTAAATAAAGGAAATTTTCATAAATATGCATGCTTTTTGAAGAGCTACCCTTGTGTATCTTCTATTCAGGACGTAATGAGAAATAACCATAAATACATATACTCTAATAGACTCATCAATCAAAGTATATGCGGGGAGATTTTACCCAATCTTCTGACCAACCTCTTGTCTCTCTCTAGTCTGTTTATGCTTTTCTGAGTTTTAATTTTGATACTATCTCTATGTATGTGGATCTAGAAGATCTGGTGAACATTCATAAGACATCTAGTATCTGAATATGGAGTGATTGTTTTTTACCTCCAAGCAGAGGGTTTTGTGGCTCTCAGATGTCCAAGATGTTTTCACTAATGAGAAAGAACTTTTCATGAGAGATAGGCATTGAGAACCAATGAGATGAAGTCTTGATACATCAGTAGAAGCATGAAAGACAGTTTTATTGTTGAAGACTTTGTACTCCTGAGTGCACCATAACCTCATGCAAGCTAATGACTATACTTGAGTGAGAGTTCGCTAAGTGAATATCAAATGAGCTATGTGCCTCAAAATGACATCTTTACATGCAGAGGACAAGAGTGTTACTAACTTAATCAAGATTTTGACCCATACTCACCATTATCATGTGATTGGGAACATGTCTTAACAACACATTTACAACATTTATGTTCTTTAATGCCCAAGTTCTCATTTTCCCATAAGGAGGACTACCTAGTCCATACTAGTTTCTACAAACAGAAGGAACCATTAGATGTGAAAACACTACAGGGAATGTAGGCAAGCTTAACATTCATCCACGCCTCCCATACTGCTAATGCTAGTACTTTCAATGGAAAAGGTATAAGGAGAAATCAAAAGGTCCCAAAGAGAATGATTATTCCAATCCTTAAAGTCTTTTAAGTGAAATAAGTGAATTTTTCTTTAATTAGGCAAGCCCAAACAGTAGAGTGAGTGGCCCTAAGATCCATTTAGAAGACATGTTTAGATCCATTTTGGAAGGACATATGATACTAAACTCCTTTTTCTGGTAGACAATAGATGTGCCAAGCCACTTTAGGGACTTTCATGCTATGGAAATCCTCTCCCCAAAGAAATCATTTGGAAAGGGTTATAACTAAGGTGAACTACTTCTTACTAGGCTTCCAACAAGAGAGAAAGTAGGTAAGGCTAGGTAAGATTTAGTGGTTTAAAATAGAAACACTTGGCTTAGGAAGTTTTGCAAAGCAAACCACCTGAACACTTTTTTCATGAACGTAACAACATCCCAGTCCCATCTTTGAGTAAGGGTGAATTGAAAACCCATTGTGATGCCAATGAGCCTAAATGTCTCACATTTTTATAATTTCAAAGTTTGTTACAGAAATGTAAGAAGGGCTCAAGTCATTGGAGGCTTGAAAAGGTGTTTTCCTGTGGTTAATGATCGTGCGACTAGCATGGTAAAAAATATCAAGACACTTAAGAAAGGAGGAAGCCAAATTAGGCTCAAATTTCATGAGCATATTAGTGTTATCAATGACCATTTGGAGACCAAGGGGGTGTCTTTGTTAGGAATGTCAATCCCTTTGATGGTTCCATTGGACATGTCGTCCTTCACTAACCATCCAAAGGAATCAATAGCCAAGGCATAGAGAAAGGGAGCAAGTAGAAAACCTTGTCTGATACATATGAGGATCTTAAAGGAGCAGAAAGATCACCATTAATGGAAACCTTAGAATGGGAATAACCAAAAAGAACACACACATAATCAATAAGCTTCCTACTAAAACCAACATCTTAAAGAGATTGGAAAATACAATTGCACTCAATCCTCTCATAAGCTTTGTCAAAGTCTATTTTGAGGAAGACGTCTTGAAACAACTCTTTTGCATGATCCACACCCTCCTAGAGAGAGACAATGACATCAAGGATGAATCTATACTTAATAGAAACTTTTTGTTCAGGTGACATGATATTATCCATCAAGGGGCTAATTCTCCTATGTAGAACAACAAGCAATGCTAGGATTGGCTCAATTACCCATATTTCAGGCCACCCTTATTGTGATCATCATTAGGACCATTCTTATCGATAAGCCTGATAACAGTAGTATTGATACATATAAGAAGACTTCCTTTCATAAAAACTTTTTTCCGAATCAAACAAATAAAGGGGGTTGGAAAATACTTCAACTCAAGAAAGGACTCATTTGGAATACCATGAAGACAAATAGATTTATAGGGTTCTAATTTGGGAATGGTTTCTTTAACCTCATTGGGAGTAAGGGGCAGGTCCATAATAGAGGCGAGGCTCTAAGGAACCCTTTTTTTTCCTTCTAACAGAAATATGAGCTCTATTACTTAGGATACCCTCCTTCCACTTGGGAGTGCTAGAGGAAATATTGTTAAAGAAGCTGAAGGCCTCTTGTAAATTCTCCTTTGAGTTGATAGCCACACCATCTGACTTTGTATTAAGCAAAGGAATAAAATTTTCCTTTTTTTTTTTCTTTTCATGAGATCAAACATGTGTTTGTTATGTTTATCCACATGATCTACCCAAAATCCCCTTGAAGGAGAAATATGAATACTAACCTCAAGGTATACTTTAATTTTGAGTCTCTACTAAAGATCCATAAGATCCTTTCCACAAGATGGATCCTTAGAAAGAGAGTCCTTCAAACCCACAATGTTTTGGGTAATTTGATTTCTTCTAATAGCTCTAATGATTCTAGTCTCATGCTTAAAGGTAGTCAAAGTACATTGAGTGTCTTTTTCAAGAACATCCACAAGAGGGCTCTTTGTACTTCTCCGACAACAAATATTCACCTTGGGGGATGTTTTTTTCAGTCATATTAGTAAATTTACAAGTTTCCTAAAAGGTTTTGGTTGTGATGGGAACAGCCACCGTAACTTTATGCATGTTTTCTAAACCGAAAGAATAGAGTTGATAGACATTTGTAGGTGTTTTTAGCTAGTTCCATCTTACTATATATATTCAACACATACTCACTATGCATGCTTCTATGGATACCATTTATGTATGTACATGTGATCATTGATATAGCAATTACAATTTTGCATAAAGCATTTGATGTTGATAAAGAGGGTGTTGGTGAGGTTTTCTTAACTTGGAGACACCTAGATTGTTGGAACATCAAGCTTACACTATGCTTGAGGTAGATTTGATCTACATCAAAGGCTATCGCGATGAAAGAATTTCCTTTGGAGAGTTCTTTTTCTTATGCTCACTTATTGTACTTTGAAAAAAGATTTTTCATGGATCTTTTACCATTGTAAAAGCCTTGAACTTTACACATGTAAACATAGAAAGAGAGAGCCTAAATCCCATGAATTTATGGTGGTTGAGTTTCATTCAATCAAGCAATCAATCACCCAAAAGTAGATCAAACTAGATCTTCACTTTTTATAGCTTGTAGGAAAGTGAATTTATTCCCTCCAACAACCAATCCCACCTTCATTTGAATTCAAAATCCACTTGTGGAAGTCGTGGAACACTCCTAGAGTGTATATAAAGGCTTGAAATCACTTGTACAATACATGGAAGCAATATACATACACTTGTGATCATCATTGTCTTGCTCTTTCAATTTTTTGCATCATCTTCTTCGCCAAAAATAATCTTGAAGAGGCTGCTACTCTCTCTCTAAAGAGCTCCGAATTGAGCGCAAGATGGCTCATTGGAAAGGTCTCAAGGGCTGGTCTTGTGCAGGTTGGTTGGACCAAAAGTTTTTGCTTTGAAACTCACTTTTCCACCTCCTACAAGCTTCTCCAAGTTCTTTCAGTGGTATCAGAGCTAGATCAAGATAGGTGACAGCTTTCCCTCAATGATCGAGAAGCTTGATCGACACAACTACGCAGCTTGGTAAATAAGAATGGAGGCATATTTACAAGGTAGGAATCTTTATGTAATTGTAGCAGGTGATGAAGCTATGCCTATTCCAAGATCCAAAGTAGGACCTACACATGAGGAGATAGATAAGCTCACACTTTGGTGTGCAAGGGATGCCCAAGCAAGGTCGTACATACTAAAATCTATCTCTGAAGTTTTATAACCACATATTAGAGGATGCAAGTCATCTCAAGAGACTTGGGATGCCCTCGAGACTTTGTTTTCTGCTAGTACCAAAGCAAGAAAGAATCTGCCTTGGAACGAGTTCAACCAAATGAAGAAGACACCTAAGCAAAGCATCACGGAGTTTGTTACCAAGGTCAAGGAGGTTGCTGATCAATTAGCTTCCATTGGAGAGCTGATTGAAGAAGAGGCTATCATGAGGCAAATTCTCAATGGCATTCAAAGTGATAAACAATGGCAATCCTTTACTATGGCTTATGATCTCATCATGGATGTGTAGACTCCAGACTTCAACATCTTTCTTGGAAAACTCTTCCAATCAAGAGGCCAACAATAGCGTAAAGTAAGGTAGACTCCTATCATGGTAATTCAACTAGTGCTCTATATGCAGATAAGAAGGATAAGAAGCAGAAAGGCAAGAAGAAGGAAGAAGATGAAGAAGAGACTTCCCAAGCCAACTTTGCAAGCAAGAGCAAGTGGAAAGGGAAGAAGAAAGGACCAAAACAAGACAAAACCAAAGGTTAGAATGTTCAACCTTATGCCATATGTGATAATACCAACCATACCACTCAGAATTGTTGGTTCAATGGGAAGACCTAGAAAGGAAGTGGAAGAGGTGGATATGGCAGCAATAGAGGGAGAGCTAGACACAATTTCAACAATACCAATAGAGGCTATAATAGAAGGGACTACAACAATTATTCAGAAGATCAACCACATGAACACTCATTGCTTCTCATGAATCTAAGCCACAAAGAAGGTAGAGAAGATTATCATTTGTTGTACATAGATTCAAGATGTTTGAATCATGTTGCACGCAACATTGCTCTTCTATCTGACTCGGAAAGTCCAAAGCATAGAAATGAAGTACAAACAAGGGATGACACAAAGCACAATGTGGAGAAGATTGGTAATGTCAAAGCTTCCAATGGCAGGACAAACATTCTGAGTAAGGTTCTCTATGTACCCACTATCACTAAAAACCTAATAAGTGTAGGCTAAATAGTTGAAAAACACTTGCAAGTTAGGTTCACCCAACATGGAGCTTTTGTGAAAGATCCATGTCAAGGCTTCAAGAAGATAGCGAGAGGTGAGAAGCATGGCAGGCTCTTTACTTTTGAAGTAAGAGAAACAAGGAACATAGCTCTATTCACTTTTTGGGTCTCAAACCCTAAGTGAGCTTGAAGTGTGGCATAAGAGACTTGCTCATGTGAATGAACGAACCTTGAAGGATATATGTAGGGATCAAAGTGTTCTAGGACTTCCGAACATATCAAAGCAATACATGATCAATAGGTGTGATGCATGTTAGATTGGGAAGGCGCAAAGATAACCATTCAAACACAAATGCTACATCCACAACAACCTATTGGACCTAGTATATATAGATGTATGGGACCAAGTCAAGAACCTTCATTGGCAGGATCAAGGTATTATGTCTCATTTATTGACAACCATAGTAGATGGACTGTTCTTTACTTTATCAAGGGTAAGAATTGTTGGAGATAGATGTCTGCGGAAGCACGCGAACAACACAAGGAGGAAGAAGAAGCTTGGAGCACAAACACACAATACTAAATGTATTACTAGAGAATGTACAAAGATTAGTAGCCCATTAGGGCAATAGGCGTATATACAAGCCGGGGGAAAAAAACCTCCTAAAGAGGGAAAAAAGTGCCCCGGCAGTCCTAGTGTGTTTACACACATCACTACGTAAATATATCAACCAATCCCCCTTGGGAGTGATGCGGTGAGCGAGGAGCTGGCACTCATGTATAAGGAAGTGCCAAGCTATGTGGAAATCACTCCACAAAAGGAAGTAAGCCCAAAGCTTTGCGGAAAACTTCAAACTTCTCCCTAGGCAGAGCCTTCGTGAAAAGCTCTGCTATGTTCTCCTGCGTGGGCACATATGCCAAGCTGATCTCCCCAACAGAGAACCTCTCCCTGACATAGTGATAATGCACCTCAATCTGCTTAGTGCGATCATGGAACACAGGGTTCCTCGCAACTGCCAATGCACTCTGACTGTCAGTGAAGATGGTGGTGGTAGAAGACTGGCCAACACCCAAATCAGCCATAAGGCGTCTGAGCCACACACACTCAATAGTTGCTGTGAAAGCTGCCCTATACTCAGCCTCACAACTGGAAGTGGCCACAGTAGGCTGCTTCTTGCTCAACCAAGATATACATGAGCTACCAAGCATGAAGCAAAAACCACTGGTGGACACATGAGTGTCATAGCAACGAGCCCAATCTGAGTCAGAAAAAGCATGCAAATCTGGCGGTAGTGATCCCCCCTTGGGATAAAACAACCCAAGTAGCCGAGTACCACTCAAGTAGCGAAAGATGCGCTTAACCGCCTTCCAATGCGTGACTCCTGGGCAATGCATAAACCTACTCATCTGTGAGACAGCAAACTGAATATCTGGCCGAGTAATGCATAAGTAAATCAAGCATCCAACAGCCTGCTGATAGAGAACAACATCAAATGCATCTCTAGCATCATGAAGACTCAATCGTAAACCTGTCTCCATAGGAGTGGCAATAGGCTTACACTCTTCAAGGCCAAAACACTGCAATAATGTGTCGATATATTTCATTTGACACAAAGCCATTCCACCATCAACTTGCATAAACTGAATGCGCAAATAGTGATGCAAATGCCCCAAATAAGACATCTCAAATGAGGCATGCAAATCAGCCTTGAAATGAGCAATATGCTTCTCAATAGGACTAGTGAGTAGCATGTCATCAACATAGACAACAATGATCAGAAGCACATCATTAGCACGCTTAACATATAAGGTGCTTTCAGTTGGACTGTTCTCAAAACCATGTGCAACCAGATAGGCATGTATCTTCTCATACCAAGCACGTGGTGCTTGCTTTAAACCATATAATGCCTTCTTTAACCTGCACACTTGGTTTTCATGCCCTTTCTGCACAAAGCCACGGGGCTGAAAAACATACACTTCTTCATGCAAGTCACCACTCAGAAATGCTGTTTTAATGTCCAAATGATGTACATTCCAACCATGATGGGCTGCAAGTGCACAAATGCTCCGAACAGTAGTCATACGGCATGTAGGTGCAAAGGTCTCATCAAAATCAATGCCTCTTTCCTGCGCATAACCCTTTGCAACAAGCCTAGCCTTATACCTATCAATTGTACCATCTCGTTTACGCTTCAGCTTATATACCCACTTAGTGCCAATGGCCTTCTTTCGAGGAGGCAAGTCACATAAAGACCATGTACCATTCTTCATTATAGCATCATATTCAGATTGCATAGCAGCCATCCAATTTTCTGAATTCTGTGCTTCATCAAAAGAGACAGGTGCATTCTCATCACAGAGACTAGACACAACCATAGCATAGCAATCTGATGCAAAGGAGGCACTATGAGAGCCTGAACGAGTACGATATGACAAAGGTGCATCCAATTTGCTGTCATGCAAAGTCTGCACCAACCATTTTGGCATAGTTTTTGCTTGCTCAATATCAGCTCTCTCATCAACAAGTGCATCATGTAATTCTGCATCAGAAATAGAATGATCTGCATCATCATATGAAACCTGCAAAGGCTGAGAAGTTGCCTCATTAGGACAACCACTAGATTGTCCACCTATAAAAAGAGGCATCAAAGTATCATACATGTCTTCGGAGCTAAAAAATGTCTCCTTAGTACATGAAAGCAATGGCTCAATAGCATCTTCCACAAAGACAACATCACGGCTAACCAGAATGCGTTTAGTCAGTGGATGATACAGACGATAGCCTTTACTTTCAGAATTGTACCCAACAAAAATACATTTTACTGCCTTATCATCCAATTTTCTGCGATGTTATTCAGGCACTAGTGCATATGCCAAACAACCAAAAACACGCAGATGAGCAACTAGATGGCTTGCGATCATGCCAAGCCTCATATGGAGTGATAGACTGCAGCACTTTAGTGGGACACCTGTTAAGTACATATGCTGCACAAGCCAAGCCTGTGGGACACCTGTTAAGTACATATGCTACATACACTTTAGTGGGACACCTGTTAAGTACATGCCAAGCCTCATATGGAGTGATAGACTGCAGCGCTTTAGTGGGACACCTGTTAAGTACATATCATGCACACATGATAGCCTCAAGCCAGAAACTATGAGGTAAAGCCTGACTCTTGACCATGCACCTCGCCATCTCCATGAGTGACCTGTTCTTTCGTTCAGCAACTCCATTGTGTTGAGGTGTATACGGCACTGTACACTGGTGTTTTATCCCACGTTCAGCCAGAAATGCATTAAAATCAGAAGACATATATTCCCCCCCTCGATCAGAACGGAGGGTGCCCATTTTACATGCTGATAGATTTTCAGCCAAAACCAAAAACTGTTTGAAGCACATGAACACTTCGGACTTTGCTTTGAGTGGATATACCCATGCATGCCTGGAAAAATCATCAATGAAAGTCACGAAGTAAAGGTAATTTCCAAAAGAGGGTGTCTGCATAGGACCACAGACATCACTATGTACAAGCTGCAATTTATGCGTAGCCCGAACTGAACCATCTTTTGGAAAGGATGAACGCTGCATTTTGCCCAAAATACAGCCCTCACAAACATGTTTTCCAGGTGCCTCAAGTTTGGGCAAAGAGGACACCATTTCAGATTTCTACAGGCGTAGCAAACTAGCAAAATTCAAATGACCAAAGCGTGCATGCCAAAGCTTTGCATCTGACATAGCCTGAGAATCATGAACTGCACATGCCAAATCATTCACAGATCTTTCATAGTCTATGAGCTTATACAGCCCACGACATAAAATGCCAGAAGCAATAATCACATTGCCATTTGATATATCATGAACTATACACCTGTCATCAACAAATTTCACAACCAAGCCAATCTTAGCTAATGCAGAAACTGATAACAGGTTCTTTTTGATCCCTGGCACAAATAAAGCATCTGACAAAGTGAAAGAACTACCATCAGCAGTAGTCAAAATGATCTTACCAACTCCCATAACAAGATAAAAGGAGTTGTTGGCGCATGTAACAGTATTCCCTGTAGGGGCAAGCTCGAGTGAAGAGAAGAAACTGTGTTGCGAGGTAATATGTTTGGTCGCCCCACTGTCAAAATACCAAACATCTGAGTCTACTACATACATGCACTGCTCATGAGAAGATGGGTCAAAACTGCAGACAGTAGTAAACGCCCATTCTTCTTCCTGCACAAGATTTGCAGACTCTGTTTTTGGTGTAGAGGCCTCTGCAACAACCATTCTAGCCTCTTTCTTCTTTGCTTCTTTAGCAGCCAGTTTTGGACAGTTCTTTATCATATGATCATTCCCTCAATTTTTGCTTTTCTGATTTCTTCTCATCTTTATCTTCCTTCTTTGAATATGCAAAATTAGCAGATTTCTGCTTACTAGTTGACGAGCTCCATTTTCCTTTGCCCTTCTGACTAGCCAAGAAAGCTTGATCTGCAACTCGCATAATGGACTTGTTCTGCCTGGATTGATCTTCCTGCAACAAAACAGAGACTAACTCCTTAAATGATAAGGCATTCGGATTACCTTTCATCAACAACCGAAGAGTAGAAGCAAAACTCTGATATGAATCAGGAAGACCATTCAGAACGGTCTGCAGAAGTGAGCTATATGGTATAACCTCATCAGCAGAAATCAACTGTTCCTTCAAATCTTTGATCTTCGTTAGGAAACTCTCCATAGAATCACCTTCATTCATGTGCTCACTCTCCAACTGTTTTCGGAGGTAAGCAACACGAGCCTCATTCCTAGCTTGGTACAATGTGGTAAGTGTATCCCAAGCATCCCTAGTTGTTCTGCAAGAGCAAATATGAGGAATAATGGCACGTTTGACAGACAAAGCTATCAATGCATGTGCCTGGGCATCTCTGCCATCCCAACGAATCTGCTCTATAGTAGGTGCAATAGAAACAGTAGCACGAACAGGAATCTGCAGAATATCATCTTCGACGCCATCTTCATCAGCTCCAACACCTGTATTTGTAGTACATGTTGTTACAGGTGTAACAGGACGTCTTTCAACACCCTGCACAATGTTCCAGAGTCCTTTTGCAACCAATACATGTCGCATCATATAAGCCTATAATGGGTAGTTGGT
The DNA here is from genome assembly GCA_020310875.1 of Ceratopteris richardii. Taxonomy (NCBI): domain Eukaryota; kingdom Viridiplantae; phylum Streptophyta; class Polypodiopsida; order Polypodiales; family Pteridaceae; genus Ceratopteris; species Ceratopteris richardii. The sequence goes on from CM035415.1 coordinate 173,147,489, forward strand.
ACCATCCAACTTATCCTCAACAGCCAACATACGGAATACATCACTGCTTTCAACCATGGCCGGTGACTAAAATACATTGATGCAAAAAATCCACTGTATCTCAAAAAGTTGAACAGAACTGCCCAGAAGAGTTCTGCTAGACCTCTAGAAGACTTCGAGATGCTTAAATTGGCGAATAGAAACTGGTATATACCTTTGGCACAAAAAGACAAAATAGCCTGTATAAGCGCTGCGATAGTGCGTTCGAAGGCCGAAACGAGCTCAGATCGCGATCTCGACACCACAAAGTGAAGCTGTTTTGAGACTATGAATGGAGGAGTGTCGACGGTGCCCTAGATGAAGCGACGACCTGCTCTGATACCTATTGTTGGAGATAGATGTCTGCGGAAGCACGCGAATAGCACAAGGAGGAAGAAGAAGCTTGGAGCACAAACACACAATACTGAATGTATTACTAGATGTTGGGGATTCTTGGACGAGAAGGAGTTTGAGGGTTTGAGGGAGAAAAAGAAAAGAACAAGAGAGGAAATAATCTTGACAAACTTCTACAGAAGCACCCTTGAATCTTGAGTTTTAATTACAGTAGAACAATTACACTGTTTAGTACAATCCAAGTTAATACTTCTGGGTTTAGTACAATCCGAGTTAATACTTTTGGGCACAACTACAGAGAATGCTCAATCACAAAAGACCAATTATCCAAAAGTCTTCCAGCAGCCGGTCTCTTCTGCACCAGTCCTTCACTTGCTTCAAGCTTCTCCTTGTGCACACCTTGCACCAAGCTTCCACGAAGCTGAGGGATGAATACCTTTGCGGCCTGATCACGGTAAGAGACATTGTGATCTGTGGGGTCTAGCTTTGCACTCCTTGCACCTTTCCTTAGCCACCCTTCTTGCACTCTTCACTTCCACTTCCTAGTGTCGTCGCACACCAGTGTCTCTGCACTTCTCTTTCTTGCTTCTCCTTAAAACTCCTCTCTGCTTACTCTCTATGTGTAGAATAGCCTTTTCTTTCCTTCTTGAAGTGTGTTGGTCCCGTACGCTCCTAACTGCACTAGACTCTTGGCCTTCCTGTGATGTCCCCAAGATTGTCTTGTTAGGAGGCGGCCAACGACTCACTACTTTGTCCTGTAGTGACTTTAGACCAAAACAAAAATTTGATTGGGCGGCCATATTTCCACATGTGCGTACACAGCCGCTTCACATGCCTTTATTTTTTCCTTTTAATTCGTCACTTTTGCCCCAAAGAGGGGTTCACCTGGACCTTCCGGATTACTTTGAACACCCTTTGACCTTAAGGGAATTAGCAAAAATACTTCTGCAATACCTCTTGTCTGTGAACAATCAAAAGTTACCCTTTATATGGACAATTGAAGGTGCACTACCTGTGCACTTTGACCCTTGAATTTTAACACTTCATTCTTGCTTATGCATAACTGTGACCTTGACTTTGCTGGTTTCAACCTGCAAGGGCTCAACAGATGCCCACCACCTAATGTGCTCTCCGTCCCGGAGAGACAGCAGCAACACGATACAGGGAGAACTCAAGAACAAAGTGGAACAGCAGAAGAAACACAGAGGGAACTGAGGCATGAAAATAGATAAGGATTGATATTATTGAATAAGCAAGAAAACCTGATAAATCACGCTACAAATATTTATTATCCTTGATCATGACAAAATCAGAAGGATGAGAGTTTTATTTGCAAATCTATAAGGGAAACTGAAGCCGATAGCAATTGATTGAGAAATTGGCTTGCAAATTGTTGAGAAGGTGGATTGAGGCCCGCAGCGGGGGGTTGTGGAGAGGAGGGCAGAGAAGCAGAAGCTTTCTCAATCATATGCTGGAGAGAACTAAGGCACTGCCTAAGGTGGTCCCGTTCACGTTTGAATTGACGGCATGCAGCATTATCACAGAGCCCTAAGGTAGATCGATTTTGAATATCTGATAAGGCCTGCAACGCAGAATCGGCCATATCTCGATAATGATCCCGCTCTTCTTTGAGTAACCGAGCCGTTTCATTGAGCGATTGCCATTGAGAAGTGGCCATGTGGTTGATGTTGTCGGGGTAGAGATATACTGCTGCTGAACAGAAGCTGCGGCCGAGACAGAATCCAATGACACTTTGGAGGCGTGAGCACTACCAAGAGCAACTACACTTGCGTCGCGGAGCAATTGTAAAAAGGAAGGGGCAGAAGGGAGGTCACTTGGCAGGGCAGGGGCTACAGGCGGAATGGGAGGATGAGTGGGAGTGGTAGAGGGAGTGGGATGTGTAGGAATGTTCGAGGGAAGGGGTTGGCTGAGGGGAACATCAATGATAGGGGGCGAATTGGAAACCGGACGACGAGGGGTTGTACATGTGGGGTTGTGGGGGTTGAGCTGCGTTTGAACGAGCGGCCTGAAAGCTGATGAGGGAGAAGGTCTAGGAACAAGGTTAGGAGTAGGAATTATCGCAGTAATGGTAGATGCGGGCGGAGGAAGGGAAGTGATATCAGGGGGGGTGGAGGTCGATGTGGAAGCGGAAGCTGAGTCAATTGAGATTGGAGGGGAGGGAGGAGATTGTGAGATGAAAGGTAGCCCGGGATGGTTAGGCGGGTGGCTGACAGGGTTGTGAGGGAGAATAGCGAGATTATTTGCAGATTGCGCTGGTATTTGATAGATCCAAACAAGGAATGGTGCAGAATATATGGAAAATGTATGAGAGCCCCGAGTGATAGCTTCACGAAGTCGTTGAGATCGTAAAGTTAAGGAACTATAGATGAGGGCGGCGTAAGGGTATGGTCGACTATTGAGGAAGCAAAAAAGGGGATCCGCAATTCGAATATTAGACCATGGGAGTGAAGCTGTGGGACTACGAAGCAAAAAGAAAAAAAAAATAAATGAATTAAGGATGGAGATCATGTGGATGGAAAAGCGGGCATTATTTTCAAAGTGATCTCTACAAAAGGCAATGGTGGCAGCAGCTGACACTCCAGAATATAAGAAAGGAGGACTACTGAAGTGGATTAGGGAGGAGCCAATACTAGCAGCAAGATCTGAGATGGAGAGAGTTCCTGTGCGAAAAGTAGGAAAGAGACGGAGAGTTTCATAGACCTCAGTATAATTTGAGGGATCATTGAAGAAAACGTTGGCCAAGCCCCAGAGACCCGCCTGCTGAAGATTTTCGACAGAAAATAGATGACGAAGTTCGATGGTTGGGAGGGATAAATGAATATGAATCTGCAGATCTAAATCAGGTGGAAGAAAAAGGCGCATATAATCTCCTGAAGGCGAGTTTAAGGTAAGAGAAGCAGACGGGGAAGGAGAAGGAGGGCGAGGGAGGGAAGGTGGAGAATATATGTCGGTGGACTCAGATTGAATTGAATAAGTAGGAATAGTAAGAATGGCAGGAGGAAGAGGTGAAGGCGATGCATTTGGTGGGTTAATGGGTGCGGGCACTGTCGAGATCTGGTAGATGAGGCTGGGAAGCTGTTGTGCAGGCGTGCTTTCCAAATTATCTTCCGGCGCGGAGGGATCGGCCATCGAGGGTATGGATTCGATCTTTGTGTTGTTTCTAGCGAAGAACTTAGTGGTGCTGAACCTGATGTTCGTGAATTCCTTGGAGGGGGGGCTGTTGAAGTGGCGGGTGTGGCGGAAGGGGTAGGGGGTGGGGGGTTCGGCTGGAGAGATGAAGGGGAAGGGTGAGGGGGATAGCGTGGGGGTGGGGTAAATACGGAGGGGAAGGGTTCGGTGGGATGAGATGGAGGGGGAGGGAGAGGGGGCTGGCGGGGGAAGATGGAGGGGGAGGGAGAGGGGGCTGTTGACGGTGGGGGGTGGAGGGGGTTTGTGCGGGGGAGATGGAGGGGGAGGGAAAGGGGGCTGTCGGCGGTGGGGGGTGGAGGGGGGGGAGAGAGGGCTGTCGGCGGTGGGGGGTGGAGGGGGTTTGTGCGGGGGGAGATGGAGGGGGAGGGAGAGGGGGCTGTCGACAGTGGGGGGTGGAGGGGGGTTGTGCGGGGGAGATGGAAGGGGAGGGGGAGGGGGTAGGCGGGGGGAGATGGAGGGGGAGGGAGAGGGGGCTGGCGGGGGGGAGATGGAGGGGGAGGGAGGCGCTGGCGGGGGTAGATGGAGGGGGAGGGAGAGGGGGCTGTCGGCGGTGGGGGGTGGAGGGGGTTTGTGCGGGGGGTGATGGAGGGGGAGGGGGAGGGGGTATGCAGGGGGAGATGGAAGGGGAGGGAGAGGGGGCTGGCGGGGGGAGATGGAGGGGGAGGGAGAGGGCGCTGGTGGGGGTAGATGGAGGGGGAGGGAGAGGGGGCTGGCGGGGGGAGATGGAGGGGGAGGGAGAGGTGGCTGGCGAGGGGAGATGGAGGGGGAGGTAGAGGGCACTGGCGGGGGTAGATGGAGGGGGAGGGAGAGGGGGCTGTCGGCGGTGGGGGGTGGAGGGGGTTTGTGCGGGGGGAGATGGAGGGGGAGGGGGTATGCGGGGGGAGATGGAGGGGGAGGGAGAGGGGGCTGGCGGGGGGAGATGGAGGGGGAGGGAGAGGGCGCTGGTGGGGGTAGATGGAGGGGGAGGGAGAGGGGGCTGTCGGCGGTGGGGGGTGGAGGGGGTTTGTGTGGGGGGGAGATGGAGGGGGAGGGAGAGGGGGCTGTCGGCGGTGGGGGGTGGAGGGGTTTTGTGCGGGGGGTGATGGAGGGGGAGGGGGGGGTATGCGGGGGGAGATGGAGGGGGAGGGGGAGGGAGAGGGGGCTGGGGAGATGGAGGGGGAGGGAGAGGGGGCTGTCGGCGGTGGGGGGTGGAGGGGGTTTGTGCGGGGGGAGATGGAGGGGGAGGGGGTATGCGGGGGGAGATGGAGGGGGAGGGGGTATGCGGGGGGAGATGGAGGGGGAGGGAGAGGGGGCTGGCGGGGGGAGATGGAGGGGGAGGAAGAGGGCATTGGCGGGGGTAGATGGAGGGGGAGGGAGAGGGGGCTGTCGGCGGTGGGGGGTGGAGGGGGTTTGTGTGGGGGGAGATGGAGGGGGAGGGAGAGGGGGCTGTCGGCGGTGGGGGGTGGAGGGGTTTTGTGCGGGGGGTGATGGAGGGGGAGGGGGGGGGTATGCGGGGGGAGATGGAGGGGGAGGGAGAGGGGGCTGGGGAGATGGAGGGGGAGGGAGAGGGCGCTGGCGGGGGTAGATGGAGGGGGAGGGAGAGGGGGCTGGCGGGGGGAGATGGAGGGGGAGGGAGAGGTGGCTGGCGGGGGGAGATGGAGGGGGAGGTAGAGGGCGCTGGCGGGGGTAGATGGAGGGGGAGGGAGAGGCGGCTGTCGGCGGTGGGGGGTGGAGGGGGTTTGTGCGGGGGGAGATGGAGGGGGAGGGGGAGGGGGTATGCGGGGGGAGATGGAGGGGGAGGGAGAGGGGGCTGGCGGGGGGAGATGGAGGGGGAGGGAGAGGGCGCTGGCGGGGGTAGATGGAGGGGGAGGGAGAGAAGGAGGGTGGGGTTGCGGTATGAAGAGGATGAGAAGGAGAATTAACGGCAACAGAGTTCCTGTGGGCTAAAACTCGGCCTCAGCATTGATGATGATATTGTTGCAGTGGATATCGATGAGGATATTGAGGGGTGGTGTTGCTGAAGCTGAGGTCAACAAGAATGAATGAGAGGTCTCATTATATAGCAAGGAGGAATGTGAGATTACCTCACAGAAAGGGATGGTTCAGCTTAAAAGAGTGCTCAAAAGAGAGGAGAAGCAAACTTCAATCTCATTCATCCAATAGATAAACAAAGAAAGGGTTCTCATTTAAAGATGTTGAGTAGAATAAGAGCCATGAAAAAAATTGACGCCTAATTTCCATTTAGTGATTGTTTATTGAATTGAGTGGAGAGTGCGGGCACTAGCAATCTAGGTGCACCCTCCCAGAAAATGCCCCTTCTTGTAGGAACTGTCCAGAGGCCAGGGATCACTATACAAACTCTTGTCCTAAGAATCAAGCCTCTACTTCCGGACCCCATCTCCAAATGATCTCTGTATACAAGGAGGAAACATTACCTCAGGTCAATGAGCCCTCACCATCTACCAGGGTGGTACAATTAGAAGAACTTGAATCTTTTACAGTGCAGACAAGAAGCAAGGGGAAGGCTCAAGTGGAGAGTCAAGAATCAATGATTAGGGGATTCAACAAAGACAAAGTTGCAGCTGAAGACAAAGCAACCACAGGCGCAGACCCAAAACAAAAGGAAAACTTCATAGGCACCAATGATGTCATTGGGCATGCTTTCATGAGGGCTCAGGAAGAGTTGGATAAGTCAAGTGGAGCCCATTCCTTTAAAGAGTCGGAAGCTTCAAAACTACTCAAGTCTATGAAGAAGGAGGTTAGTATTTTTTATCTAATAAAGATGGATGGAAAATTCAGGTCAGAGTTATTGCAGATAATTGATGAGGCTTCTACTACAAGTTTAGTGGCCAAGACTGCTGTTTTACATAAAGGGATAATTATAGGGGAAGCACCCCTTACATATTATAAAAGTCCTAGACTGACAGTATCTATTAAAGGTCATGAATTTCAGGGAGTTATTGTGGATGGTGGTTCTGGCATCAACTTGATGCCTGAACATACAATGGAAAAGATTGGACTCTATCCTTCCAGGCCTGGAAATTTCACTGTTACCCTGGCAAATCAGAGCAAAGTAAGGCCTATCGGAGTGATTCCAAAAGTCCCACTTGAAATACAAGGTAATGTGTTCATACTGGATTTTGTTGTTTTAAGATTGCCCTAGGTTGAAGGAGGATTTCCCCTCTTAATTGGGAGACCATGGTTGAGACACGCAAGTGTCATCCATGATTGGGGCAAGGACACTATGTGGGTACAAAAGAAAGAGCAAGAGCTGACGCAGCTTCACTTGGAAGAAGGCCCGGATAATCAAGGAAACACCAGCATGATGCAAAAGGTTGGCATTTGCATGGAACCAGAACCAGAAGATCAACCCCACATAGATTTTGAGGAAGAAGAGGATATTCTAAAGTGGCTGCATGTAGGCAACTCTTCTTCTTGTTTTGGAATTTTTCTCAATAATTCTTGCACAACTGAAGATTATGATGAAGGTGACAAAAAAGTCCAGGTTGATGGATTGGGAGAGCCTATCACGGACCACAGAAGGGGTAGAAAGACACCCCTCAACTACAACTCAGAGGAGGATATCAAATCTACAAATAAGGAAGATGCCAAGGCTAAAGGCAAGGTAACGGACTCTAGTGAAGAATACTCTTTTCCTATTCAAGAAATACATGTAGGATGGATGCAGGAAAAAGAGGAACACATTGAAATTCAGGAGACACCTGCTTATGAAGCAATGCACAGAAGACTAGTGGAAGAAGACAAGGAAGGAACTAAGCACAAAGAGAGTATGGTAGAGAGAGATCCTGTCAAAGAAATACATTTAGATACTCAAAACAATAACCGACCAGTTTTGGTGGCCACCTGGTTGTGGAACTACCCAGGGCTTCTGGAAAAGGTCAGAACATTCTTGAACCACTACACAAATGTTTTTGCATGGCATTATAAGGATCTAGAAGGAGTACCACCAAGTTATGGAGAACACAGAATTCCTTTGATAGAAGGAGCAAAGCCGGTGAGAGGGAAAAGTTATAGGTTGAATCCCAAGTATGCTGAAGCTGTCTATTCCGAAATTCAGAAAATGGAAGATGCAAGCATTATCATCCCTATAGAACATTTGGAGTGGCTATCTCCCATGGTGATAGTGCCAAAGAAAAACGCTAAAAAGATCAGAATCTGTGTGGATTTTAGGGCATTGAACAAGGTCACGATTCCAGACGGATTTCCAATGCCATTTGCTGAGCAGGTCATAGAAGAAGTAGCTGGTCATTCCATTTATAGCTTCATGGATGGATTCAGTGGATACAATTAGATATCCATTCACCCTGGGGATCGGGAGAAGACAACATTCATTACTTCTTGGGGAACTTATGTATATCTGAAGATGCCCTTTGGGTTAAGAAATGCTCTAGCTATCTTCAACCGAACAGTTAATCTCATTTTTGGATCATTGCTACTAGAGTCGTTAAGAATCTTCATGGATGACTTTTCATCTTTTTCAGGTACTCTTAAAGAAACTCCATTGGTCTGTTTAGAGAAGCATCTGCTTCAATTAAAACAAGTTTTTGAGAGGTGTAGAGAAACGAAGCTGAAACTGAATCCAAACAAATGCCACTTTTTGGTGACCGAAGGTACTTTGTTAGGGCATGTGGTATCTTCCAAAGGTATGGCACCTGATCCAGACAAAATCAGAGCTATATTAAAATTACCTAGGCCTAAATCTTCAAAGGAGATTCAAAGTTTTCTAGGCCATACAGGATACCACCGCAGATTTATTAAATGTATGCAGATATAGCCAGACCTTTGGCTAGGCTCACAGGCAAGGAGGTTCCTTTTAAATGGGATCAAGAGGAGGAAAAAGCATATCAAACACTACGATCAAGGTTAGTGTCTGCTTCCATTTTGATCACACCTGAGTGGTCAAAAATATTTCATTTACATGTGGATGCCAGTGCATATGCAGTAGGGGCAGTTCTAACACAACCTAGTGAAGAATTTAAGATGGACAGACCGATTCAATATGCCAGCAGAATTTTGTCTAAGGCTGAAAGGAACTATAGCACTACAGAAAGAGAAGCCTTAGCCATGGTTTTTGCTGTCCAAAAATTTCGACATTACTTATTGGGAGTGAAATTTGTTATTATAACTGATCACCAACCTCTAAAGTACTTACTCAACAAACCACAAGCCACTGGTAGAATATGGAGGTGGTTATTGTTATTCCAGGAGTATTCTCGGTAATTCATAAACCAGGTAGAGAGAATGTTATGGCGGATCACCTGTCCAGAATAAGTATGATGGATCAAACTAGTGGAATCAATGATGATTTTCCCGATGCTCATCTATTTGCTGTACAAGCTCAAGGTTGGTATGATGATATTAAGCAGTTCATTAAGACTGGGCTGTATCCAGAAAAGGCTAGTGCTGTACAAAGGAAGAGATTGCTAATCAAGAGTAGACCATATACCTTCATTAAAGATAAATTATATAGACAGGGCAAGGATGACAGGGTTAGGAAATGCTTGGAAGAAGATGAAGTGAGGGAAGTACTGCACTCTGCACATGAAGGAATAGGTGGTGGGAACCTTCCAGGGCATATCATGAGCCAGAGAATACTGGATGCTGGTCTATGGTGGCCTACACTATTTAAAGAGGTAGATGAATGGAGAAGAACATGTGATGTATGCCAGCAGTGTGGCCCTAAGCCCACCAAGCAGAGGCATAATCCGTTGATTGTTTCCACTTCTTGGCAACCATTTGAGAAGTGGGGATTAGACTTTGTCAGGCCTATATACCCTGTGGCGGTTCCTAAAAGAGAAAAGTACTTACTGATAGCCACCGACTACGCGACAAAATGGACTGAAGCTATTGCATCCACGGACTGCACTGCACAAACTGTGGCTGATTTCTTATACAGTAACATCATTTGCAGGTTTGGATGTCCACTTGAAATATGTACCGACCAGGGTACTCATTTTGGTCAACAAAGTACTGCAGGAAATTTCCAACAGGTATCGAATTTTACATAGGACTTCTTGTGCATACTACCCATGAGCTAATGGTCAAGCCGAATCAACCAACAAAGTATTGATTTCAATGCTAAGAAAGGAATGTATGTTACAGCCTGCTTCTTGGGGACATGCTTATCTTGGTACATTATGGGCATACCGATTGGCCTATAAAGAGACGGGGTATTCTCCCTTTCAACTAGTATGGCCTTGTTCCCATTGAACCATTTGAGTTCATCAAGGGCTCTATCCGAACGGAAGGAGTTGAGAAAAATGGGATAGAAGTTCCAACCCGACTAACTGCTTTGCATAAACTGGAAGAATCAAGGATTTTAGCCTCCAAACAGTTAGAGAAGATTCAGATACAAAGAAAGGAGAATCATGACAAAAATTTATGGCACATCAACTTGAAGCCTGAACAATAGTTAGCACGAACAATAGTTAGCACGAACCATGTAAAACACATGCATGGAATTGGAAACCTGAGAGTTTAATGTAATTGGGAATGATATGCAGAAATTAAATGATGATAGTGAAGTGATAAGGAGGTCTTATGTATCCATTGTGATTCCTCAAGTGAGTGATTTTTATATTTGACTAAATACCTATGATATTGCTTACCATTTTGTGTAGTGGTAACATCATAATCCATTACTTTCTCGGGAATCAATATTTCCGCATCCTCTTCAAGTAAAGGAGGATCATCTAAAATAGGCATGAGTAGTAAAGTACCTTGAAAAGATTTCAACAAACTTTTGATCCTAGATGCTGAAATAATGCCACCCAAAAATGGTTACAAAAACGAACACTCGATCTGAAAGAATAACTTTAGGAAAACCATGATATGGAAAAATACATTTAATAAATAACTTAGCAGCTTGAGGTGCAATTAAAGATTTTTTAGAAGGACTGAAGTATGCATGTTTACTAAACCTATCATCAATTGTCCAAATCATATCATTGTGAGATGCAGTTGTAGGAAGACGAGTAATGAAATCCATAGAAATCTGTTCCCATGGTCCATCAGGTATAGGAAGAGGCATTAATAATCCAAATGGTTTACCATGATGTGGTTTTACACGCTGACAAACAATGCAGTGAGAAACATACTGTGAAACATCTTTTTCCATGTTAGGCCAAAAGAAGAAATCTTTACATGCAGAAATAGTACTTTATATGCCTCTATGACCCATATATGGTGGTTCATGCATCTCTTTCATAACAAACTCTTTGAGTACTTGTATAATGCATAACTTGTGTTGGAAATAAAAGAATCCATTATGAAATATGTAACAATCCTCATGATGTGATGTGGAATTATTGAAAGCAATCCATGCTTATGAAAAATACAGGTCATATGCATAAGAGGAAATCATATCATGAAATGAATGAATCTGAATAGCAGAAATATTATTAATTGAAACAGTAGTTGTTTGTGGGGATGGGAGATGACTTAAAACTTCAGCTACAACATTAGCTTTTCCTGGGTGATATTGAATCAGCGGTTGGAAGTTTTGTAGAAATGAAGTCCATTTAATATGTGTATCGTAAATCAATCGTTGATGTAATAAATGCTTAATCGCTTGTTGGTCGGCTTTAATTAGAACTTCCGAACCCATAAGGTAATGTTTCCAAATTTTCAATGCATGCACAACAGCTAACAGTTCCTTATCATATGTACTATAATTGCGTTAAGAAGGTTTGAGTTTCCTACTTTCAAATGCAAGAGGATGATTGTTTTGCATTAAAACAACACCTATACCAGAACCATTAGCATCTGTGACTACATGAAATGGTTGTGCAAAATCAGGTAATTGCAAAACAAGCGCATGGGAAAGTGCATACTTAAGTTTATCAAAATATTGTTGTTGGGCTACTCCCAATAAAAATTTTAGATTTTTCTTCAATAATAAAGTAAGGAGAAGGGCTATATAAGAAAATCCCTTTACAAACTTTCGCTAAAAGCTAGCTAATCCTAAAAAAGAACGGACATCATTCACTGAGCTTTAGCTCATTCTTCAATTACTTTAATCTTCTTGGGATCTTACATGAACGCCTTGAATAGAGACTATATGTCCAAGATACTCTATCTCGTTTTGGAAGAAATAACTCTTTTCAGAATTAGCATAAAGTTTATTTTTACATAACAAATCAAAGACTGTTGCTAAATGAGTTTCATGTTCACTGTCATTCCTGCTATAAATAAGTATATCATCAAAGAAGACAAGAACGAAGTCTTGGTACTCAAGGAAAATATTATTCATCATACGTGCAAAGGTGGCGGGTGCATTGGTAAGTCCAAAAGGCATTACCATGAATTCAAAATGGTTGTATTGAGTTCTAAAAGTAGTTTTATAAATGTCATGCGATGTCATTCTTATCTAATGATACCTAGATTTGAGGTTGATTTTACTGAAGACACAAGCTCCACGAAGTTTATCTAGCAAGTCATCTATCCTAGGGATAGGATACCTATTCTTAGTGGTAATTTTATTATGTGCTCTATAATCAATGCACATTCTATATGTCTTGTTCTTCTTTTGAACTAAAAGAACAGGGGCTCCAAAAGGAGAAGAGCTAGATTGTATTAGTCCTTTGTTGAGTAAATCTTTAACTTGTCCAGCTATTTCATTTTGGTGTAAAGGTCCATGCCTATAAGGTGCTTTATGAGGAGGAGAGATACCAGGAATTAAATCAATCCTCTGGTCAAGAGATCGTGTAGAAGGTGGTATTGCAGAAGGAAAATCAGCCATAAAACAATCCTTATACGCGTCCATAAATGACTTATGTGAACTTGGAAGTGTATGTGTATAATCAGTTATATTATTCACAAAGACAATACATGAGTTATAACCTTTCCTAAAAGTTTGTTTGACTTGCATATGACTAATGAAAGGGAAGGGTTGAAAATCATGAATTGCAAACAGTGAAACATCTTTATTTCAAAATTTAAAAGTAATCATATGTGTACCATAATCAATGCAGGGGTTGTAATTATGTCAAAGCGGCATGCCAAGTATAACATCATATGACTGCAACGGAGCAATTAAAAATGAACGTTCATCTACATATGAGCCTATACAAATTTGAACATTATGCACCTCATTCGTAACATTATACCTATTCCCTATAAATGTAGCCTTAACCATATACATAGAAGGATGAGTAGTAAGGTTAAGATTTTTAACTAGCTTATGAGAAATAAAATCATGCGAGCTACCATCCTCGTGTAAAACATTTACTACTAGGCCATTAATGGTGCCATGCATGCAGAGTAGAGAATGGTTAGAAATTCTGTTACCGAGGGTACTTAGTTCTTGCTCTAATTCTTCTTCAGACCAGTTAGGTTCAGTGTCAGCAAGAACAACCTCCATGTTGTGTACTTGAGCTTCAATGGGTTGCCTATTAGTAGGTCTCATCCTATAGGCGGCTTTGGTATGACCAATCTTTCCACAATTCCAACAAGTTATACGAGGTCATTTTTGTTGGGCATTCATCGTCATATTTTGAAGAGTGGTAGGTTTGTGAGCCTGATCAAGGGTTGGCTTGTTGGATGGTACTAAATGGGATTGAGGAGGGTGTTGGAAAGTAGGTAAGCGAACGTAGTAAAAGGACGCTTAAAAGGAAATATGGCTTTGACGGGTTGTTGATGTTGACGAATTTGTTGTAAGCAAAGTCTTTTGGTGATAGATTGGAACTCCTTTTCAGCATCATGCGGGAAAGAGATAGCTTCATACAAGGTTGTAGGTCGAAGGGTATGGGGCTTTGCTTAGATTCCCATCTCCAAGCCATCTTCATATTTTTGTTGCAAACTTGCTTCAGGAACCTCCTCAAGTGAACGAAGTAATAAAAGACAGTGCCAAAAACGTTCTGTATAAATGGATACATTATCTCCTTTTCTCCTTCCAAAAGTTGTCCATGCACGATGCGCATGTAGATGGAGCTAGGAAGGAAGGAAAGACTCCTTAATTTTTGCCTGAAATGCATCCCATGTGGTAGGACGGTTGGTACTATTCCATAAAACATTCCACCATAGTTGGGCTCTTCCTACCAAATAATTGGTAGCGAACTTGTCTTTCTCACTTTCTGAATATGACTCATCAAAATAGAAATCGTTGAATTGAGAGAGCCATGACAGGAAAAATTGGCCATCCTTTCGTCCATCGAATCTGGAGAATTGGAAGTTCTTAGCACCTATCTTGGAACTTGCACCTTCTTCTTGTGGAGTGATAATCGATTTCACCACTTTGATTAAGCTATGATCATCACTTTGTACTTGCTAGAGCGTATCATCGTGCTCTTGTACAACTTGTTGAGTTGTTTGAAGTTCTTGTCACATAAGCTCTAATTGTTGCTCAAGTCAAAGAGATGGAGTAGTGGTTAAAGTACTTCCCTCCTAAGTAGGAGGTTGGGGGTTCAAATCCTCCTACCTTAGGGAATCTAAAACTCTCTATTGCCACTCAAAATTAAAATTGCCTCGCGTGTAGCCAACGGTGGCCAAGGGAGCCTTGGGTGCCAATGTTGCTAATGTATTGCCTAAGTTATTGCCTAAGTTCTTTGCCTTAGTCGACGACTTGGAGTAAACATAGGTGTAAATGTAGGTTTTGGTTCTAGAACTGGAACAGAGACAGAGACAAAAGCAGAAGCAGAAGTGGAAGCTTATGTGGATTCGAATCCGCATCACGAACAGAGAACACAAATAGGAATCAATCACGGAGATAAACACAAACAAAACCCTCCTGTGTGATACATGCTAGGATATGATACCACTGTTACCAAGTCCTTCAGCGCATGCACACACAGAGGCAGAAAGAAGACGAAACAGGAATCAGAAACAGAGAAACAATCGACGCGATTGGTGCAATCTCCCCCCATGTACTCTAATGGATGAGTCTCTCAGAGTACACATATTTATAGGTTTATTTTTATATGTCTTGAAAATAGAAGTTACATGAGGGCCGTCGTTTTTAGAAGCGTCTTTTAGGAAAAACTACTTTATTTACAAAAGGCATCGCTTTCTAAACCGAACCACTACTTTTACAACAAGATAAACCTAAATATAACTATTCTAGAAGTCTTCGATTTGATCTTCGAATTTATTTATTTATGTGTATGCACTTGTATCCATGCCCTCATGCTTCTTCACCTGCTAGATCGAACACAACCACATTAAAACCTTCTGGACATTTAAAACATTAAAAATCCATTTAACCTTCCATGATTCTATAAAATACAATAGTAACTCTACCATATGATCTTGATTCTGATTCTCATCAATTAGGACGCAAGCATGATACATAGGCCCAGGATCCAAGAAGTGATACAGAAGATGACCAAGATGAAAGGGAAAATGATTACAAGCTATGGAAGTCAAGAGGCAAAGCAAAGATGCAAAAGGTTGGAGAACGCTCCAAACAAGCACCTAGAAGATCAGCAAGAGAGAAGAAACAACCAGAAAGGTATGGATATGATTCCACATTTGTTACGAAGCATTCAATCTACATGGAAAAAGATTTAATTTTAGAGGAACCCTCAACCTATGAAGAGGCAAAGGGAAACCCTAATTCAGAAAAGGCCATGAAAGAAGAAACAGATGCGTTGAAGGAGATGGAAACTTGGGATTTGGTTCCAATGTCACTGAATGAAATGGTAATTGGTTGCAGATGGGTATATAAAGTTGAAAGAAATTTAGATGGATCAATTTGCAGGTACAAGGCAAGATTCGTTGCCAAAGGATGCTCTCAAAACACATGGTATAAACTATGAGGAAACATTCTCACCAGTTGCAAAGATGACTACAATCAGGACATTGATAAGTATAGCTGCTATAAGGAATTGGAGACTCCTCCAACTTGCATTCTTAAATGGTTGGATAAGTGGAGACGTATACATGTCACAACCACTAGATTTTGAAAACCCTAATCATCCATCCTATGTTTGTAGACTTAAGAAAGCATTGTATGGATTGAAATAAGCTCCTAGAGCTTGGAATTATAGGTTGGTTACATACCTTCAAGATCAAGGGTTCAGACCAAGCAACTCAGATCCTTCTCTATTCATCAAAAGGATTCATGATGAGTTTATCTATCTATGTGTATATGTAGATGATATTATTGTGACAGGTGATGATCTAAATGGCATTCAAAGGATCAAGAGACACATGCAAGAGGAGTTCAAAATCAATGACCTAAGTGAGCTCACATATTTCCTAGGTATGCAGGTGATATACAGAGATGAAGGAATGTATTTGACTTAGAGAAGATACATTCAGGATCTACTTCTCAAGTTCAAAATGGAGAACACTAAACCTGCAGGTACACCTTTGGAGATGAATCATAAACTTAGTGTTTATGAAGGTGAGAAAATTGAAGACATTAAAGAGTATCAAAGCTTGGTAGGTAGCTTGATATATGGTACTCATAGAAGGGCAGATATCTCATATAATGTAGGAGTGCTTAGTCAGTTCATGCACTCACCAAGAAGACCATAAATGGATGCAGCTAAGAGAGTACTTAAGTATCTCAAAGGTACAATCAATGAAGGTATATTCTATCGTTACTCTTCAAATGCAGAATGGGTAGGAGCTAAGGATGATAGAAGAAGTACTTCTGGTTACTTAGCATTTGCAGGTTCAAAGCTAGTGTCATGGAGTTCCAAGAAGCAACCAACAGTTGCTTTATCCTCAAATGAAGTATCATATAGAGCTTTGACCATAGCAACTCAAGAAGCAATATGCTCAAAAGCATTGTATACAGATTTAGGACTTGTGAGTTCCAAACCTCACGTATTTGGAAATAATGTAAGTTCCATGCATCTAGTGGCAAACCCTATTTTCCATGCAAGAAACAAACACATAGAGGTGCATTACCACTTCATCAAGGAGAAGCTCATGACAAAGGAGATTGACATTTCTTTTGTTCCAACTGAAAAGCAAGTAGCAGATATGATGACGAACACACTTGATGGAATAAAGCTTTGTAGATTCAAAGCTATGCCAGGTATTCAACCTATTAGAGAATGAAGACCCAAGCATACTGTAGCTTGAGGGGGAGCTGTTGGTACATCAAGCTTACACTATGCTTGAGGTAGATTTGATCTACATCAAAGGCTATCGCGTCGAAAGAATCCGTTGGAGAGTTCTTTTTCTTATGCTCACTTATTGTATTTTGAAAAAAGTTTTTTCATGGATCTTTTACCATTGTAAAAGCCTTAAACTTTACACATGTAAACATTGAAGGAGAGAGCCTAAATCCCACGAATTTGTGGTGATTGAGTTGCATTCAATCAAGCAATCAATCACCTAAAAGTAGATCAAACTAGATCTTCACTTTTCCTAGATTGTAGGAAAGTGAATTTATTCCCTCCAACAACCATTCCACCTTCATTTGAATTCAAACTCCACTTGTAGAATTCGTGGAAAACTCCTAGAGTCTATATAAAGACTTGAAATCACTTGTACAATACATGGAAGCAATATACATACACTTGTGATCATCATTGTCTTGCTCCTCCAATTTTCTGCATCTTCTTCGCCAACAGTACTCTTGCAGAGGCTGTTGCTCTTCAATAGTGGCCACTTCTAGTTGTGAGGCTGAGTATAAGGCAGCTTTCACAATGGCTGTTAAGTGTGTGTGGCCAAGACGCTCTATGGTTGATTTGGGTGTTGATCAATCTTCTACCACCACCATCTTCACTAACAGTCAGAGCGCATTGGCAGCTGTAAGAAACCCTATGTTCCATGCTCGCACTAAGCACATAGAAGTGCATTATCATTATGTCATGGAGAGGTTCTCTGTTGGGGAGATCAGCTTGGCATATGTGCCCAAGAAGGAGAACATTGGAGACCTTTTTACGAAGGCTCTGCCTAGGGAGAAGTTTGAAGCTTTCTACAAAATTTTGGGCTTACTTCCTTTTGTGGATTCATTCCACATAGCTTGATACTTCCTTATACATGAGTGCCATATTCTTGTTCACCGCATCACTCCCACGGGGGATTCGTTGATATATTTAGGTAGTGATGTGTGTGAACACTCTAGAACCGCCAGTGCATCTTTTTCCCTCTTTAGGAGGTTTTTTTCCCCCCGCTTGTATATATGCCTATAGCCATAATGGGTTACTTATCTCTGTACATTCTAGTGGTAATACATTCAGTATTCTATGTTGTGCTCCAAGCTTCTTCTTCTTCCTTGTGCTATTCGCACGCTTCCGCAGATGTCTCACTCCAACAAGGGAAGCCACCATATTATGATCATATTCAGGCTTTTGGGTGTGTACCATATGTTCATGTACCCAAGAACCTTAGAAAAAAGCTTGACCAGAAGTTAAACAAATGCACTTTTCTTGGAAATAGTCGACAAGGCCGATTTGGATATCACATATGGGATCTTGAAACACGGTCATTGATCAGAAGTGGTGATGTCATTTTCAATAATTCTAAGATGCATAAACAAACCATAAAAGAGGTTGAAGTGACAAGAGTGGTATTTGAGGATATTAATCCTCCTATTAGCATGCATAAAAATGGTGCACATAGGGATGTTCAAGAGAATGTCTGATCATATCAATCTGCAAATATTCAAGTTCTGCAACCATTGAGATGCTCTATAGGTGTCTCACATCCACGTGATAGATATGTTCTAGGTTTGGATTTTGTTACGCTAATTTATGTTGGTGAGCCTTCTTGCTACAAAGAGGCTATGCAGATAGAGGATCATATCAAGTGGGAGTGTGCCATGAAGAGTGAGTTGGATTCTATTCACATGAATGGTACTTGGGATTTAGTACCTTTGCCAAAGGGCAGGAATGCTTTACCATGTAAATGGGTATGTAGACTAAAATTCACATGAGATAGTGCTTCTCCAAAGTATAAAGCACCAATTGTTTCAAAGGGTTTTAAGCAACAACATCGTGCTGATTTTGAGGAGACCTTTTCTCCAGTGTTCAAGATGACTACCTTGCAAATATTGCTTGGATTTGTTGCAATGAAGGACTTAGAGCTACTTTAAATGGATGTGAAAAGTGCTTTCTTGCATGGAGAACTTACATATGAGATCTATATGGAACAACTAGAGGGTTCAAGTGATACAGGTTGTTGTTCACTTGACGAGCATGGGCCATATCTGTCCTTTAGGGCTTCATGAAGAGCCATGCCCTCCCCAAATAGGAGAGGCCAATGCGAAGATGTAAGTAAAGCATCAAGAGCCTAGACTACTATAGAGGAGCTTGTATGGTGGCATGGGGACAAACTCAAATGAGATTAGAGCATTGAGACTCACAAGACCTAAAATTGACGGACAATTTTCCTATCAAGAGCCATTTTGACTATCAAAAATGGGTGTTTTTTGTGTCAAATGACAAGCTCGAATTGGTAATTTGTCTGTCATTTTTCATAGATCTATATGTACATTATATGTATATGTCTTCTATAAACATATCAAAATTTTGCATACCGTGGTTTTATCGTCTTCGAGATGTGAGTTGAGTCCATCAGCAAATAAGATAGGCTGTTTTGTGGGTCCATTCATTTATTTTATATAAGATCCGTACGTGCAACCATCCGGATTCCCAGCGAGTTGTCGCAGGCCCACTTAGGCTCTTCGATTAGCCAGTAGGCACACATTTCGGATGTGCGCGCACCATGAAATGCAGAGGATGATCAAGTTCAAAGCTACGCAGGCTGAAATCCTCGCCTTCGTTTCTAAGGAATGAGCAAATCCATCCTTATCCGCTCCGCCTGAGGAACCAGCCAATCTGCCTTACGCTATTGACGCTCATCTTCCTGCTCGCCTTCGAGTATAGAACAACAATCAACGCTGCGGAGGGGCAGGAGGACACAAATGGTGATCTTTTTATTTTTGAGAAAACAAGAAAGTTAATTATTGGAGGAATGTACAACCTGTGCAAAAGGGCAAGAGGCACACACAGCTACATATATAGAGCCATGTCAAGTCTCTGAGGAGAATACAAAGGGGAGATAGAATTTCTCGAGCTAGAGAAATTACAAGCAGTCAACTAAAAAATGCTACCTATGGTACTAGGATCTTGGTTCATATTTTGAAAACAATTATAAGAGGCTTTTTCTCAATACAACAGGAAGGGACTTGAGGAGATTTTTCCTCCCTTTACTAAAAAACAACATTGTTCCTACTCAACGAGATGAGCGAGAGAATATGACCCCTCCAACTATTCCATAAAAGCACGTCCATATTTTTGCAGTAGCCCAAAACAATAGCCTATTGATTGAGCATTGGCTTCCCTCTATCCAGCAAGTACTTATTCACAGGATGCCAAAATTGTTTGGCATGAGAACAATCATAAAGAAGGTGGATAACATCTTCCTCTTTGCCACAAAAGGTATAGGATACTCCATTATTGATAACTTTCCTGACTTTGGGGCCTATCCATAGTCCATGATGGAGAATGAGCCATTGCAGGAATGAATGCTGATGGAATCAGGAAAGGCCCACAAAGGTTTGAACCTATAAGTCCATTGGCTAGCACACCAATTGAGTTTCCATTTGTGGTTGAGCTTAGAAAGAATTTGCCTTATAGACCCCCTATCCTTCTTGAATTTCTTGAAGATGTGATCAACAATTTCTGCAAGATTGATGTTCCTTCTGGTGCAACCCTCTAGCTGTTCTCCAAGCAAGGATTTGTGAAAAGCCATAACCTGCAGATAGGACACAGAGATATCAGTGATGTTGAATAAATCTTGATCAGACAAAACCTTATCACTAGTCATAAAATTTCTCAAGGATTTATATCCTGCTTTATGGCACTTATGCTCTCTAATGGTGAGGGAGCTTAAGTTCTTTTTGGAGATCCAACCCAACCATGGTGACTCCTGCACAAAAAAAAGTAGAGTTACAAAGCATTTTTTCTATTGGCACAAATATTTTTTTTTCTCTGAACCAAGCATTCCAGAATCTACAAACAGGGGCTTCCAACAGCAGTAATAGTCAGGGGGGAAACAACAATATCACACAGATCAATATTAGACCAAGATTTATAAACAGTGAGATAGAATTTATGATTGTCTCTATGAAGCAAGGCAACCCCAACCTCAGAGGAGCCAATGCTTCTAGCTATCCACTTAGCAGCCAGATTATCAGACATTTTTTTGGGATAAAAGATACCTAGCCCTCCGTGAGATTTAGGAAGGCAGCAAGTGTCCCAGGAGACCTTTGCAACTTTTTTGTGTTGAGCATTACCACCCCAAAGAAATATTTTGGCCAGAGTGATGACCTGGTTAATCTGCTTTTTAGAGGGGGACTAGCAAGACAAGAAATACACAACTTTAGGTAAGATATAATGGTTAAGAATAAAAGTTCTGTGGGGGAGGGAGCCGTTAGAGTCATACCAAAATAATAAATGCTTTTTGAACCTCACTACAACCCAATCCCACCTTTGAGAAAAAGTTACATTAAAGCCCAAGGGAATACCCAACAACCTAAAGATTTCACCTTCTTTCATGATTTTGCACCCCATCTCTGTAATGCACTCAGGAATCAAATCGTTGGAGGCCTTAAAACCAGTCTTATTGTGATGAACTAAAGAACCACTAGCAAGCTAGAACACATTTAGACATTCAAGTAATTCAGAGATAGAGTCTTTATCAGCATTTAGCACCACATTAGTGTCGTCTGCAAACATCTGAAGACATTGAGGGGAAGGGGAGTTAGGAACATTTATACATCGACCACAATAAATAGCATCCTTAACAAGCCAACCAAGAGAGTCACTAGCTATGGCAAAAAGGAGAGGGGAAAGAGGGCAACCCTGCCTGATGGACCTAGCAAGTTTGAAAGGATCAAACAAATGACCATTGCTAGCGACTCTAGAGTAAGCATTCCCAAAAAGAGTACTGACATATCTAATGAATTTTCTTCCTAACCCCATATCACTCATGGACTGCAAGATAAAGAGCACATTAGGTAGAGAAGGAAGCCACAGGTTGAACATTTTGGCTCTTATAGGGTCAGTTAACCCTTTGATATTAATGGAACACATAAAGATGTTAGCCATAAAGAAAAAGTAGGAGTTATTTTCTACTGTTCTTAAAAGGCTTGAAAGCTGACAGAGAGGACCTGATTACTTCCTTTCATTTAGGTTTAGGTCTGATGCTGATACCATTTAGAGGGTCAACTTCTTGAGACATTGGCACTGATTCAAATATTTCCACATCCTCCTCCATTTGATCAATCTTTTCTTGATCCATTATGTTCAGTTCACTAGTGTAGTCATCAGCCTGCAAAACAAGAATTTCATTCAAGTTAGATAAAGACCTATTAGAAACTTTGGCATCATTCGTGTTACCACTCTTGATAGGAGGAGAAATGATTCTGTTCTTTTTCCCCACAACATTCCATTCTCAGGTTGAATTACCTTGAACATTCTCTTCCCTACTTTCCTTATTGTCATTTGCGTTCCAAACAACATCCTTAGTTGAATTACATGCTGAGTTATCACTACAAGGAATACGGGCGCATAGCGATGGTTGAGGCAACACAATTTCCTCGCTATAAAATTGCAAAATGCATCACAATGAGCGTCAAGCACGGATCATCGATTAAACCACGAGCCAAATGACGTTTTTTTCGATGTGTGGCATGATGGGGTGTGCGATGCTTGCATAGAGCGTCGCTAACACGATGGTTTTAAAAAGCGATGCTTTTTACATCGCATAAGTGACGCTAAAAGAGGTCGCTTATGTGATGCCAATTCCAGTGGTTTTTACGACGTGTTGCCATTGCTTACACGAGGGTCTGTTGATGAAAAGAATAAAACATTGGAGGCTCTTCGATCGGCATTTTCATGCATCTGATCGAAGAGCTCTCCAAGGTTGGCAATCGCACTACGCTTACGAGTTGAAACAAGTTTATGCAAAATTGTTGTTTTTCCTAAGCTCTATCTTATTGTCTCTCACTGTCTCTGTTTCTCTCTTTCTACATCTTTCTCTCTTTGAACCCTCTCTCTCTCTCTCTCTTCTCTCTCTCTCTCTTCTCTCTCTCTCTCTTCTCACTCTCTTTATTGCAGGTTATTCAAGAAGCTAACCAACCAAAAAGTATGGCTAACTATTGTAAGTACAATTTCTATTCTTTGTATATCATTTGAATTGTGTTATTTTCATTAGGTAGCATACTCACACTTATTGATATTCACATATACACTTATACATGATGAAGATGCACATTCACACATATACACATATACACATGCACATACACACACATATATACACACAGATACATGTGCACATACACTTAGACATACACACACATACACATGCATATGCACAAATATTCTACAACCACATAAAAAGACTTACATGCATGCATTATTGCATATATATATATATATATATATATATATATATATATATATATATATATATATATATATATATATATATATATATATATATATATATATACACACACACACATTAACATATACTTAAATACATGTATATGCACATCCACATGCATGCATATTCACATGCATGCACATGGATGCAAATGGAAATGCATCCATATACACATGCATGTTTCATACATATACACATGCATATACATACATTATACACATATATACACATATATATGCAATACGTACACACACACACATGCACATACATACATGTACACATATACATGCACATACACACATATACACATAGAGTTACACATATACATGCACATACATATACACACACATACACATGCACATGCACATACTCATATACACACATATACACTTACACATGCACATGCACATACATACATATACACACACATACACATGCACATACATACATATACACACACATACATATACACTTATGTACACACATATGAATGAATTATATAATTAAAGTATTAAAACACATGCTTAATATAAACAATAATAACAATAAATAGAACAAAACTCTTCGTTACTTAATACCATACACACAATTCAAAACATAATTGAAATGAGAAATATATAGATTTTATATATATATATATATATATATATATATATATATATATATATATATATATATATATATATATATATATATATATATATATATATATATATATATATATATATACATCAATGTAAATACATATAATCCAATGTCATAATCAATATTCCTAATCATCATCATCATCATCAGCAGCATCATGATCATCTTGATCATCCTAATCCTCATCATCATGATCACCCTGTGACGATCGATATCGTCCCTCGTGTGTCTATCTCTCCACCTCATCCATATCTTCCTCTCCATAATACTCCTATATTACATATAATATAAATAAATAAGTAAAACAATTAACCATTCATAAAAATAAAATAATTACATAAAATTTAATGATACTCACAAAGGCATCTGAATGATCTTGCATATACTCGCTCAAATGCCGATATCCAAAATGTGTAACATACTCGATCTCATGTTTCATAGGATATCCGCGATAATCCTTTCGCTGCATTGAAACAAATAAAAAAGATTAGTTTCTTGCATTTTAACTAAAATAAAAAATATACTCACAATAACACATATACTTGCAAATGTAGCTACAAAACCATGATATCGGCCAAATCCTTTCGCTGCATTAAAACAAATAAAAAAGATTAGTTTCTTGCATTTTAACTAAAATAAAAAATATACTCACAATAACACATATACTTACAAATGTAGCTACAAAACCATGATGGCCCATTTGGCCTAGGTGCGATGTGTGGCCCGACTCAACTCTCTTCTTTGCAGTAGCTTGTTTATTTAAGGAAAAAGAAATACATAAATTAAATGTAAAAAATTACTAAAATATATGAAAATTATAAATATAAACTATTAATTTGTGTACCTTCTGCTGAGGAAATGACTCCTCAAGACGTAGCTGTCTATGAAAAAATTGCCATGTCTCAGGTGGTATGTTAGGTCGCCTCTTATTTTTTTCCACCATACAATATCTCCTGTTAATTTAATCTCAAATAGAAAAAAAATCAGAATACATGCACATATATACACACACTGACACACATACACATACCCACATACACATTTACATGCAAACATATATGCTATATGCATACATATACACATACACATACATATAACATAAACACACATATACATATCCACATATATACGTACACACACATGCATGCATATACACTCATTCATACAAAATACATGCATTTATCCCACAATAATGTGTATTTGTGTATATGTGAATATGTCTGTATGTGTAAATGTGTATATGTGAATATGTGTCTATGTGTAAATATGTATATGTGAATTTTTTGTGTATGGAAATAATCAGATTATTAATATCAGATACCATTCTTTGTAGAATCTAATCAATCACATGGAACTCTACCACCGTCTCCTCATCGTGCAACGACTATATACTGTAAGTATATCAAACATATAATTTTAAATATATTTGATGGATACATAGCTTATATATTTTTTTGTTTCTTATTATAATCAGAATATGATCAATCTGAGGGTACTCCACCACCTCCTACCCATGCAACGACTTCACATGTGTCCTCTGATAGGAATTATGATGAATTTTACTATCAAAAACATATTATATGTTGGTGTAACTCTTGTTATGGCACGTATCGAAGACCACGATTGGAATGTATTGAACATGAGGCAGAGTATGGTCCTTTTGAGCATGCACCATCACCTGGTCAACATGATAATGCTTGGGTATGTATTTTTTATATAAATTATTGTCATTATTTTATTTAAAAACCATATACAAAATCAAATTACTGTTGATATACAAGAATACTTGCTCGATGATGATGATGATAATTTTTCTCATAATGTTAATATACCTCGTACACATCACAGACTTGTTGTTCATCAATTATAAGCAGAGGTTTCTAGAAATCCTCTACCTCCTGGTTTAATGAATAAAACGACTGGAGATTACCCATTGCCAGCTCGTGATCGTTCTCTAGTACAAACATATGATAGAAGAAGATATGGAGGATGGAATAGAGGATCACTTCCTTTAGATGGAGAGGTTTTCAACTTTTGGGGTAATCGCTATATGATTGCTCCATCCACTATTACTAATGCTGGTCGTGGTCTCTTTATTGTAGAGGATTTGTATGTGCCTCCGAACTCTGAAGTCACTCTTATGTCATTTTGTGGTCCTATATATGGATGGGGAGATTGGCATCGACTTTCACGTTATGTTGAAAACATGAGTACTTATGGAATATGCTTGAATGCAGCATCCCTTACTACTAGAAGGATTTTACATGTAGAAAATGAAAGATTATATATTGATGGAAGACCTTACACACATGGAAATATAGTAGGTTTAATAAATAGTAGTCGAGGGTTACATAATAGTTCAACGACTCAATGCACATTTGAGGAGCATGAGAATAGTCATGAATCACCATACATGAGTAGAGATGTATCAAGATACATAGTTGTCAAATGCTATTACTACATTACATGCATGTGATGAACTATTAGTGAATTATGGATGGCGTAGACCTCCAAGAGCACCTTTTAGCTAGAGAGCATAAAAATTTCCTATCCATATTTAATAACTTATATATTTAATTTTATGTTTAAATTTTACTTTTTATTCAATTATGGAATACTAATGAATTTTATTTATATGTGTAGATTCCAACGTATGATGTTGATGATATTCCTCCACACCATTCACAATTGCCAGTAAGACCCCATTTATCAGAAGCTTCTATGAGGAGGCTACACAAACGTGATCCTGTGGAATATGCAAGGTTGAAAGATCTATATTCAAAAGAAGATAAAGTACAAGATTTGTGCGACAATGATGAAGATGATGGCATGGTAGATTTTATTCAGGATTGGTATCAAAATGAAAGTGAGAGCATTGATATTTCTAAAAATGAGAAATATCTTCGAGAGGAATGTCTAAAGCATGTATATGAAGGAAGTCATTTGACACGACTAAGTGCAAGCTTACTTATTCTCAATCTTCAAAATCGTTTTGGATGGAGTAATGTATCTGTTTCAACATGTAGCTCAGTGATGAGTAGCACCTCCTTTAATGTCAATCCGGGAAGACGTGAGGATGGTATGAAGACCTCGAGCAAGTGGCGGCACAGGTGCATGAGTGAGAAGCACACAAACATGCACACACATACACACACACACGCACACACGGCAAGACAAAGCGTGAGAAGCAATGGAGTTCTTAGATTACTTTCAAAAAGGCTCTTACAAGTTCATTCCAATTACAATCTACCCTCAAAAATGAGCTCTCTAGCTCTTTTTATAGTTTTTGACTAGGTTTTGGCCCTGTGCAGACCTAGTGTCCGGCCTAGTTAAAAATTAGGTTCCAGGGCCAATTTGAGGGCTTAAACGGAGTCTAAAAATTATGAAAATTGATATGTAGGTACTTCTAAGGCTCCTCAAGCTCAAGGACTCCTTGGCTTGCACAAAATGGAGCTACAAAAATATGAAATGGTATTTACAATGATTGTTAGTGATAAGAATCACTGTTATAAAGATGTTGATTTGGAAAAATTTGAAGGGCCTATCTGCTAGATTTGCGTCGACTGCTTTGTCTACTTACTCCTTCACCTCGCTCTGACTCTCTCCGCTGGCTTCCTTGTCTAGTCAGTCCTTGGGTGCCCATATTGCTCTCAACACCCCCCCCTCTCTCGCGTCTGTCGTCCCTGACAGACCCTTGTTGCTGGGAGTGTTGGATGTAATATTCCACAACCTGAGTGGCAAGCTGATGTTCTTGTATGCGTAGTCCTCTGGCCAAATCTATCATCATACAATCCAAATCAATTGGTCCTGGAATGTCCGAATGTGGTAGACGTAACTGATCTTCATGGATCGCTTGTTCTACTGCGAATAGGTGTAGCAAATGTGTGGGTCTGGGAATGAAAATTTTCGAATGATATTCCCAGAATCCCGTAGAGAACATTTCCTCAAATGTCTGCTTGAAGCATGTGGGTAAGTACTTTATTCGTGCATGCCAAGCAAAGATTATAGTGACCGAGGGGGTCTGGCTCATGTCGTAGACTAAATCCTTGTTACCTTGAGAGAATCCAGGGGCAGAGATGTATGGAGCTTGTACATTCCGAAAGGTTTTGAAGACAATGGTCATGAGCTCGAATATCTTCATACACATTTTCGCTGCTATGTCGGGTACATTATTTAGACGTGTAGACCAGTGCCGAATTGTTGATATCATGTAAGCTACGGTTGGGGTCCCCCGAGGCGGAGCAAAATATGGATAGTTAACCCAAGCCGAGCATTCTTTATTGTTGCGTACCTTGATTGCAAATGCTTGCCAGGATCTGCGACGTACCACTGGGCAATAGCATGGATTATACTTGATATATAGTGGCATGGTTGCCCAGGTGCTCATCATCTCTGGGTAATCGGTTAGTAGACGTGCACGCCAATTAGGTTGGAAGATCGAGCCAGCACGTGCATCTGTCGGTAAATCCCCTAGCTCAAATTGAGTGGCGAATGTGGGCTCCTTCCCTGTATGTCTCTTGACTTCTGCATTATAATCATGTAGTAAGACAAAATAAGGCATGTATTGCGACTCTGATGTTGTGATTAACCGTTGATGGGATAGGTTTTGAAAGTAGGAAGACCGAAGGATAGTTTCTTCCAGATTTGTGAGAGATTGCATTTGCACGGCCACACGATCATCATGTGTCTTACCCACTTTCTCGACCCTTTTGACCCAATCTGGAACTTGAATTTCTAAAGTGTCTTGTCCTTCCTCTGTAGTTCGACCACCGGGTGTCGGCATTGGCTCATATGGCTCTTCATAGCTGTCATCGACGGGGATTTCCACTACTGTTTCAGGTTCTGGTTCTTCAATGGGCGAGGGTGGCCTTTCATATGGTAAGAGGCGTGCTTGGAGTTCTGCCACCTGTTTCCGGAGGGTCTCTACTTCTTCTGTAGAGTGTTGCAAGATTACCGGCTCCTGTTGAGCTGTGGGGGCACTGGCTATCTGTTTCTTTAGGTCTGCACATTCAGTCTCTAACTTTTCATATGACTCCAAGAAATTTGCATGCTCCTCAAGTAAGATGCGAATGTCTTCCGATGGGACTGCTCTATATCTGGTAGGGCTAATGGTTGCTCCTACAGTTCCTTCCATAGCCGCTTCAAAGTTGTCTTGGTTTTGTTGTTGAAGTCTCTTGTTCTCTTCTAGTGCTGCTGCCATATGCTTCCTTAATAGCCCAATGTTGTGTCTGAGTGTAGCATTAGATATCATTTGCGCTTGGAGCACCGTTTCTAGTTCCTTGACTGCTTGATCATCTACTGTTGATGTCTTTGATTCCAATTCGGAGTGAGCCTGCTGTAAGGTGGTATGCTCGGTTATGAGCGTTTGGTAATCAGCTTCAAGAGTGGTGACTCTAGCTTGCAGACGTTGAGATTCTGCCTGGAGGGCAGCAGTGCGTTCTTCGAAGTGATGGTATTCTTGTTGTAGTTGATGTGTACACTGAAGTAATGTGTTGAACGTGCTATTTACATTATGAGATGCAAGGGAAAAAGTTTGAAAATCAGGGGAGGTGGGATTGGGTAGGGAGGTAGTGAATGCTGTGTGTGCCAATGATGTGAGTGGTGAGGTGGGGGGCAAGGGAGGGGAAGATGGTGGAATCGTGGGGAGAGGTGCTGTGGTTGGTGAAATGTCCATTGGGTCAGACAAGGTGGTGTGTACAGGGGCTACCATGTAGGTGGGTATGGTAGGTGAAGTGAGTGTGGTGTTCGTGTAAATTGATGTCGTTGCGAACATCGGAGAAATGTGCCTCTGAAACATTGGAGAGCGGATGAACTGCTCCACAAAGGACGGGTATTGGGGTGGTGCGATCAGGTTGAAAGAGGTGTAGGGGCCAGATGGGAAGTGAGGGTCATGGAATGGAGGTACCCGTATTGGGGGATAGGTAGGGAAACACAGGGTGCCTTCTGTGGGTGCTGGGTTTCCAACCACACTTAGGATTATGGAATGGCCAGTTATGGGTTCGGAGGATAGAAGGGTTGAAGTGTACAAGGGATTGGTGACGAAAGAGAAGAGGGTGTCTTGTGAAGTGGGTTCTCGAAATGAGAATGATGTGAATGAGGATGGGTTATAAGTGGAAGTAGAGGTGATGACTGTCGTTTCTTCCATGGTGGGAGGTGGTGGTGGGGGTGGAGAAGGTGGTGATGGAGGATGTTGGGGTGAGATGGGTGACGTCTGAACGAAGGTTTCAGCAGAGAGGTCAGTGGTGGTTGTGGGGATAGCTGTGGTTTCAATGGGTACTTCTTGTTTTGTGGCGGGTATCCTGATAGTATTACCTGCTCGTGGTAATGAGTCAACTCTGCGTTTGTCATACCTCGCGGACTGGCGGACTGCAGTGTGGACAGCCTCCGGAACTCCTAAAGATTCTGACACTAATTTGAGGGTGTCAATGAAATGTTGGTCCACCCCTTCATCTGATAGCATTTCTTGCATCAAAGCTTGACCTGATACAAGAGAGAGTTGATGCCTTTCTTGTACTGCTTTGATTGTATCATATAACCTTTGTAGTTGAGCTGTATATGCTGGTGCACCTACAAGTTCTGGAACTTCTTGTTGCTCATCTTGATGCTCTTGATCATAATCCTCCTCATCTTCCTCCTGTTCTTCATCTCCATCAACCTCTTCATCCACTTCAACTGTTGTGACAGGTGCTTGGGAGGTTGTGGCCTGCGTTTGCACGTTCTCCACTTGTTGTGCCTCTTCAGCCTCCAGCTCTACATCTTGTAATAATTGTTCGAAATCTTCATTAGTGAGTTCTTCCAAAGGTGCACCACTGGGAAATTCAAGATCATTTGGGATAGGAGGGAATATCAAGGTGGAACCATCGGTGCTGCGTCTTGGAAGTCGGAATGTGAATGGTCGGACTCTTCGGGGTGGAGGGGTAACGTCTGGTGTTAGAGTGGCTCCACGTGGTTGAGCACATGGGACTTGGACAGTGCCTCTCATCTTCTTAGAAGGGGGTCCAGTGGATGTCCTACCTCTAAACTGCTCTACACGATTCCACATTAGGGCCCGTTGAATAGGGATGTCATAAGCCAAACACCTATAAATGATTCTCATCAGAGCACAGCAACCATATAAAACCTGTTTCCGCGGCCATCGTTTGTGAGCTAGGTGTATCTGATCAATTATCCAGTGGGGTAAGTTGATGGTGAGGCTCTGTGTCTCTGCAAGATACAAACTAAACCAAATCTTTTTGGGCGGCATGGTGAATCTATCTTGTGCAGGAAAAGCAAAGTGTTGCATGCACATGCGAAGGTGTATTGCGATATTAGGCGTCATGGACACCATGTCCTTGAGTTTGGTGAGGCTTCGATTTTTCATGTAATCTGGTACTAGGGTTTCCTTTTCTGTAGGAATATGCATTCCGCGCATATCTAGAGCCTCTCTCACCAAGTTGTTTGATAGCCTGAACCTCTTGAGCTCATTCCCCTTTGTCAGAGATGGAATCACAAATGATCTTGCACCTTTTGGGTTCTCGTTTGGAGTCAAGGTGTTGATGAGATAGTAGCATCGCATGAAGTCAGGCTTTGGGAGCCGTGCACTGAAATATGCATTCAATCCTACCTTTTCCCATATCGAACGTAGACCTTCAACATTTTGTAACTTCTCGAACTCTCTTGTAAAGAAATCGTATCTGCCTTGCTTCCCATTGAAGTCCAACTCTGATTCCCATAGGTACGTTCCTTCACCCAAGGGTCCTGCCACTTCAGTAAACCAGTGGGAAGTCTTTCCTACGGGCATGGTGTGGCCACGCGGAGGGTCCGCAATAGGTATGATTTTGATGGCCCGCAATTCTTCTGGCCTTTCAATTGTCTCAGGCAAAACGGGTAAACTATCTAAGTCCACCACTTGCTGGCTTGTTTCTGTTTGAGAGCTGGTTCCTGCTGCCTCAGCCATGTTGAAAACTTCGCAGCTGGTTCTATGAGAATATATGAATAAATGTTAACATTGCAATGGACACAAAAATGACACGGTGTCCCCTGTTACAACATTAACCTAAGGTTCGGGAGAGGTTAGGGGTTAATAAGTGCTCGGTGCTTATGTGTGTAGTTAGGAATTGGGTAGACCTACGAGCTAAGCGGAATGATGTGTTGTGAAAGTGAAGTGGTTAGTAGGTGGACATGGATTTACAATTGGGGTCCGGGGGTTTGTTACAAGTCTTAGGCTGCCAAATGCAGTGGATGGGTTTTGCTCTTGGTTTCGTAGAGTCTCTCGAGAGCTTTATAGGTGTGTCAGCTTGAAAATGAGGCCTTTTAGGGACCCATTTACAAGTGATTCTGTTCGTGCTCATGGGCCTTGGTGTGTTCCTGAGTGTTAAAAACGAGTGGATGCCGGCTGTGCAAGTGAATGGATCATGCTGTATAGGGTGTGTTCTTGGTGTAGCTATTTGAGCCCGCAAACAAGCCTTAGGCACCCAAATTTGTCTTGATTGTGGGCTGGCCTTCATCGACTTCTTGGGCACCCAAATAGACTTCACGTTAGCAGAAGAAGTTCTGAAAGACACCTTATTAGTGTCGTGTTGTTGGTTACTAATAAGAGTCTTTGCCCGTGTGGTTGGCTTGAGTGCAATCGGGTGTTCGCCTTTCCGCACCCACACTTGTTTCACTAGCTGAGACATTTTGCTGCGTAGGTACTTTTGATCTCTGACATAGGTAGTACTCTGCTTCTTCTGCCTTTGATCCACCTTTGGTTGCTGCCTCCCTCTGGCCTTTGGAAAAGAAGGGAGTTCCGTTGCATCCCTGACTCCTTTTTTGCAGCCATCATTCCTCTGCAACACATAGTTTTGGACAAGAACAGCATGGTCATCTTCATGTGTACTCCTGGAAGGACCAGGAGTGTGTGCCTTTCCTATTTCCTTGAGTGCTCCATTATCTAACTCTACTGTAATTCGACTATGATTGACCCATACCTGAAGAAGTCCACTTCTTAGGTTTAAGTTGACTGCTTGGTCATAGATCCAGTCTTGACCCAAGACAAGGGGTTTAGTGAGGTCCTCATCTTGACACACTAGTACTTTAATTGTCATTGCCTCATCATGAATATGGAGGGGAAGTTCCACCTCGCCCATGCAAGGGGTTTCCACGCCTCCCAATCCTATGAGATATGCTTCCACAGGATTGACAGTTAATTGCAACTCTTGACAGTGAGACAATTTAACAGCACTAGTGGCTGCACCTGAGTCAATCAAGGCTCTTACAGTCCTTGCACTCTTTCCTTGCCCTATGTCTAAGGTTATGAAAGGACGTCGATCAGTTATCCTATGTGAGCTAACACCTGAAACTTCACACATAGCCACGTGATATCCTGGATCTGCGTATGCTTCTGGCACAGGTTGCTCTCTACCTTGTCTTCTTAATTTCATTCTCCGTATGCGCTCTAGGGCTTCTGCTTGAGCTTCTTCTCAAATTCGTTTTTCCTCCTCTTTACGTTGCTTAGCAGTATTGAGTTGACTTAGCATTTCCTTCGTGAGG
The DNA here is from genome assembly GCA_020310875.1 of Ceratopteris richardii. NCBI lineage: Eukaryota > Viridiplantae > Streptophyta > Polypodiopsida > Polypodiales > Pteridaceae > Ceratopteris > Ceratopteris richardii. Next base: position 173,180,579 of record CM035415.1, read on the forward strand.
GGTTCCTGATACAACTTGACTCTGCATCCGCTAATATAGTTAGGGAGAACATCACCCTCTAAAGTGGCTAGTTGTACTGCTCCACTCATGGAGATCCTATTGATGATCATAGGTCCGTAGCCTCTCTTCTCCAGTTTCCTCGCATGTTGCTTCAATGTGTAGACTAAAACTAAGTCGCCTGCCTTTAAACCTTTATCCTTAACGTGGGCATCAAAGTAGGCCTTCTGTCGTTTCTTAGCTGCATATATCCCTGCAGCTGCTCTCAGTCTTGTTTCCCCTAATCGTTCAAGGTCAAAGAGTCTAGAGGAGAGTTCATGACCCGTCCATTCGTGCTCTTGTGCTACTTTCAATGTAGGTATTAAGAAGTCCAAAGGTAGCACGACGTTTTGGCCAAACACCATCTGAAAGGGGGTGGCTTGGAGTACCGTCTTGTAGGCGACTCGGTATGCCCAAACAGCATGGTGTAGCTGTTTGTCCCAATCAGAGCGTTTAGTGTTCACTAATTTTGTCAGTACATTACATAGAATCTTGTTTGTGCTTTCGGCTTGCCCATTAGCTTGTGGGTGATAGGGGGCAGATTTCTTATGCACTACCAAGAATTCTTGGAGTAGATTTTCAATCACTTCGTTCAAGAAGTGAGTGCCTCTATCACTCACTAGCTCTATGGGTAGCCCGTATCTAGTGAACACATTCTCAAATAAAAACTTAGTTGTTGTTTGAGCATCGTTCTTCGTTGTGGCTTTTACCTCTACCCACTTAGTTAGATAGTCTGTTGCAACAATGATGTATTCTGCATGAGAACCCTTAGCTGGGGGATTAATAGGACCTACGAAGTCTATTCCCCACTTAGAGAATGCACGTCCACCCATCATGGGTTTCAGTGGCATCTCGTCTTTACGTATAGGATATTGAGTTCTCTGGCAAACGTCACACCGTTTCACATAGGTATGTGCGTCCATGTGAAGGGTCGGCCACCAAAAGCCCGCAAATAGTATTGCCTTGATCACCCGATCTGGTCCAAAGTGTCCTCCTGCTACACCTTGGTGAGCAGTGTCCAAGATCTTGAGATACTCACTCTCATGGACACATAGTCTCAGGTAACCGTCTTTACCACGTTTGTATAGATTATCACCAATAAGTGAGTAATCCTGGGCTTCTTGTTCTAAACTCCTTTTCCTCGCCAGAGTCATGTCTGGAGGGAATGTTTTTGTCCTCAGGAAGGATACTAGTGGTTCACTCCACTCTAGCACAATGGACACTTGATAAAGAGTGGCATGTTCCACAGGTGGTTTAGTGCAACAGATTGGGCATTCCTTGCATAACCTTTGGACATCAGCTTCCATAGTTGGCCAATGTACTCCGAGTCTCCTTAGCGTCTGTAAGGTTCGTTGCTTTGAGTAGTGTTGCTCTAATGCACCTACATGTGCTAAATGCAACCATTTATTGTACTCGTCCTCTTCCACACAACAAGCCAAGATTCCTTGATCGGTGTGCTTGTACATGCTTCCTGCCATGATGTGGTATTTTTGGGCTTTCACAACCTCTCTATTCCATGTGTTTACTACTGGATGGTTAGGCCCGTATGTCAATACTGGTACCAATGGCTTAGCCCACTACGGTACAACTTCCAAATTAAACAAGTAAGCATCAGGAAGGTCATCTGACACGCCTTGTGGGGCTTCTCTAGATGTGAGCCTAGAGAGATGATCTGCTCTCAAATGAGTCCTACCTTTCCTTACCACAACCTCAAAATCATATTCCATTAGCAAGAGAAACCATCTTACTAATCTTCCTGTATTGCATGGCTTGCTTACGAGATATAACAATGCTTGATGGTCAGTAAAAAATTTAAACTTGTTTGCAAGCAAATAGTGTCTAAATTTCTTAACTGCATATACCATGCCTAAGCCTTCTCTCTCCGTAGTGGTGTAATTTTGTTCAGTTGCATTCAATTGTCTATTAGTGTAGGCAATTGGAAGATCCATATTACCTTCACCAGTAGGTTGTGCAAGCACACATCCAATGGCATAATTGGATGCATCCACATGAACATGGAATGGCTTATTCCAATCTGGTGTGGTCAAGATTGGTGCTGAACATAATCTTCGTTTAAGCTCCTGGAAGGAATTCTCACATTCATCCGTCCACTCAAAGTTAGTCAGAAGTCCGTACATGGGCTTTGCAATCACAACATACATGTGAATGAACCGGCGGTAGTAACCACAATGTCCCATGAAAGCTTGTACTTCCTTGACATTCCTTGGCCTAGGTAGCTCTGCTATGGCTCTCACTTTCTCTTCGTCAGTAGATATGCCATTCTTTGACACTATGTGCCCTAGAATCTTGCCTTGCCTGACCATGAAAACACATTTTTCTGGGTTTAGGCAGACTTGATATTCTCTAGATTTGTCAAAGATTTGTTTGAGTTCGGGAATATGGGTTTGTCTAATGTTGGAATGAGCACAAAGATCATCGACATAGACTTCTAAATTCTTCCTCAAGAACTCTTTAAATACATGGCACATTAGTCTTTGGAAGGTCGCTGGTGCATTGGTAAGCCCAAATGGCATTACACGAAAGGCAAATATACCCCACTCTGTGGCAAAAGCTGTCTTATGCTGATCTTCTGGAGCAATGGCGACTTGATTGTAGCCCGAAAATCCATCGAGGAAGCTGTACACTTCCTTGCCTGCTACTCTTTCTAAGAGATGTTCTGTGATGGGAAGCGGATAGTTATCTTGAATCGTGGCTGCATTAACCTTCTTCAAGTTAATGCATACATGCAGCTTGCCATTCTTCTTGGGCACCACTACGATGGGGGATACCCACTCATTGTGCTCAATTTCATAGATAAATCCAGCTTCGACCAGTCTATCTATCTCCTCTTTGATCTTAGCAGCGTAATTATCGTTATATGTATAGGGCTTTTGCTTAGAGGGTTTGGCATCTGAAGTCATGGGGATGATGTGTGAGCATATGTCAGGGTCAACACCTTTCAAATCCTTGTAACTCCAAGTGAATACATCTCTGTATTCTCTTAGCAAGGCTATTAACGCATGCTCTTCTTCCTCTGTTAGGTCATGGCCTATGTATGTGCATCTCTCCTCTCCTTCTTCTAGGGCCACTACTATTTTCTTGGTGGTTTCTTTGTTATCATAGGCCTCTCCTGATTCTGCCTCTCGTTTAGGCATTCTTATCATGACTCTCTTGTCGTCTATCTGATACTTCTTAAAATTTTCTGGGACCTCAAACAAAGATTCTTCCTCTTCTGGTGAGACTTCTCTCTTCTTTCGTTTCTTCCCTTCTTCCTTCGGGGTCACATGTGTTGCTAATCTTACATCATTTGTAAGCTCTCCATGCCTCTGGGGTTGAAATTCTACTTCATGGAAGTATTCTTCATCTGATGCAAATGGTGGGTCCATAATGATTGACTCTAGATCGGAGTCCCTTGCATCCTCAAATGCATCAGGGCTAGGTTCGCATTCTTCTAGAACTGCCTCTCCCATGATTGGCTCTATGGAGAAGACTGAAATGTCATAGCCATCCTCATCACAGTGAGGTGTCCATTGTTCTTCATTGATGGCTACATCCATTGTTGCTAGGATTTCTGCCCAGCCATGGGGTTCAAATTCCTCATCAGGAAAGACTACAGGTGCATAGGCTGGGTCTTGAATTGATCTATGGTTTTCTTTTGCACCTACCTCTCTGGCTTTCTCTCTCTTCTCTTCTTCTACTGCTACCTTACACATCCATAAGTGGGTGTCTTCATGCATCCATGAGGATCCTGATCCTATGGAATGCACAGATTCAGTCTCATCTTTGGCTCTATGGATGGGGTTCCATTGGATAGGAGGGACATCTCTATGAGAGTAATCCTTGAGATTGACTTTGGTTGTAACACCTAAGTGCTGCAGGTACAAAGAATTAGTTCCCCAATCCTATACCACTTGCAATTGTCGCATAAAGGGTCGTCCCAAGATCATCTCATAGGCATGGTTTTTGCTGAAGTCACATATAGCAAATGTATGTTTGAACTCGACACCACAAGTGGTGAGAGTTATTCCTTCTAGCAATCCTAAGGGTCTCTCAATATGACCATCGGCCATCTGCAATTTCATTCTCGTTGGCCTGAGTGCTGGCTTGCCCCAACGCTTCCATAGGGAAGTGGTGGCAATTGCAACTCCTGCACCTGAGTCCAAAATTGCCTTGGTGGTGTACTCCTGGTAGGTAATGGGAAGATAGGTGTTCCCTTCTTCACCTTCACACATATCTCCTATCTTATCCAAGGGTATCTCTGGCACTGTCCTATGTGATCCTACCTGGGAACGAGGTTTTGCTATCTCGGGCACTTGATTGGCTACATGTTTCCACACTTCTGGTCTAACCTTAAGCAGCTCTTCCAAAGTGAGATTGCACTGCACTTTGGTGTTCTTCACCACCTCTGTGTTCCTAGGTATGACTGAATCTTCGTTTCTTACCATGACCGTGGGTGCTCTCATACAAGTAGACTTAGCTTCCCATGGGCCTGTGAAGTGGGGTAATTCTGTTAGAGAGTTAGATTCAAAGTCTAGTCTGTCCTGAGAGTGAGTGCTCTCCTGCTCCTCATAAATGGATGGGATGTCTTGTGGGAATTGGTCGCGTGCATCATCCACAAGTTCAATAGGAGGAGGGACTTCACTCTCTTTAGCCCATTTGTCCTCTTGAACCTCGCGTAGGAATTCTGGTGTGAACCGATTCATAGAAGATGATGTGTCTGGCTCCGTAGAGTTAGGCACATAGGCTTCAGGCACATAGGCTTCCTGAGCAGGAATGCTTACTCTTTCACTTGCCTTGTCCTTGTGTTGAGAGGCGGGTTCCTTTTCTGATTGTGCAATCAGCTTCTCTATTCTTTCTAACAGTCCATCAAAGTGTAACTGTTTCTTCGCTGAACTAGAGATGTTAAATAGGCGACTAGCTTCAAACATGGTATGAGCCAATTCCACCATCTTAGCACAGATTTTGGTTCGTTCTAACTCTAGTTCTGCTCTTGGGTAACACTTTTCATGATCAGTTACGTTTGGCCCTTCTTGGATTCTGGCCTGATATGCTTTAAGCATCATATTAAGGTCTTCGGGAGTGGGATCTGCTAGGACTGATCCTACTCTAGGGGGTGGTGGAATTAGTTGAGGCGGGTCGGATGGAGTTGGGAATGGTGGAAGTGGGGTAATGTGAGAGGGAGTTTGAGATGTGAGTTTAGTTATCCTGGCCTTTGTTTCTCTGAGGCTTTCCTCGAGTTCACTCATCTTTTTTGCCCATTGCCGTTTCATTCTTTCACGGCTATCTCTCCAAGCTCTAGTCCTCTTCTTTGTCATGCTCTCCGTTTCACTAACATCTGGGCTCTTCTCCTGGTTTACCCCTGGGTTTTGCTGCAATGCTTGAGCTCTAGTGATCACTTGCACGGGTGTAGTGGAAGTGACACTTCCTGTGGAATCTACCACTAACCCAATAACGTTAATAGGAGTAATTTTTGGCATATTATTAGGATTCTTGGGGCAGTCTCGTAAGAGATGATCCTTTCCACACTCTTGGCAAAAGCCCTGAATCGTCACTGACTGGGGTTGTGTAGGTGGAGGTAAGGGACAATCACGAATGAGGTGATCCCCCTGACATCTGTAGCATGGTCCTCTAGGGAATGGGGGTCTTACCTTCCTAGGTTGAGGTCTAGGGTTGGGGTTTGCATACATGACGTTTGTGTAATCTGACTCCCAACTAGGTTCATTTGGCTCTTCACTATAGTAGGACTCACCATGTTTAGGAGATTGCATGTAGTAAGCCTGGGGACTATCAACGTGTGTAGAATTGAAGCTATGGTCACTGGGATCACTTTCTGAAAGCACTCGTGTTACAGGGACTATAGCTCTATTCAGGTTTTCTTCTGCAGCGGTATACTTTACAGGGATCATGTTGGATGGAGCTGGAGGTTGTTGGGCTAACACAGGCTGAGGCCTTTGCTGGGCTTGATATTGTGGTTGGTAGGTTTGTTGAGGCCTAGTATACTGCTGTGGTGGATATTGGTTCTGATATCTTCCCTGCGGTGGATAGGGTTGAGGGTAAGTTTGCCTAACTGTTTGCTTATTGTAGGGGCAATCTTGTGCGGTGTGATTGGTGTACCTCCGTTCTATGGTGCAGTACTGGCTACTAGGATTTACTTGGGGCAGAGCCATAATGGGACAGGCATTTGCCATATGGTCACCACCACAAGTATAGCACCTTTTCACAGGGGAAAACCTTGGGATTTGTTTGCTAGTTACACCTAATTTTTGAGCTACTTTCTCTGCAAGTTCCTCGATTGATGTGGATTGCGTGGAAGTGAGGTTAGAAGCACTATCCGAGTCTTTGTATATCTTGGAAAGCTCTAACTCCTCCCCTAGGTTATCCTCAATGTCAATGCACATGCGTACACAATCTTCAATGGTCCTAGGGTCCTTCAGGTACACATAAGATCTCAATTTGGTACTTAGCAATCCATTCAAAAATAAAGCCACTTGCTTAGCTGGTGTGGGTAGCTCCGAAACAGGGCATCTTTCTAAGTATTGCCTAAATCTTCTTCCTGCAAGTCTCACGGTTTCTTGAGGGGTTTGCTTGAAGCTGTGAATCAGTGAGGAGGTATTATGTCTTATGCCACTCTTAGAAAATTCAATGATGAAAGCCTCTAGGATTTGGTCTATGCTCCTGAACTGTCTCTCGTTTAGTGGCTGAAACCATGTCAGGGCAGTGTTCCTAAGGGTCAGACCAAAGGCATTGTACTGCGTGAATAGATCCTCCACTTGTTCAGCTCTCAGGACTTGCCTAAACTCAACCACATGATCGTATGGATCTCCAGTGCCATCGAAGTAGTTCTTCATGGACTTAACTAGCTGAGTCGGTCTCAAAGTCCTTGTGTGCTCTCTAGGTCGTGGTAGAGGGAACTCATCCGCATTTCTTTGATTCCTGTGAGCTCTAAGTATCTCAGGTTCTACTCTATTTGTTTCCGTCCTCGTTCTTTCTCTGCCCACTGGGTTGGCAAAGCTTACTTCTGGTCTATCTCTACTTCTGTCTCTTTGCATTCCATGAGCTTGGGATGTTCTAGCTCCAGGGTGACCATAGGATACATTCGATCTTGGTTGGGGGAAAACGAATTCACCCTTCCAAGTGTAAGCATGCCTATCATTTTCTGTCACCACAAAGATCATCTCCGAAGCGTGATCTAAGTAGGTCACTCTACCTGGGCTATCAGGATCCTTAAACTCATAGATCATGATTGTTCCTATATCAGTTGGCCGATCAGGTTTGTACCTCCAAAAGGCTTCGTCAGTGTCTCGATTGAGGAGCAAATCTATGCTCTTATTATCCTGGGGAATCCACTCTGGTGTGATAATCCTAGTGAGAACCGATTTACCTCGAGGGGTTCTAGGTTCTGCACCCATGTTTCCTTGCTCCAGGTCACCAAAGTCTGCTTCGGGGATCACATTTCCAAATTTGTCCGTCCTATCTGGGTGACTGGTGACTACGTATATGGTTCCTTCTTTGTCCAAGTATGCTCCGTTTTCAAACTTGACAGCTGGGTGCTCTAATCCAATGGATTGATCAGGATTCTTAATCTGTACCACAGATCTTCCTAGGCCGTCCTCATAGATTCTGGCACCTAATCGGTTGGTCCTAAGGTATTCCAACTGCGTTTTGTAAGGGCCTTCTACCCTGTGCAAGTATGGCACTCCTGAACTTCCTGTAGGTCTCTCCATACCTTGAGACATCTCGGATTCATTAGTCTCAGAACTTTGGTAGTATGAGTGGTGGCTCAACTACTGGGCCCACGACCTAGCAGTGTGGTTGACACTAGCCTCTAAAGACCTATGGCTTTGTCTATCCCTTACTAGATGTCGTCCTGATCTAAGGTTCATATGCCTATTTAAGTAGCCCAATTTTTTGCCCAGAGTACAACCTCGTTGCCGATCAATTGGTATCAGTCACTTGATTCTTTTTTAGTGTGTTATCATGTTTATGATCTTGTCTGATAGTGCGTCGTCAGGAATACTTGAGTAGTTTTTGTACTTGGAGTTGATCGTTCCACGTTAGGTTCTTTTCCTTTATGTTATCGACAATACAGAGATTAGGTTTTTTAACTTGAATTGAACTTGAGTTTTTAGGTAGTCTTCAACTTGATAACTGCCTATCGTCGCCCTGACTTACTTCTAGCACTATTCACACTTAACCTGAGCTAGAAAATGACAGAGGGAGTTGAGAGTATTCCAACCTTGAGTTCCTTTCCTTGTGTTGTTGCCCTGGTGTGTCCAGGACGCGCGTTCCCAAGCCTGCACTTACTCTTGCTTTGTGTACCCTTCGATGCTCTCAAAGGACCTGTAAAAGGCCCAATGTTAGCTCAAGACTTAAATTCAAAAGACAGAACCAATCACTTTCATTCATGTAACACTTCACCAATTTGCACTATGACTTTTGGACACAACTCTAGAGATCCCTGAATTTTGTTCCCCCTAGGTATGGTCAACTTAAAAATACCCTATCTAATATTCCTAATAATTGTACTCCCCGCGAGCTTTCCAACAAAACAAAAATCACGGCAAACGGATTTCGTATGAGAAAGTTATGACCGTTCAGGGTTCTAGGGTTAAGATAGGGTTCAAACAGGATCACTCTGCAACAGGTTTTCCCCAAGTTGTTTTCCTAAGGCCTCCTTATGTGCTCTAGAGTAAAATGTTTATGCCCAAAATTAGCCCAACTCTTCAATTAAAAAACCCTAAAAATTTGGCTAAAATTGGCTGTCAATCGCGATGGACAGGGCTGTCAATCGCGATGGACAGAGTATCAATCGCGATGGACAGGCGGTCAGTCAATCGCGATGGACATGCAATCAATCGCGATGGACAGGGGGTCAGTCAATCGCGATGGATAGGCAATCAATCGCGATGGACAGGAGTCAGTCAATCGCGATGGACAGGGTTCAGTCAATCGCGATGGACAGGCAATCAATCGCGATGGATAGGGGGTCAGTCAATCGCGATGGACAGGCGTCAGTCAATCGCGATGGACAGGGTTCAGTCAATCGCGATGGACAGGCAGTCAGTCGCGATGGACAGGCAGTCAGTCGCGATGGACAGAGCTGTCAATCGCGATGGACAAAGTTGTCAATCGCGATGGACTGAAATTTTGCAAAATTTTCAAAACTTTTTGTGGAAATGTGGTGTGCAGGGTCTCTAGTCCACTGTGGTGCACTCAGATTTACCAAAAGGTGAAAATTTTTGTCAATCGCGATCGACAGGAGTCGGCGACTGCGAGACAGTTCTGCACATTTCCGTACCTGCGCGACGTACTCGAGGGGATGATGTTGTTGAAACCTACAAGAAACTCCAAAAGCATGCAGAAAATAGCACACAACAGTTCGCTCTCTCGCTCTCTCTCACAAGTGAAATGAGGGAAATGAGGTGGAGAAGGTGATATAATCAAAAAACTGAAATTTTTGCGATGATGGAAGTGGAGGTGGAAGATGGTGATGATGATGATGGTGATGATGGTGGTAAGGTAAGAAAGAGAAAAATAGGAAAAGTAGAGAAATTACCTACAACGCCAACGTCTCTAATCTACGTCTTACCATCACACGCTCGTCCTCAAAGCTCGATCCCCGGCAACGGCGCCAAAATTTGGTGTAGCTCAGTGATGAGTAGCACCTCCTTTAATGTCAATCCGGGAAGACGTGAGGATGGTATGAAGACCTCGAGCAAGTGGCGGCACAAGTGCGTGAGTGAGAAGCACACAAACATGCACACACATACACACACACGCGCACACACGGCAAGACAAAGCGTGAGAAGCAATGGAGTTCTTAGATTACTTTCAAAAAACTCTTACAAGTTCATTCCAATTACAATCTACCCTAAAAAATGAGCTCTCTAGCTCTTTTTATAGTTTTTGACTAGGTTTTGGCCCTGTGCAGACCTAGTGTCCGGCCTAGTTAAAAATTAGGTTCCAGGGCCAATTTGAGGGCTTAAACGGAGTCTAAAAATTATGAAAATTGATATGTAGGTACTTCTAAGGCTCCTCAAGCTCAAGGACTCCTTGGCTTGCACAAAATGGAGCTACAAAAATATGAAATGGTATTTACAATGATTGTTAGTGATAAGAATCACTGTTATAAAGATGTTGATTTGGAAAAATTTGAAGGGCCTATCTGCTAGATTTGCATCGACTGCTTTGTCTACTTACTCCTTCACCTCACTCTGACTCTCTCCACTGGCTTCCTTGTCTAGTCAGTCCTTGGGTGCCCATACTGCTCTCAACACAACACTATTAAGGTATAATTTTCAATTTTCTATCTATTTATATATATATGCATATATATATATATATATATATATATATATATATATATATATATATATATATATATATATATATATATATATATATATATATATATATATATATATATATATATATATATATATATATATATATATATATATATATATATATACATATGAAAGTATACACACATATAAACATACACACATACACATGTTATGAGAGTAAGGTCAAATTATACATACCTGTATCGAATGAAGATGTTTTTTCCATCTAGCCTTTAGAATTGTCCACCCAACCTTTAGAATCTTCTTGACATATATGTTTCTCCTATTTTACTCGACCTAATACCTGTGTTGCTAATTCTTTTTAATACAAATATTAAGTATCAGTTACCATGGAAGGTATTAAGTCATATGTAAAATGGGAGGAGTAAATTTAGCTTGAAGATTTTGAAGCATGGAAAAATAATTTTAAAGGATGGGTGGACAAAAAGTGTCCATTCAATGCACGTTTTTATTCTTACTTTAGATAAGGTAAGAACAAGAACTTGAATTGAATGGACACTTTTTGTCTGCCCATCTTTTAAAACTATTAATGCATCTTTCAAAATATTCGCAAAAAATTTAATCCTCACATTTTACATATGACGTAATACCTTCATTGGTAACTGATACTTAATATCTGTAAACAACTTAGCAAGATAGGTAATAGATTGACTATAAAATGGAAAACCGCCAGACGATTCAATGGTCTAGATATGAAAATCTACAAACCACAATATGCAAAAAACAATTAAAAACAAAATCAAATATATAGAGCTACACATGCATACATACATATACATACATATATACACATTCATACATACATACGCATACATACATACATACATACATACACATGTATACACACATACATATACATATATGCATACATGTACGCATACGGATATATACATACATATACACCTATAAAACACATATACATACATATACACATACACATATGTATACGCATGCACATGCATATACACATCCACATACACATACACATAAGCATACACATATATAAAATTATATGCATATATAAATGTATATTTATTTGTTTACTTTTTCTAATATATCTTTTTTTGATGAACTTACAAGTTATTATCTGAAAAGTTTTTACCAAGTCAAAATATTCTTCCTATCTCACATGATGATCAATGTATACATGCATGTCCTAACAATTGTACTTTATATAGAGGTGAATATGTAGACTCTTTGACATGTCCCAAACGTCAATCTCCTCGATATAAGGGCGAAGAAGGTAAAATCCCAAAAAAGGTATTGAGACATTTTCCTTTTGACATGGGGACATGATCATAAAAGTATTGATGGAATAATCAGAATTGCTCATAATAGTGTTGCTTTTTAGCATATTGACTCTACATGGCTTGAATTTGCACAAAATCCATAGAATCTAAAGTTAGGAGTTGCATTAGATGGGGTTAATCAATTCTCGGGGAAATCCAATAAATGGTCAACATGGCCAATGGTAGTCATAAACTACAATCTTCTGCCATATCTTAGCATTAAAAAGGAACATTTAATGCTTTCACTTTTAATCTGAGGCAAAAGACAAGTTAAAGATATGAATATATATCTTGCTCCTCTGATTGAGGATCTCCAAGAGTTATGGAGAGGTATTAATGTCATTGATATATCAAAAAGCATCAATGAAAGACATATTATGTTTTGTGGTATTGTAGCTTGGACTATTCACGACTTTCCACGATATGGTGTTTGTTTAGGTATTGATGTAATTTTTTTTCAATATGCATGTAAATAAATATGATTTAATCTAATTATATTTTTATCATTTTCATGATGCAGGAATATCTACTAAGGGTTATAAAGCTTGTCCATATTGTGGTGATTGGTTGAGATCAATCTATAGTAAGAATCTCAACAAAAATATTTATCTTCGACATCGACGATTCTTGCCTGATGATCATCCATTAATATCTAAAAGAGAAGCTATACATTTTAATGGAAATCTTGAAATATGCATGTGTATTATGTATGCATATGTGTGTGTCTGTATGCATGTAAGTATGTATGTATGCATATGTATATGCATTATGTATGCATATGTATGCATGTATGTGTATGTGTGTGTATGTCTCTCTATGTGTGTGTATGTGTGTGTATGTGTGTGTGTGTGTCTATGTGTGTGTGTGTATGTGTCTATGATTGTGTATGCATGTGTATGCATGTAAGCATGTATGTATGCATATGCATGTGCATTATGTATGCATATGCATGTGTGTGTGTATGTGTGTGTATCTATATATATGTGTCTATATGCATGCATGTGTGTGTGTGTAACTGTGTGTGGATGTGTGTGTGTGTGCAAGTGTGTGTGTGTCTATGTGTGTGTGTGTATATTTGTGTGTATGTGTATGTGTGTGTGTGTCTGTGTGTATGTGTGTGTGTCTATGTCTGTATAAATGTGTGGATCTATATATATGTGTAGGTGTGCATGTGTATGTGTGTGTGTAAATGTGTATGGATGTGTGTGTGTAAGTGTGTATGTGTCTATGAGTGTGTATGTGTTTATGTGTGTGTATGTGTCTATGTGTGTGTATGTGTCTATGTGTGTGTATGTGTCTGTCTGTGTATGCATGTATCTATGCATATGCATGTGCATTATGTATGCATGTGTGTGTATGCATTATGTATGCATTATGTATGCATTATGTATGCATATGTGTGTTTGCATTAAGTATGTGTATGTATGCATGTGCATTATGTATGCATATGTGTGTGTATGTCTCTCTATGTGTGTGTATT
>CM035415.1:173196250-173211250 GCA_020310875.1 Ceratopteris richardii
GGAATATTTCTAATCAGCCACTACCCCTCACTAATGACATGCAAAGCACTATTGGCATCTTCAAAAATAAAAACAGAAAATAATTGTTAGGGCAATATTGGATATGCTTAACTAAAACTCCTCTAGGTTCCCAATGAGTTTTCAACCAACCTTTGAGCACTTCTTGAGGTGGCCTTGGGCCATGACATAAACCAATCACTACCCTGTTAGTTAAGTGGTCCTGCCAGCTATCAAGAGAGCATTTGTCAATAATGAGCACATCATTCTCATCTTCACTGCGAGCACTATCCAGACAGGGTTTATGCGGATTGTCTGCCATTATAGATTTACCTTTCTCAGATAGCGGGAGGGATTCCGAGTTACCTGCATGTTCCTTAAAGGAAAAGAGAGCACTTGGATGATTTTTGCTTTGTCGAATGGAGTCGGCATACATTTTGGGGGGAGAGAGCGGAGCATCGGGACTCTTTTTTGCAACTTTCTTAGGTTCTGAGAGTAAATGCCTTGCTTGAAGCTTGGCATGTGTAGCTCTATCTTCAGCCAAAGAAGGGAAACCTACACCAAGGCTTGGTGCCGCAATCTGTTGAGGAGAAGATAGACCACTTTTTGATAATCGAGCAACAATATTACTTTCGAAGGAGGTAAGACCATTGCGCAGTGCCTCGTGAAGCGCCATGCCAGGTGGTGTCCCCGCTAGGAAGGGGGGAAGGGGGGAGGAGCAAAGAGAGCACTCCGCAGAGGCGGAGCTAGGGTCATTTCGTCATCACAAATGGTGATTTTGGTGATGATAGCCCTTGCCTAAAGGGTTTCACGGATGCTTTCTTTGATTCACGAAAAATGAGCGATGGATCGATGCCCTTCACGTCTTGGACATCCAGTGCTTTGCAAGGGAATCCGTGCATGAATAGCATCGGTGCCAAGAAGTTCGCCAAAGTCACATGCAATAGCAGGAACTGAGTGGAATCTATCGACCTACCGTACAAAGGACTGGTAGGCGAACTCCTTTCCTTGGGTCACTATCCTCGACCTTTTGTCTAGCAGCATAACAGGAGATATACCTGTCTTGTTAGGAAATCTTCTGAATCTTGTCACACTTTCTCTTGCCGGCAACCATATCTCCGGGTTAATTCCCTTGGAGCTATCTTCATGCTATATGCTCAAGTCACTACATCTACGTAATAATAATCTTTCTCGACCTATATACGAGCCCACACATATTTTTAGGGTGCTCGAATGAATGTTCCTTCATCCAATTTGGAGTTTTGTAGAGGAACAACATCCTCTGCGAGTTCATTGTTGTTGAAGAAGAGGATGCAGAGAAACAGAGTAAGAAAATGATGGTCAAAAGTGTATGTATATTACTTCCATGTAATATACAAGTGATTTGAAGTCTTTATGTAGACTCTTGAAGTGCTCTAGAAATTCTACAAGTGAATTCTGAATTCAAATGAAGGCGGGATAGGTTGTTGAAGAGAATCAATTTACTTTCCTATAATCTAAGAAAAATGAAGATTTAATTTGATGCATTTTTAGTTCATTGATTGATTCATTGATTGTCAAGCTCAACCACCTCAAATTCATGGAATTGGATCTCTCTTTTTCTCCTTTTACATTTGTAAAGCTCTAGGCTTTTAGATTGGTAAATGATCGATAAACAATCTTTAGAAAAAATACAATCAATGAGCATAAATATAGAAACTCTTCCATAGATATTTTTCTGACATAATCCGAATGATAGATTTTTGATGTAGATTAAATCCACCTCAAGTATAGTGTCAGCTTGATATTCCCACAGTTGTCCCTCAAGCTAAAGTATGCTTGAGTCTTCATTCTCTAATAGGTTGAATAAGTGCCTGTTATGAATTATGGAATTAGTTGAACAAGGAATTGTTGGAGTGTTAATTTATCAATTTATTGATGTGTTTTTGTTGTCTTGATATAGCAGGATCATGAGGGAATGAAAGGTGTGAAAGGATGGACATGAATAATTCGATTTATATTTTTATATAGTTTATAAATAAACCCATGTAGAGGATTCTATTTCTAGAAAAAATTCTATTTTTAGAAAAAATTCTATTTTTAGAAAAAATTCTATTTTTAGAAATAGATCTATTTTAAGAAACAAGTCTATTTTAAGAAATAGTTTTATTTTTAGAAACAGTTATATTTTTAGAAAGAGTTAGTAAAAGTAGTGGTGAGGAAAAGAATCCATGTAGACCATGATTTCTCTTAATAAAAGCAAAGGCTCTCCACAAAAGAGACCAACGTTTACTTTCATGCATGCTTTTCGAAGTTTCTCTCATGTAACTAGTTTTTTTGGCATAATGAAAAATCCTATAAATACATGCAGTCTGTGGACTATGGGAATAGAGTGCATTGAGGGAGATTGCACCCAATATTGCATTATGTTTGCCATTAGCCAATATGTACACACACGCACCATGAAATGCTGAGGATTAAAGATTTGATTATCCAGCTCGAGAAGATTATAGGAAAGAGAGAGACTCAAAGAGATAAATTTCTTGAAGATCTTGCAAATCTGCTCTAGTCATCAAGTTCAAAGCTATGCAGGCTCAAATCCTCACCTTCCTTTCTATGGAATGAGAAAATCTATCCTTATCCACTTGGAGAACCGGCCAATCTACCTTACGCTATTGATGCTCATCTTCTTGCTCGCTTTTGAGTAAGCAATAATCAACATTGCAGAGAGACAAGAGGACATGAATGGTGATTTTGGTGATGATAGCACTTGCCTGAAGGGTTTCGTGGATTTGTTCTTTGATTCATAGCAAATGAGTGGTGGATTGATGCCCTTCGTGTCTTGGACATCCAGTGCTTTGCAAGGGAATCCCTGCATGAACAGCGCTTGTGCCAAGAAGCTCATCGACGTCACATGCAATAGCAAGAACCGAGTGGAAACTATCGACCTACCGTCTGATGGAAAACTCCCTTCCTCGGTGTCACTATGCTCCTTTCTTGCTAGCCTTAACCTTTCGTCTAATAACATAATAGGATATATATCTCTCTCCTTAGGGAACCTCTCAAATCTTTTCACGCTTTCTCTTACTCACAACCATATCTCCCGATTAATTCCCTTGGAGATATCTTCGTGCTTTATGCTCAAGTCACTCCATCTGCATAATAATAGTCCTTCGGGACCTATACGAGCCCTCATATTTTTAGGACTTTCCAATGTATTCCCACTCATCCAATTTGGAGCTTTGTAGAGAGAGCAACATCCTCTGCAAGTTCATTGTTGTTGAATCCAAGATCTTTGAACAATGTCTTCATCCACATAGCTTCTTGTGTAGCTATGGCAAGACCTCTATATTCAGCTTCAGTAGAAGAGAGAGCAACTGTGGGTTGCTTCTTGGATGACCATGAAATAAGCTTTGAACCTGCAAAGGTAAGATAACCTGAAGTGCTCCTTCTATCTTCCTTGGAGCCAGCCCAATCTGCATCAGAAAATAGCTTCAAACCTAAATCAGATACATAAGGATAGTAAAGTCCTTCATTTATGGTTCCTTTGAGATATTTGAGTATCCTTTTGGCAGCATCCATATGTGGTTTCCTTGGTGTGTGCATAAATTGGCTTAGCACACTCACACTGTAACATATATCTACTCTTGTCAATGTGGCATAGTTGAGACTACCCACTAGACTTTGATATGATGTGATGTCCTCTATGAGTTCACCTTCATGTGAGCTCAATTTGTGATTAACCTCCATTGGAGTACCTGCAATCTTACAATCTTGCATCTTGAATTTTGCCAACATGTCCTTAATGTACTTTCTTTGAGTGAGAAACAAACCATGATCTTTGTAGACAACTTCCAAACCTAGGAAGTAGGTAAGTGAACCCAAATCACTTATCTTGAACTCTTCTCTCATCTGATTTTTGATCTTCTTCATACCATCTGCATCATTTCCTGTCAATATAATATCATCTACATATACACATAGGTAGATGACCTCGGAATTACTCTTTTTAATAAAGAGTGAAGGATCTGCTTTGCTTGGTTGAAAGCCTTTGTCCTGCAAGAATGAAACAAGCCTGAAATTCCAAGCTCTTGGAGCTTGCTTGAGACCATACAATGCTTTGTTAAGTTTACACACATAATCAGGATAAACTTGACTCTCAAAACCAGGTGGTTGTGCCATATATACCTCTTCTGTTATCCAACCATTCAAGAATGCATTCTTCACATCTAGTTGAAGTATCTTCCAATTCTTGGAAGAGGCAATACTAAGCAAAAGCCTAATAGTAGGCATCTTTGCCACAGGAGAGAAAGTCTCCTCATAATCAATTCCCTGAGTTTGTGCAAAGCCTTTTGCCACAAGCCTTGCCTTATACCTGTTAATGGAACCATCAGAATTCTTCTTGAGTTTATAGACCCATCTTGAGCCTATTACCTTCATGGATGAAGTCTTGGGCACCAAATCCCAAGTGTTGTTTTCCTCGAGTGCTTCAATCTCTTCCTTCATTGCATGCTTCCATTCTGTTTTTGCTTTGGCCTCTTCAAATGATGATGGCTCCTCTTGGTTTATGTCCTGTGCTATGTAGATAGAATGTTTAGTTACTAATGAGGTGTCAAACCCATACCTTTCTGGTTTTTTCTTTTCCCTCATAGATCTTCTTAGGCCATGATGTGATGATTCTGCCTCATGTCCAAGTTCTTGCAATTTTGCTTTACCTTTAGACTTCCATGCTTTGATCTTTTCCATCTGACATTCTTCATCATCCTCTGAGGTGTCTTGTTCTTCAATCTTTGATTGTTCTCTACCAAGCTTTGGAAAATCTTCTTCAAGATCATATGGTAAATTGATCTTCCTGCATGAATCTTCATACCATGAATTGTTCTCATCAAAAACTACATCTCTGCTTACCAAGAATCCTTTGTTGGTAGGGTTGTATAACTTGTAGCCCTTTTGATTGTTGTCATATCCAATAAATACACACCTTTCTGCTTTTGGATCCATCTTGCCTCTAACCTGTGAAGGAACATGAGCAAAAGCAATACATCCAAAAATTTTACAATGATCTAAGCTTGGTCTTCTTCCATTCCAAGCCTCATATGGAGTCATTCCATCAAGGGATTTTGAAGGCAACCTGTTAATCAAGTAAGTGGCTGTAGATACAGCCTCAACCCATAAGTAATTAGGTAAATGCTTTTCATTTAACATAGACCTTGCAGCTTCAACAATTGTCCTATTCCTCCTTTCTGCCACTCCATTTTGCTCAGGAGTGTACCTTGTAGTTACCTCTCTTTTGATTCCTCTTTCTTGAAGAAAAGAATCAAAATCATGGGAGAAGTATTCTCCCCCTCCATCTGACCTTAGCCTTTTTAGTGATTTACCTGTTTGATTCTCCACAAGAGCCAAATATCTTTTGAAACATGAAAAAACTTCATCTTTGTGTTTCATAAAGAATAGGATAGTCCATCTGCTGCAATCATCAATAAAGGAAACATAATACCTTGATCCTGATATTGAAGCTTCCTTGCTTGGTCCCCATACATCTGTATGAACCAACTCCAAGAGATCTCCATGCATATAACCTTTCTTCATGAATGGTAACCTGTGAGACTTTCCAAACTAACATGCACTACACTTATAAATCATATGTTGTTTTGACAAGTTAGGGAGTCCAAGTACACTTTGGTCCCTGCAAATTTGCTTTAATGACCTTTCACCAATATGTGCTAACCTTTTGTGCCATACTTCCAATTCTGTGAGTGTCTGACTACCATAATTAAAGAGAGCAATGTTTCTAGTGTCCTGTAATTCAAATGTGAACAATCTACCTGTCTTTTCACCTTTTGCAATTCTTCTGAATCCTTGACTTGGATCTTCAACAAATGCTCCTGCTTTTGTGAACCTGACTTGCAACCCTTTCTCTACTATCTGCCCAACACTTATCAAATTCTTTGTAATGGTAGTGACATAGAGTACCTTACTGAGTAGGTTGATGTTTCCATCAGGTGCTTTGACATTGCCTATTTTCTCCACAGGATGTTTTGTATCATCTCCTGTTTGTACCTCATGCTTATTCCTTGGATCTTCTAAATCTGATAGGAGTGCCACATTTCCTGCCACATGATTTGAACAACCTGAATCTATGTAGAAAATATGCTCATCAGATTTACCTTGTGGCATAGCCATGTTCATGATCAATAATGAATCCTCTTTGTTTGAGTCTTCTGTGTAGTTATTGTAGTCTCTCCTTCCTTTGTAGCCTCCTTGATAGTTTGAATGATTGTAGTTGTTGTAGTTGCCATGGTAGTTGTTGAACCTTCCTCTTGAGTAGCCATAACTTCCTCTATTGTATCCTCTGCCTCTTTGATTCCTGGAATTCCTAAAGCAATTTTCAGTTGTATGATTAGTTAATCCACAAATAGAACATGAGTTGGAGTCTTGGGATCTCCCCCTGCCTTGTCTACCTCCTCTTCCTCTACCTCTGCCATGTCTTCCTCTACCTGCATAGTTAGCTTGATATGTACCTGCTTCATCATCCACTTTCTTTGCCTTTCCTTTGTTATCTTTAGACTTGCTTTTATCCGTGTATAAAGCTGAAGATTGATTACCTTTAGAGCTTTCTCCATTTTTGATAAGCTTTGCCTCTTGAGTAAGTAATTGTCCAATGAGTGTGTTGAAATCAGGTACATGCATGTCCATGTACAAATCCATAGCTGTGGTGAATGCTTCCCACTTGTCATCTGCCTTCAAGCCATTGATGACCTGCCTTACAATTTGCTCTTCATCTATTACCTCTCCAATGCTTCCCAACTGATCCGCTATGTCCTTGAGCTTTGTGACAAAATCAGTCACATTTTGTTTGGGAGCCTTCTTGAGAGTTGTGAACTCCAGCCATAGTTGATGCTTCCTGGCTTTGGTACTTGAAGAAAAGAAAGCTTCAAGTGCATCCCACACTTCCTGAGATGTCTTACAGCTTCTAATGTGAGGCAACAAAAAATCTGAGATAGAGTTGAGGAGATAAGACCTTGCAAGTGCATCCTTGGAGCACCATGTGCTCAATCTTTCTTGCTCTTCTTGTGTTGGTTGACTTTTGTTCCTGAAACTTGGCATAACTTCATCTCCAGCCACATAACCATATAAACTTCTACCTTGGAGATAAGCTTCCATTCTTAATGACCAAGCTGAGTAGTTACCTCTATCCAATTTGTCAATTGATGAAGGAAATCCATCTGCCATGTTGTCCAACCTTGCTCTGATACCACTGTGAAGAGATGGATAGGTATGTGTTGAAGATGAAGAGGTGTTGCAAAATCTTTGCTCTACACCAGCCAAATGAACTCCAGGAGTAGATGGTGGGCCCTTTTAGCTTGCCAATGGATGTATTAGACACCCTATGTACCTTGGAAGATCACTCTCAAAAAGATAGATCAAAACAGATAAGTTGGAGTTAGCTCAGAGGTGAAAACTTGCTATTCTTGGTTGATACACCTGTCCAGTGTTTTACATAATTCTCTGAGCACAGCAGCAATTAGATTAATTCCTCTTGGGGAAGGCTAGGTAGCTTAAAGAGCTAACTTTAGAGAGTAATCTCATCAAAAATAACAAACCACACACTGAGAATGACTTTTAACAAATGATGACATCATCCCGATTTTCACGGGCTGCTACAGAAATAGACCAGTGAGCAGAAAAAGTAACATAACTCAAGATGTAAGAATCCAATGATCATGAAAATTTATATGCTTATACTAAACAATAAGCGAAATCCAACAAGCTTTAAATCACTGAATTTGGATGAGTAACCACTGAGAAATGACTCTGACAAGATGACTGAAAAAGTCGGGTACCTGACAGAGAAGTGAAGATGAACATACCCTGTTGACTTCAAATGAACATAACTGAAGATTCCAACATGCAAATGACATGAAAATTTGTGAGCATATAGTAGACTTATAGAGCTAACTTTACCAAGTTAAATCACTGAAAATGATGAACCAAGTGCAGAGAAACAATCTCTGCAAGCTGACTGAGAAAAACTGAAGTAATGGCAGTGAGTAGTACACATCACAAGAACATGGAAAGATGACCTCAGATAATCATAAAAATGAAAGTATATTTCTTGTACAATACAATGAATTACTGATACATATGTGTGCCTTGTAATCACACCTTGATATGGCATAAAGCTCAGCTCTTGGAGGTCTTCACATAGGTCTCTCTAGCCACGACTAAAACTGCCATCTATTTATAGTTGAGTTTGGGAGGCTAACTTCCCTCAATCACTCTCCAATCAATCAATGATTGATTTGATTCTCTACCTACCACAAATCACGAATTCGTGGCTCCTCTTTCCATTCTTGATCATGTGGGCTCAACCACTTAAGATTCTCTTACTTTTACATTAAGTAAACTCTTCAAAAGTTACAAGAGGTAGTTCACAAGTGAACTTTACATAGTCTTCATTTTGAAGCTTCTTTAATGACTTTGTGAGACTCAAGCCAATACTTAGGCTTGTCATAGACTTGCTCCAACAAAAACTACAAACAGTAGTAAATGCCCATTCTTCATCCTATACAAGATTAGCAAACTCTATTTTTGATGCAAAGGCCTCTCCAACAACAATTCCACCCTCTTTCTTCTTTGCCTCTTTATCAATTAGTTTTGGACAGCTCTTACTAGCATGATCATTTGCTTTACAGTATCTACAAAACAATTTCTACTTTTCTAATTTCTTCTCATCTTTGTTTTCCTTCTTCGAATGTGCAGCATTTGCAGATTTCTACTTACTAGTAGAAGAGCTCCATTTTCCTTTGCCCTTCTAACTAGCCAAGAAAGCTTGATTTGCAACATGCAAAATAGACTTGTTTTGCCTAGACTGGTCTTCCTGCAACAAAACAAAAGCTAACTCTTCAAATGTTAAGGCATTTGGATTGCCTTTCATCATCACACGAAGATTAGAGGCAAAACTCTAATATGACTTGGGAAGACCATTCAGAACAGTCTGCACAAGTGAATTGTCAGGAAGGACTTCATTGGTAGAAATCAATTGTTCCTTCAAACGCTTGATCTTCGTGAGAAAACTATCCATAGAATCACTTTCATTCATGTGTTCACTCTCCAACTATTGTCAGAGGTAAGCAACATGAGCATCATTCCTAGCCTGGTACAATGTGGTAAGCGTATCCCAAGCATCCTTAGTTGTTCTCCAAGAGAAAATGTGAGGAATAATGGCAGGTTTGATAGAGAAAGCTATCAATGCATGTACTTGAGCATCTCTACCATCCCAACAAATTTGCTCTACAATAGCTGCAGCAGAAACACTTTCATGGACAAAGGAAACCATCTTGAATCTCAGATTCCATGTGAATCCTATATCTCATGATTGGTTCAGAATTTGGGGAAACTAATGCTTCATTGCGTCCAGAACGTGACAAAACCCTAAGATCGACTATCTTCGAGCTTCGAACATCCAGAGACCATGCTTCAAATTGATGTTCATAGATGAAATCATCAATTTGTAACCGCCCTAGAACCTCCCTTGGAAAACCTATATAAGGAGGAGTTGGCCACATTCATAATCAGTCTTGCCAATACCAGTCTTGGGAGCTCAAGGAGTCATGACCGCCAAGTAAGTACTCTCCAAGTTCCACTTCCTGTTCTTGTCTTGTTCTTTGTTCCAGTCCTATCTAGTCTTGTATCTTGGACATCTTGTCTTGTCCTCTTGTAATCTTGTAGTACGAGATCTGGTCGAGTTCTTTCTTATATCTAGTTCATCTCCCAAAAGGGAGTTCTTGTAATCTAAAGATCTTGTTTCATACTTATGATTCGGGGTTGTGGGATCTCCTATATCATCTCTAGTCGAGTTGTTCATACCTATCAGTCCCGGGTTATGGGACATCTTGTATCAGTCACGTATTCTTGTATCATTTCCCCTTCGTGGGTGATCTTGTAATCAGAAGTGTATTTTCGAAATCGAGTCTACTGTAGTGAGAGAGCACAATCTAGTGCTCCCTTGACATTTTGGCAAGACTAGCTTCTATCCAAGACCAAGCATCATGGAGAACGCTTATGAACAGATTATAGCATCACTTCAGTCTCCAACAACAAGTTGAGGACCTAACTCATCGACGTACACAAGTCGAGATGGGACATCAAGTGCATGTTGGTGTACTTCTCCAAGAATTACAAGAACGAATCGGGAGTCGAAGAAAATCAAGGGCGTATTCAAGTAAATCAACGACCTAGTGCATCATTTATGAAGGAACCCAAGATTTGCATGCCAGAAAAGTTCGATGGGGATTGCACAAAGTTTCATGGATTTCTCCAGCAAGTTAAATTGTACATCTGTATGCAACCTGATAGATACCCTGATGAGGCATCCAAGGTTGGGTTTATTGGAACCTTGCTCTGTGGTGAAGCATTATCATGGTTTCCCCCAAACTTGGAGAAGAACATGGCAGTACTTTAGGACTATGAGGGGTTTCTTCGAGAACTCTCTACCACATTTGGAGATGCACACACAAGTCGAGTAGCAGAAGCAAAACTTTGGAAGTTACGTCAAGGTAACCGCCTTGCCTCTACCTATGCATCTGAGTTTAGGCAGTTGATATGTGATTTCACTTGACTTGAAGATTATTTCATAAGCCAATTTAGATGGGGTTTAAGAGATGATGTGAAGGACCTTT
The DNA here is from genome assembly GCA_020310875.1 of Ceratopteris richardii. Lineage (NCBI taxonomy): Eukaryota > Viridiplantae > Streptophyta > Polypodiopsida > Polypodiales > Pteridaceae > Ceratopteris > Ceratopteris richardii. The sequence goes on from CM035415.1 coordinate 173,206,909, forward strand.
TGCTTACGATGCCAGAGGTTAAAACATTGAATGAATATAACATGCAAGCTATTCAATGTGATAACCGACTTTTCGAAAGGAAACAGGAAAAACAAGTAGAAGGTAGAACTCGCCAATGGAAACCTTTCCAGCCCGCCACTAAAAATGAGTCTATGCCTGAACCTATGCAAATAGATGTAACACGGTTTCAATCTCTAACATTAGAAGAGAAATAGAGAAGGAGAATTAATAAGTTATGTCTCTATTGCGGAAACCCTGGACATATTGCAATTAATTGTCCGAACAAGAGAACAAACTCCAGAGTCGCAGCCACCCTTGTTGAGCAGGGAAACGAGAAAGTCCAGTTGTAAAAGAGACCCTGCAGCTGGACCATGATATAAGAAAGGGTCTCATAATTCCAACTACACTTGTATTGTATCAGATAAAGGAATTTTTTTGGACCCTAAGAAGATTCAGACAATCCTTGATTGGCAACCATCTTCATATGTTCAAGATGTACAATGTTTTCTAGGGTTTGCCAACTTCTATAGGATATTCATCAAAGATTACTCCAAGATAGTGACACCTCTTACCAAGTTTACATGGAACTCCAAATTCTCATGGACCGAAGAAGCAAAAAAAGCATTTCAGACCTTGAAATCAGCATTCACTACTGCTCCAATTCTAGTTCATCCTGATTCTACTAAGCCCTTCTTCCTAGAGACAGATGCATCACAATTTGCCCTAGGGGGCATTCTCTCACAATATGGAGATGATGGACACCTACATCCAGTTGCATACAATTCAAGAAACTTTTCTCCTCCAGAAATTAATTATGAAATTCATGATAAAGAACTTCTTGCCATAGTGGATGCGTTTGATACTTGGCGTCACCACCAAGAAGAAGCAGCTCATAAAGTTATCGTGTATACAGATCACAAGAACCTAGAGTATTTTATGACCACCCGCATCCTCAACAGAAGGCAATCTCGATGGAGTAACTTTTTATCCAGATTCGACTTTGTCATCACATATCGTCTAGGACAGCAACAGTGTCAGTCAGACTCAAGGAGTCGTGACCGCCAAGTAAGTACTCTCCAAGTTCCAGTTTCTGTTCTTGTCTTGTTCCTTGTTCCAGTCTTGTCTAGTCTTGTATCTTGGACATCTTGTCTTGTCCTCTTGTAATCTCGTAGTATGAGATCTTGTCAAGTTCTTTCTTGTATCTAGTTCATCTGCAAGAAGGGAGTTCTTGTAATCTGGAGATCTTGTTTCATACTTACGATTCTGGGTTGTGGGATCTCCTATATTATCTCTAGTCAACTTGTTCACACCTATCAGTCCTGGGTTGTGGGACATCTTGTATTAGTCACATATTCTTGTATCATTTCCCCTTCGTGGGTGATCTTGTAATCAGAAGTGTATTTCGGAAATCTTGTCTACTGTAGTCAGAGAGCACAATCTAGTGCTCCCCTGATAGAATCTATAGAACATCACGATCTTCGACACCTTCTACATCAGCTTCAATACTTGTAGTTATAACAACTATAGGTATGATAGGATGTTTTTCAACACCCTACACAATGTTCCACAGTCCGTTCACAACCAATACATGTCGCATCATATAAGCCCATAACGGGTAGTTGGTACCATCCAACTTATCCTCAACAACCTACATACGGAATACATGAGTGCTTTCTAGTGACTAAAATACCTTGATGTAAAAAATTTACTATATCTCAAAAATTTGAACACAATTACCTAGACGAATTCTACTAATCGTGTAGTAGACTTCGAGACACTTATACTGGGGAAGTGAAACTGGTATATACCTTTGGCAGAAAAGGACAAAATAGCCTAGACAAGCACTACAATAGTGCGTTCGAAGGTAAAAATGAGCTCAGATCGTGTTTTTGGCACCAAATATAACATCTTGAGTATGCTCACCAAAATTCGTGCGATTCTAAGACTGCAAATGGAGAGGTGTTGATGATGCCCTAGATGAAGCGGCGACCTGCTATGATACCAATTGTTGCAGTTAGACGCCTAGGGAAACATGCAAACAACACAAAGAAGAAGAAGAAGCTTGGAGCACAACACACAATATGGAATGTATAACCACTAGAATGTACAAAGATAAGTGGCCCATCAGGGCAATAGGCGTGTATACAAGCCAGGGGAAAAACCCTCCTAAAGAGGGAAAAGAGTGCCCCGGTAGTCCTAGAGTGTCCACACAATTACTACCTAAATATATCAACAAGAGCTTGTTCTTATGTAACATTGACGAATTCATGTCTTCTCCATTCTAGTGTCTGTGGTACTTTCAAAGTTGGAATTAAGAATTCCATAGGACGGACAAGATTTTGGCCAAACACCATATAAAATGGTATTGTTCAAATATTGGTTTTATAAGAAAATGAATAAAAACATAGAGCATGATGTAGTTGCTTATCCCAAGCTGATCTTTTATGGTTTACTATCTTTCATAGAATGCTACATAGCACTTTATCTGCACTCTCACCTAGACCATTTGTTTGGGGTTGATATGGAGTTGAGATTTTATGAATTACTAAATATTCCCTCAACAAAATCTATAACCTCATTGAAGAAATTAGTACCCCTATCACTTACAACCTCAACGGACAAGTCAAGTCTCACAACAATATTTTCAAATAGAAGTATAAGTATTTCTAGAAGGAGGTGAAATTGGTCCAATGAAATCTATTCCCCATTTGGAAAAAGCTCTAGAATGCATTATTTATCAAGGGGCATTTCATCTTTTTTAATTTTCTTCTTTGTTCTTTGGCATATATCACATCTTTTTAGAAATAACTCTTCATCTTGATGAAGAGTAAGCCACCACAACCGAGCATATATTATTAATTTCACAGCCTTATCAACTAAAAAGTGTCTTCATGCTACGTTGGCATGTGCCTTTGGATTGTATTTCATCATGAAACAAGGAATGGAGGAGAAACTCTAATATGAATTAGAAGATTGTTAAAAACAATCTGCACACATGAACTATCTTGAAATACTTCATAAAAAAAAAATAAACTACTTACTTAAATCTTTGATCTTTGTCAAAAAGCTATCCATGAATTCTTCTTCATTCATATGCTCACTCTCTAGCTATTTTCTGAGATAAGCAACATGGGCCTCATTTCTTGCCTGATATAAAGCTATAAGTGTATCCCAATCATCCTTTACTCTCTTGCAAGAGTGAATGTGAGGGATAATGGCACATTTGATGGACAAATCTATCCATGCATGTGGCTTGGCATCTCTAACATCCCAAGGAAGTTGCTCTATAGTAGGTTTAGTAGGAACCAAAACACAAACGAGATTTTGAAGATCATCATCTTGAGCACCATCTATATCACCTTCAATAACTATATTTGCAAGTGTAGTAGGATGTTTTTCAACACTCTACAGAATATTCCATATCCATTTTGCTACAAATACATGACACATCATATATGCCCACAATGGGTAATAAGTACCATCCAACTCATCCTAGGAAACCAACATAGAAGATACATAATTGGTTTCAACTTTGTGGCTAGTAGCCAAATAACCTAATCTAGAAAAATGAGTGTATCTCAAAAAGTTGAACAAAAACACCCTCTCGATCTCTGCTATACCTATAGCACACTTTTAGGTGCTTGTACTAGCAAGCTGAAACTTGTATATATATCTGGCACAACAGTATAAAATCTCCTGCATAATCACTATAATAGTGGGTTCAAAGGTGAAAAGAAGCTTAGATAAAAATTTTTATGCCACAAGGCAAAGCTATTTTGAACTCCTAGCCAGCCCAATTATGCTCATAAATTTTGTTGCGATTTTGAAACCATGTGTCGACAATGCCCTAGATGAAGTGCCGACCTGCTTTGATACTAATTGGTGGAGCTCTAGGTTTGTGGAAGCACACAAAAAACACAAGGAATAAGAAGAAGATTGGAGCACAACACAATACATAATGTAATCCCAATTGACTGTACAAAGACAACTGACCCGTTACAGAGTATATACAAGCTGAGGAAAGAAAAACTCCTCAAGAGGCAAAGTGCCCTGGAGGTCCTAAGTTTTTTTACACACGTCACTATGGAAATATAACAACAATCACTTTACTATGAAAACTTTCTCTCTCTTTATCTTTGTTTTTTTAAGTTCAAGCATTGCACTATTTCTTCACTCCATGATGGATTTTTGTGAACAAAAACAAAGTCTCACGATAAAAAGAATCTTGGTTTTTACATTGTTGGCATTGTTCAATGAAGTAATGGACATCCTTGCTTTGGGTAGGGCAATATACACCTAATTTGTGTAGACTTACTAATGTCTAAAACTTAGAGGCGTATAT
>CM035415.1:173216250-173261250 GCA_020310875.1 Ceratopteris richardii
AGATCTAGAGAAATAGAGAGGTGTGCACAAACTCGAGAGTAGCAGACTTTGGTTCAAAACGCGAGCAAATGTCGAATTTTTGCTCTCGGGTTCTGGTTAAAACATTGTGTTGGTATAAGCGTCAGTAACTTTGAGCAAGTTATCGACACGCATAATGGTGCTCATACTGACGCTTATACCGGTGCTACAGATTTTTAATGCACATACCGAATATTGCTTTTCGACGAGTATACCGATGATTAAATGACCGTCGGTATTGCCTCCATGGGTTTTCAAGCATTGCACTGAGGCATGACGGTTGGTATGCACAACGTCGGTATGCCCCTCATATGTTATGGTGCAAGGCACATCGAGTGATTATTAACCTTGCTTCAAAAAGGATATGTAATAGCCTTATCATTAGAAGATATGCAATTCAACACGTTCATGGTTAGCCAAAAAGAGGAAGCGCAATACACTATAGTGACCATAGAATTTAGTGAGATGATATCAGAGAATGTAGAGAAAAGCATTATAGGGCTCCTCCATAGGAGCAGGTTGAGCCAACAAATAGTCATTGTGCATGATAAAAAGATACTAATCGAGAAGGATGAATACATAGTCATTTCTTTAGAGTTCTTTGTTGGCTTCAACAGGGACTTGGATGTTCTCACGGCTTCTTTTCATTTGGATTTGCAAACAAGAGAGAGGTTATGTTGATTACCTTCTATGAGTGTCATCGGGACGTCTTTTCTATGTGAGGAGGTTTGGGTACGCATAGAGAACCGATTCCTAGCATGGTTATTAATATGTGCTTCTAAACAATAATGGTAAAAATCAACATTAGAAACATTAACAAAAGATTGAACAGGTTGGGGTCGAGGAGAATTCTTTTTAGTGACAACTCTAGTCCACCCTTCCTCTAACGGAGAAACCTCATCGGAATTGTAAGGGGTGGAATCTCCTTATCCATTGGAAAAAACATCTCCAAAAGGACTTCAAAAGATTTACCATTTTTTACAGCTTTTTTCCTAGGCCTCTAAGCCACTATACCCTTCGAGAGAGCTAGGTTGCCTCACTTGTGTGGGTGGGGAGCTCTGTTGTCAGCATTAGCCTCTTCGTCTTAGCATTTGGAGTTGAGATATTTTTGAGAAGAGGGCATTCTCTTTACGTGGTGACCATGTTGAGAATAGTTGTAGCAAGCATTAGGGATATTTCGGTAGGTTATCTTTTGCTCGTGTAAGTTCCTCCCATCATAGTCCTTATAAAACCTGAAGATTTAAGACGATAACTATTTCAACCAAGATTTGCGGATGCCATTTTGGGTTGATGCCACCCCGGGATTTTTCCCCTAAGACCTTTTCGATTAAAGATTGGAGATTATTAACCCACTGGTAATATTCAATACGTAAATCATGGATGCCTACCCATACAGGAACCCTAGAAGGTTTTGGGCCTTTAGGGTTGAAAGCCTCATGCCCTTTAAAGAAGGTAATTGGGGTATTTTTATGAGCCATTGCCCTTCAACAACGAACTATAGAGCACTATTAGAATCGTCCAAAAAGAACACGAAATAAATGGTAGTAATTGGGGTATTTTTATGAGCCATTGCTCTTCAACAACGAACTATAGAGCACTATTAGAATCGTCCAAAAAGAACAGGAAATAAATGGTAGGAAGATTTTGGGTTTTTTTCACGAAAAGCGCTAGGTGTTCCCAGTTATTTCGTTTCCAATTCTTGAGAAATTCCTCAGTTGGTCTCATGACAGAGACCGAAGGCCACCTTCTCATACAACTGGTTGTGCCAAGCATTCAAAGATGATCGATCTATCTATAACGAGCGTAGCTTCATCTTTAGTGGTAAGGTCAGAATCTACGACTTCCTCTTTTCCTTTGGAAACCGAAGCACCAGCAAGAATCGAGGTCTAAGCGCAGCTTCGAGCTTGAGCAACCAAAGGGTTGAACATGTAATTACAATCGAGGTCTTAAGCGCAGCTTCCAGCTTGAGCAACCAAAGGCTTCAACATGTAATTACCATTAGCTTTCGACATGTCGGCAAATGAAGTATTGGGACAGGCGACGAGTGATACAACTGAAGTCGTTGTTCACTTGACGAGCGCGGGCCATAGCCGCCCTTCAGGGCTTCATGAAGAGCCAAGCCCTCCCCGGAGAGAGGAGGTCGGACTCGGCACAGAGATGCGAGTAAAGCAGAGGGAGCCTAGGCTGCTACAGAGGAGCTTGTATCGCGGCACGGGGACGAACCCAAACGAGTTACGGGAGCAGAGCATCGGGAGCTGGAGAAGACCGAGAAACCCTAGTCGCATCTCACCTATATTCAGCTTCTCTTGGCCGCATGGTCATTGGTCAGAGGCAGAGGACTCAGGAGCCTAACCGTGGTTTTGTCGTCTTCGAGATAGTCAGCTGAGTCCCTCAGCAAATACCATAGGCTGTTTGATGGGTCCATTCATTTATTTTATATAAGATCCGTACATGAAGCCATCCTGATTCCCCCATCCCAGCGAGTTGTCGCAGCCTCGCAGGCCCACTTACTCTCTGTGCGATTAGCCATAGGCACATCACACATTTCGGATGTGCGTGCGCCGTGCACCATGAAATGCAGAGATTTGATAATCCAGCTCCAGAGGCAGCTGAATAGCTGATTATGGGGAAGAGAGAGACTCAAAGATGGAAAGTTCTGATGCTCCCGAAAATCTGAAAATCTGCTCTAGCCATCAACCTCAAAGCCACGCAGGCTGAAGTCCTCGCCTTCGTTTCTACAACAAAAGGAATGAGCAAATCCATCCTTATCCGCCTGGGGAACCGGCCAATCTGCCTTACGCTTTTGACGCTCGTCTTCCTGCTCGTCTTCGAGTGCAGCATAACAATCAACGCTGCGGAGGGGCAGGACGACACAAACGGTGATTCGGGTGAGGATAGCGCTTGCCTGAAGGGTTTCGTGGACGCTTTCTTTGATTCAGGACAAATGAGCGGTCGATCGACGCCCTTCGCGTCTTGGACATCCAGTGCTTTGCAAGGCAATCCCTGCATGAACAGCGCCGGTGCCAAGAAGCTCGCCGGCGTCACATGCAACAGCAGGAACCGAGTGGAATCTATCGACCTGCCGTCCGAAGGACTGGTAGGCGAACTCCCTTCCTCGGTGTCGCTATGCTCCTTTCTCGCTAACCTTGACCTTTCGTCTAACGGCATAACAGGAGATATACCTGTCTCGTTAGGGAACCTTCCGAATCTTGTCACGCTTTCTCTTGCTCACAACCAGATCTCCGGATTAATTCCCTTGGAGCTATCTTCATGCTATATGCTCAAGTCACTGGATCTGCGTAATAATAATCTTTCGGGACCTATACCAGCCCAGCTTGGTCTGCTGCCCCTTCTAGAGTTCAATGTTTCTTACAATAACCTCTCAGGTAGCATACCTTTCACTCTGTCAAACACTTCATCAGGCTCTCCTCGGTTCGGCGGCACTTCCTTTCTCCATAACCCTGGTCTCCACGGATATCCGCTCCCTGACGAAGGGTCCGAGTCTACGAAAGCATCCACCTCTCAAAAGAAGATAGACCATGCAATTTTTGGAATCACGATTCTGTTCACTGTCGGTGTAGCATGCTGTCTATTCCTTCTCTGCGCTTTGTATGCGGGCTATTGCAGGACCTGCAGGGAGCGAGGCATTGTTCGGAAAGATCTAGAACAGAACCGTTTATCTGCGAGTCGTTCCTCAGTAGACGATGGTGTGGATGGCTGGAAGGAAGTCCTGAGTCAGCTTTCACGATCGTCTTGATTAGGACTGCTTTCATTAGTCTCCGCATTCTCTTCATATGTGACACTACCACGGAAAATTTTTCAGAGAGTTCTCAGGCAAACTGCCTATCCTTGGATTGTATCTCTCCAAATAACATATTTTTCCATCATCGATGATCATTCCCGTTGATGTGTATACTTCAAATGTACATATTGTGACTTCTGTCTTGATGCAGGTTAGCTTATGTAGTGCGTTAGGATGATTGCTGCATGATTTAGCACAGAATGGTAATCGGCAAGCTGTGAATCGCCGTATCCCTTTCCGAATGCTCAGTTTTCTCATCACCAATCATTTTTATTTATCAACGAAAACCTTTCCAATCTACAGACTTAGAACTAGTAATCTAAGCGATGATTTGAATGTCATTTCGGCTTGCTGTGCAGAAAGTGAGTTCGAGGTTCTGCAGAACGATTGTGAATTTGACGCTGTTAATCCTGCTGCTACATTTCAGTCGTGTTAGTGAGTCTTCATCACTACAATATTGCGTTAAACTTGAGCTACTGCATAGCGCATCGCGAGCCTGAGGACGTTTATCCGCGGTCATCGGCCTTTCCTGGGTCGACCATTCCAGATCTCATGTGACATGGCCAGCTGCCACAGCTGGAAGAACGATACTGACCAAGACATAGCAAGACAATGAGAATGATAGGATGATACCGGCCAAAACATAGCTCTAAACCCAAACGACAGCTAGATTCGTTTTATACGTTCAGAGTATGTGTTTCTTTCCTATGCTCAATGAGAAATTTTAGGAAGGCGTTTATGTGCGTTCGACATTCTAAGGGAGTTTTCGGTTAGGTCTTTTCTTTGAGATTGGAAGTTCTAGTATACTTCCGATCCTCAGTATCTCATGTAGCACCTGCCATTCAACAATTTCAAGTCTATTTGGCTTGAATGACGGATTAGCGTTCAGATTTTCTGAAGGCCCAATTAGTTTGTGTTAAAAAAAATTATTCGGTTTAATCTGCTCCATATCATTTGGGAGGACGTGAGTTTTCATGTACATATGCAACTTCTGGCGAAGTCGCATAAAAGGAGAGGAAGAAAGAGAGAAGAAACAGAATAGATAAACTTAATTTCTGTACTAGCGTAAACATCTCTATGCAATGTTTACAATGAATAGGAACTGATATATGCTTTCAGTGCATGAATGCCATTCCATAGAATTTAGCTTGCTTTGCATTTCCTAAGTCATAGGTTACTACATTTTTCCTTTGGCTCGAGCATCTGGAAACACTTTGTGAAGTGTGCACCATTTTAATACCTTTCTGTTCAGTGGATTTTTTAATTTGATCGAATGTTGTGTCCAATGTGCATCTATAAGGTTTCCGTTATTTTTAGACATACTTCTATGATCGTTAAACTTCGAATTTTTTGTAGACCCCTCATTTTCTATCTAACTTTTATACTCTACGGTTTTGAGATTTTCCAATTTTCCTTTCGAACATGCAGCACATGGGATAGGATGTCCTATGTCCAACACAAGGGATGCGTGGCAGTGATTGCTTTGTACAACTGGATCACACATAGGAAGACAAACAGAATTAGGAGATCAAACAAATACCAGCTAGAATGTTTAGATGGATGCTGAGGAGTGTTTGGATCCTAGTGGCTTTAAATCTTTGGATATTGAAGGGATGCAACCTACTAACACACCAATTGCAGAAGAGACCCACAAATAGGGTGAAGAGAAGTAGGCTACAACAAAATTAGAGAAACTCTCCAATAGAGAACCTCTCCTAATGATAAGGCACCTCAATGTGCTTAATGCAAGCATGGAACATAGGGTTCCTCGCAACTGCCAATGCGTGACTGTCAATGAAGATGGTGGTGGCAGAAGACTGACCAACACCCAAATGAGCCATGAGGTGTGGGAGCCACTCACACTCAATAGTCCTTGTAAAAGATACTCTATACTGAGCCTCACAACTAGAAGTGGCCACAATAGGTTGCTTCTTTCACAACCAAGATATGCATGAACTACAAAGCATGAGGCAAAAATCAATGGTGGACACACGAGTATCATAGAAATTAGCCTAGTTAGAGTTAAAAAAAAAGCATGTAAATTTGGTGGTATTGATCCCCCCTTGAATTAAAACAATCCAAGTAATTGGGAACCACTTAAGTAGCGAAGATGCGCTTAACACATGCCAATGCTTGACACCTTAGCAATGCGTAAACCTACTCATATGTGAGACTGAAAACTCAATATCATGCCAAGTTATGCATAAGTGAATCAAGCATCCAACAACCTTCAGAAAGAGAACAATAACAAATGCATCTCCAGCATCATGAAGACTCAAGTGTCAACCTATTTCCATAAGGGGTGGTAGTAGGTTTGCAGTCTTCAAGGCCAAAATGCTGCAATAATGTGTCCATATATTTTTTTTTGACACAAAGATAATTTGCCATCAACTTGCACAAATTGAATGGCCAAATAATGATGTAAATACCCCAAATATGAGATCTCAAATGAGGCATGAAAATAAGCCTTAAAATCAGCTATATGCTTCTCATTAGGGCTAGTGAGCAACATGTCATCATCATAGACAACAATGATCAGAGACACAACATTTGCACACTTAACATATAAGGTGCTTTCAATTGGACTATTCTCAAAACCATCTTCAAGCAGGTAGGCATGTATCTTTTCATAGCAAGCACATGGTTCTTGCTTCAAACCATATAATTCCTTTTTCAAGCTGCACACTTCCATTTCATGCCCTTTCTAAACAAAACCAATGGGTTGAAAACATAGACATTTAAAAGTAAGTCACTATTCAAAAATGCAGTTTTAATCTCCAACTGATGTACATTCCAACCATGATAAGCTACAAGTGCATAGATGCTATGAATAGTAGTTATTCGGCATGTGGGAGCTAAGGTCTCATCAAAATCAATGCCTCTTTCTTGAACATAACCTTTGCCAATAAGCCTAGCCTTATACTTGTTAACTACTCCGCCAGGCTTACACTTTAGCTTGTATACCCACTTAGTGCCAATGGCCTTCTTGCTAAGAGGCAAATCACATAAAGACTAGGCACATTTCTTCATAATAGCATCATATTCTCAATGCATAATAGCCATCCAATTTGTTTTAAGTTTGAGCTTCATCAATTGAAATAGGTTGATTCTCATCACTCAATGTCATAGCATAGAAATTTGATGCAAAGGCTATAGTATGAGAGCCTAAATAAGTACGAAACAATATAGATGCATCCAATTTGTTATCTTGCAAAGTTTACACCAACCATGTTGGCATAGTTTTTGCCTCCTCTACATCAACCCTCTCATCCACAAGTGCATCATGTAAATCTGCATTAGAAATGGAATGATCTACATCATCACATGAAACCTGTAAAGGTCGAGAAAGTATCTCACTCGCATGAGCACTGGACTGTCCACCTATAAAAAAGAGGCAGCAAAGTGTCATACACATCTCTAGAGCTTAGAGAAGTCTCCTTGGTACATGAAAGCAATGGCTGAATTGCATCTTCCATAAAATCAACATCACGGCTAACCAAAATGCATTTAGTCTGTGGATGATAGAGATGACAACCTTTGCTTTCAAAAGTCTACCCAACAAAAATACATTTTCCTACTTTATCATCCAATTTTCTACGTTGTTATTTAGGCACTAATGCATATGACAAACAACCAAAAACATGTAGATGAGAAACAAATGGCTTGCAACCATGCCAAACCTCACATGGAGTGATAGACTGAAATGCTTTTGTGGGACACCTGTTAAGTACATATGCTGCACACATAACAACATCAAGCTAGAAGTTATGTGGTAAAGCCTAATTTCTTATCATACATCTTACCATCTCCAATGAGAGACCTGTTCTTTCAACAAATCCATTATTTTGAGGTGTATACGACTTTGTACATTGATATTTTATCCCACGTTTAGCAAGAAATCCATTAAAATAGAAAGATATGTATTCTCCCCTCAATCAAAACATAGGGTGCCCATTTTACACACTCACAGATTTGCAGCTAAAACCATAAACTATTTGAAGCACATAAACACTTAGGACTTTAGTTTAACTAGATGCACCCATGCATGCCTAGAACAAGCATAAATAAAAGTCACAAAGTAAAGGTTGTTCCCAGTAGAGGGTGTCAGCATAGGACCACAGGCATCATTGTGAACAAGCTTCCATTTCTAAGTAGCTCGAATTGAACCATCTTATGGGAACACAAAATGCTACATTTTATCCAAAATACAGCCTTCACAAACATGTTTATGAGGTGCCTCAAGTTTGAATAGAGAGGATACCATTTTAGATTTCTGCAATAGTAGAAATCTAGCAAAATGTAGATGACCAAAGCATGCATGCCAAAGCTTTGCATCTAAGATAGCTTGAGAATCACGTACTATACATGGTGAATCATTCATAGATTCGTCATAGTCTATAAGCTTATAGAACCCATGGCATAAAACACCATAATTAATAATAACATCATCATTTGAGAGATCATCTTTTATCAACAAACTTGACAAGCAAGCCAATCTTGGATAATTCCAAAAATAAAAACAAATTTTTCTTGATACTTGCTACAAACAAAAATATAAACTATGAAAGAACTACCATTAGCAAAATTCATAATGATCTTACCGGCTACCATTATAGGATAAGATGAGCTATCAACACATGTGACAATATGGTACGAGGTAATATGTTTGGTTGCCCCACTATGAAAGTATCAAACATATGAGTCTACTACAGACATTCACTACTCATGAGAAGATGGGTAAAAAAAAATGCAAAAAATAGTAAACACCTATTGTTAACTCTACACAAGATTAGTAGACATTATTTTAGGTGTAGAGGCCTCTACAACCACCATTTGAGCCTCTTTCTTCTTTGCCTCTTTTGCAACTAGTTTTGGACAACTCTTTATGACATGATCATTTCATCTGCAATACTTGCAAAAAAAATTGGCTTCTTTGATTCGTTCTCATCTTTGTCTTCTGTCTTTGACTATGCAGCATTAGGAGAATTCTACTTGCTAATAGATGAGCTCCATTTTCCCTTGCCCTTCTGACTAGCTAAGAAAGCTTGATCTCCAACATGCATGATTGATCTATTTTGTCTAGAATGATTTTTTTGCAACAAAACAGAGAGTAACTCCTCAAATGTTAAGGCATTTGGATTCCCTTTCATCATAAATCAAAGAGTAGAAGACAAACTCTAATATGAATCTTCAAGATATTAAGAATAGTTTGCATAAGTGAACTATCAGATAAGACTTCGTGAGTAGAAATCAATTGCTCCTTCAAATCTTTCATCTTTGTCAAAAAATTGTCCATGGAATGTGCTTCATTCATGTGCGCACTCTCCAATTCGTTTTGGAGGTAAGCAACACTAGCCTAATTTCTTGCCTAGAATCAAAGGATAAGTGTATTCAATCATACTTTTCTATTTTGCAAGATCGAATGTGAGTAATAATGGCATGTTTGACATAGGAAGCTATTGATGCATATGCATGAGCATATCTACCATCCCAAAAAAGTTTCTGTGCAATAGGTTATGAGCAAAAAAAGTGCCCTGATAGTCCTTGTATGTTCACACACATCACTACCAGAATATATCTACAAAGTTATCAGCGATAAGTTGGAGAAGAAGAACTTTCATGATGTGAGATTTTGAATGATAAATTCCTTGATAAGAAAAGGCTATAGGAAGTACATCAAAGAAGACAATGAAAACCCTTCACAATCAGTAAAGACAAATCAAATTATAGAACAATTAAGAGAAAATGAAGAGTGCCATCAATGACCAAAAGAGGTAAATTTTCTCACTATCTGTTAGCTTAGATAGCATGATTGTACACATAAAATATGCCAAAATGTAGAAAGATAATTGGAATAGTTTGGTGACATTCTATGAGAACAATGCAAAGGCACAAAAATAGCAATTCAAGAATGATTTGCATACACTGAAGGAAAAGAACATGTCAGTAAGTGAATCCTTCTTAACAACAAAGAAAGTTTATTTTTGTTACTTGCATCTACTCATGTGAATGTACATGCTAATGATAAGGTTAAATTTTGCCTTTGTGGCTTAAGAGGTACATATAAGGAGTTCAGAATTTCTATTTATACAAGGGAGAATACTCCAAAGTTTAGTGATCATATGACCATGCTTATAATAAAAGAAAAGAACCTTGTCAAAGACTAAAATTCATGAGGAAAAGCTCGTTCTAAGCATGTATTCTACACAGGTAGAGGTAGATGTAGAGGTAGAGGCTTTGAAAGAGTAAGAGGAAACAATAACGAGGAACAATGTCAACAACATTCTAATGCAAGAGGCAAAAGACAACTTCAAGGCAGGAGGAGCCAAGGGGAATGCAAAAGTTTTAAAACAAATGATTTAGGTGATGATATTAAGGGATAATGGAATAATGGTAAACTCATTAACTTTGAATGTGATTGCATGTTGAAGAATAAAAACGATAGATAGTAAGAAAGAAACTATGCTTCTAGAAGTGCACATTATTCAAAGAAGTGTTTCAAGGTCCAAATCATATGATGAATACATTGTCTATTGATGCTTCAAAATTGGAAGGTAATGTCTAATATGTTAATTGATGTGCTTCAAATTGCATGTCCAACCATGTTGAATGCTTTAATATTTTGCAAAAACTTCCTATTCTTTGAACTATTGAAGCATGTGATGATACACTACACCCTACTAAGCATACAAGGAACATAGCAATGTTCATGGAGGATGGGAAGGTAGAACACCTTGGTGAGCATGGTTTTTGTAATAAAGTAAGTTTATGATCTAGGGATCCAGACGGTTCAAACGGATTTGAAATTGGGCACCCTTTAGCCATCCGCGTGTATGACCAAAGATCTCAAGTTTAGACTTACTAGGAGGTCTTGTGCTCTTGTGAAAAAGTGATCCACTTAGCTTAATGGTTAAGTCTCAAGGATGTGAGGGAGGAGGTCTTGGCTTCAACCCCCATGGGGTACATGGGGAGAGTATTTTGCCCAAAGAGATCTAGAGCCTTTTAGAAGCATCCACTTAAGGTAACTTGAGTTAACTAGGACACTTGGTGCACATGCAGTTACATGGCTGACACATGGATGGTTAGTATACACCTGCCCAAGAAGGCATTCCCCTAGAGAGAGCTATATATAGAGGCAATTGTTTAGGAGGAGAGTCATCTATCTAGATGTGGTGATCATAATCCTCAATTCCTTGCATTGGTATAACTCGTGGGTAGGAGTTAATCATTGTACAAACATCCAAGGTTGATGTTTGGGACAACCAAACTTCAAGTTTTCCAAACCAAATTCAAGTGAATTAAGAGATCTCAAAGTTTTGCGAGGGATAAGAATCCCATCTTTGTGAGGTCTTGGGTTTAAACCCCATGGGGTACATGGGGAGGGTATTTTGCCCAAAGAGATCTAGACCCTTCTAGAAGCATCCACTTGAGTTAACTTGAGTTAATTGGGACACTTGGCGCACATACAATTACATGGATGACACATGGATGGTTAATATCCACCTACCCAAGAAGGCAGTTCCCTGGAGAGAGCTATATATAGAGGCATTTGGTTCGGAGGAGAGTCATCTCTATAGCATGTGGTGGTCGTAATCCTCGTTCTCTTGCATTGGTATCAAAATGTAATAAAGTAAGTTTATGATCTAGGGGTCTAGTCGGTTCAAACGGATCTGAAATCGAACACTGTTTGGTCATCCATGTGTATGACCAAAGATCTCGCATTTAGACTTACCAAGAGGTCTTATGCTTTTGTGAAGAAGTGATCCACTTAGCTTAATGGTTAAGTCTAAAGGATGTGAAGGAGGAGGTCTTGGGTTCAACCCCCATGGGGTACATGGGGAGAGTATTTTGCCAAGAGCTATTAACACTTCCATAGCACAACGATAGAGATATTATTATTTGATAGTTGTGTAACAGATGATGGATTCAATTGAAGTCCCCAATCGGATGAAATCCTTTTGCTTTTGGTAATCAAATACACAACATATGTGCTACCAAATTAATGACGGAAAGTAATGTTATGGATAGCGCAATGGCTGGAATGCTGGTTAGAGTAGACAGAAGCTCTGCCTTTGCCTGTGAATGAACGTGAAGGCGGTGATCATAGATAGTCATGCCTGAGAAGATTCGAGCCCACCTTTCTTTATAATAGAATAGCTGATGGGTTCGATACCCTTAGCTAGACGAAATGAAATATCTCACCATGCATTAGTTATCCTTTGGTAAGAAATAATAGAACCATAATGAAGACAATTATGTAACTCTGCTGATGATATACTGGAGAAAAGAAACGATGGAGAATGTGATATTTACAATGCAACACCTTTGACCCACGTAGAGATATTAATAGTTGAGTGTTAAAAATTGATTCTCACGTACATCTGATTGTGTCCAAAGAAGAAAAAACACTTTTGTTATAGCTTCTGCAATAGCATATAGGTAGGAAAGATCTAGCATGTTAAATGGGATCATTATATCTCTTCCTACAGGTGGTGGGGTTGACTTGCATATCAGCGCTTAGGAGATCCAAATTCTAGTATTACATGAAGCTTTATGCTATTGTCTATGGTATGCAAATCGCACAAAATTATATGGATATATGCTAATACTCACTAGAATGGTGTAGCACAATGGCATAGTGATGAAAGCTGCTGTGGAGGTCGTGAGTTCACCCCCCTACTCGACATTGGTAATCGATCAAAATGGTCATGCCCTTCTTTTTCTTCGGAAATTTGAAGATTGAGGATGCATACTATCAATCCGAAGAGGAGCAAGATAATGACTTAGATGCTCGATGTAGAGAAGACACTCCATGTAGAGAAGGATATTGTTAAGAATGAAAGCACATTCTAATGAAGAAGATGATGAGCCTAGCAAGATCACCATGAAAACTTAGCTCTAATACCAATGCAAGAGAACAAGGATTATGACCACCACATGCTAGAGGGATGACTCTCCTCCCAACCAAATGCCTCTATATATAGCTCTATCTAGGGGACTGCCTTCTTGGGCAGGTGGATACTAACCATCCATGTGTCGGCCATGTAATTGCATGTGTGCCAAGTGTCCGAGTTAACTCAAGTGGATGCTTCTAGAAGGCCCTAGATCTCTATGGGAAAAATACTCTCCCCATGTACCCCCAAGACCTCCTCCTTTACATCCTTGATACTTAACCATTAAGCGAAGTGGATCACTTGTTCACAAGTGCACAAGACCTCCTAGTAAGTCTAAACTCGAGATCTTTGGTCATACACACGGATGACCAAACCATGTTCGAGTTCAGATTCATTTGAACCGGCTGGACCCCTAGATCATAAACTTACTTTATTATAGTTTGTATGTAGAAGAGTACAAAGAGAATAGAAGTTGATCCCCTAAAAGGAACAAACTAGCTAGGATGTTTATTTTGAACGTGAAGATTCCTAAAATGAATGCAATCTTTTTTGCAAAAGGTGAAGGTGTTATTGTTGACATAGGGATATGACACAAGCATATTGGAGATGCAAATTTTTAGAGGCAGAAGTCGATGTATTGAAAGAAGCTTGTCAATGAACCACCGAATTTCAAGGTTGCGAAAAATCCAAAAACTATGTGATGCATATCATTTTGGTAAACAATCAAGAACATCGTTTTCTCATGAAAGGCATGCTAGTGAGAATGTGCTAGAGATAGTGCACATAGATATTTGGGGTCTTGCAAAGACCATATCTATAGGAGGTTGAAGGTTTTAGGTAACTTTCATTGATGATCATGCACAAAAAGTATGGGTATACTTCATGAAGGAGAAGAGTGAGGTTCTTACTCTGTTTCAAAGCGTCAAGGCTATGGTAGAAAAGAAGATAGGTGAATATATTCAAACCTTAATATTTGATGGAGGAGGCGAATACATATCAAATGAATTTAGTACTTTTCTAAAAACTCATGGAATTCGAAGGCAATTTTCATGCAAGTAAACACAATAACAGAATGGCATTGTTGAACACAATGATAGATATTTTGCAAAAATCACAAGAGGCATGATGGATGAGAAATGTATGCCTCATTATTATTGGGTAGAAGTTATGTGCATTGTTGTATACATTATCAACAAAACTCCAATCATTGTTGTACATAAAATAAAACCCGATTTACAGATGTTTACAAGTAAAAAGTCAAACTTATCACACATGAAAGTATTTGGTTGCATTCCATATGTACATATTCTAGATCATTTTAGGAGGAAGCTTGATCTAGAAGAAGAAAAATGTATCTTCATTGGGTATTGCATTGAGCAAAACGAATATAAATGTTACAAGCCACTCATAAGATAGGTGAAGGTAAGAAAAGATGTGGTGTTTGATGGAATATGAAGCTTCAATGTTTTTGCAAAATAAGGAATTAATGTTGAAGGAAATAACAAAAAAAAACTTTGAGAACTCACAGAATTCTAACTTTTGGGTAGAAATAATATGTCAGCCAATAATAGATTCAACTCAAACTCATGGAATGGAAGATTGCATGGAAATTTTAGTCCAAAAAAATAATCAGCTATAGTCAAAAAATTTAATAATCATTCTTTTTAATAGTGATCCAAAATTTATTTTCTTGCTTTGTTAGTGAAATTTTTTAATAGTGATCCAAAATTGATTTTCTTGCTTTGTTAGTGGAAATCTAAGTTTATTAGCAATAGTTATAGAGACATACCATGTGTTGACCTTTGTATAGGGCTACATAATCGAAAAGATTGAATAGGGACTAATATAACAAATGTAGGTTGTTGGAGGTCAATGATGGTTTCTTGGCTAGAGTAACTAGAGAGTGCAAGCCGTTTACATTCCACATAGTCTCTTATTCTGTCTTAAACTACCTCTAACCCTACCCTTTTTGGTACTTCATCCACTACACATGATGTATGTTTCCTCATTTCTAGGCTAAAAACTAACTACTTCTCTCACAATGAGTAGGACAATGTACATGAGATTAGCTTATCTTCATTGAGTATAGAGACTATTAATTTAAGTTAATAACTTCACATATGATAGAGTGCAAATGGAACTAAACAAAAAAATACACCAAGTAGAGCAAAGATAATAATTGTGTAGAATTTTCTCATGCCCATAACACGATTTCTAGAATGTCTTGATCTTTGGCTAAGTGACATGTCATTTAGTAGAGCATCAACATATACAACAATGATCGGAAGTACATCATCTACATGATAAACATATAAGGTGCTCTCAATTGGATTGTTTTCAAAACCATGTGCTAGAAAATAGCATGTAACCTCTCATATTGATTGCACTATGCTTGCTTCAAACCATATAATGCCATTTTCAAGGTGCACACTTTGTTTTCAAGCCCTTTTTGTAGAATACCACATGGCCAAAAGCATACACTTCTACATGTAAATCACCATTTAGAAATGTAATTTTAATGTCCAACTACTTTACATTCCAAGCATCATGAGCTTCATGACAAAAAATTGTAGGAATTGTGTTCATTTGGCCTATGGGAGTAAATGTGTAATCAAAATAAATGCCTCTCTCTTGAGAAAAACCTTTGGCAATAAGCCTAGCATTACATATGTCAACTGTTCCATCAATCTTATGTTTTAGATTGTATACCCATTTTGTGCCAGTGTCCTTTTTTTCCTAGAGGCGAATCACATAGAGTCCAACTAGAATTCTTCATAATAGCATCATATTATGATTGCATAGAAGGCTTCGAATTTTTGGAACTTTTTTTCTCATCGCAAAGACTAGAGATAGCCATTGGGTAACAATATGATGCAAAGCAAGCATAATGAGAGCTTGAATGAGTACAATATAATAAAGTTGCATCTAATTTGCTATTTGTCAAACTCTCCACCAACCATTTAGGCATATTTTCTGATTCATCTATGTTATTCCTTTCATTAGAAAGTTCATCATGTAAATCTATAAAAAATGTAGAATTATCTATATCATCATTTAACATCTAAATGCTAGAAAATTGACTCATTTGGACTGGCATTTGACTTCGTCCTTGAAATATTTGATTGTTTTTTCAAAAAATTATCCATTAATGGTTAGTCTGAGAGATAAAAGCATCACCTTCAATCATTGTATTGAAGCTGTAGCAGGATGTTTTTCAGCACCCCAAAAACTTTTCTAGAGCTGTTTTGTTACCTGTACATGGTGCATCATGTATGCCTACAATGGGTATTTAATACCATCCATCTTATCCTCAGAAACTAGCATAAAAAATAAATCACTAATTTTAACCATGGCAAGTGACTAAATACCATGGTGAAAAATTAATTATATCTCAAAAAGTTGAAGAAAAACACCCTATCGAGATTTGTGAAGCTTGTGGTAGACTTTGAGATTCTTGTACTAGCAAAGGGAAACATGTATATACATTTGGTATAAAAAGACAAAGTTCACTACACAATCATTGTGATAGTGCATTTGGAGGTCAAATTGAATTCAAACAAAAAATTCAATGCCATAGAATAAATCTACTTGGAATTCCTAATTGCATTGATTATATTCATCAAATTCATGCGAGCTTAACACTATAACCAAAGGGGTGTTGAGGATGCCCTAGAGGAAGTGGTGACCTTCTTTGATACCATCTATTGGGGATCAAGGTTCACAGAAGCACACAAATGGCACAAGGAAGATTAAAAGGATCGGAGGACAATAGAATACATAATGTGTTACCAAGGGGATGTACAAAGATAAGTGAGCCATTAGGGTTATAGGAATATGTACAAGTTGTGGGGGGGGGGGGGGGGGGGGGGGAGGACCTCCTGCAGAAGGGAAAAGGCCCTTGTCATCTCTTTTGTTATGTAGAAGATTTCAATCAGGGAAGTTGTTGATAATACCTAAGGATTCTCTATGCTATTACATCACCCTTGATAGGAGACATAAAGGCCTCTTAGTTAAAATAATGGATCTAAGAATGAGCTTCTCTCCACTATTTGTGTACTTGGTCTCTCCACAATTAGCATTCTTACATCAATGTTAAGTGTCTCATTGTAGAGAAATATTTTTATAGCTCAAAAACATATAACTAATTGAGGATGGAAACAACATGGTAGATGTAATTACAATGCCCTTGCTTTGAATATGGAGAACACAAGGCATCACGTCATGTGACATGTCAAGTAGATAGGGTGAGAGATTAAGGGATCTGTTGATAATGTTAATTATAAGATAAAACGTTTTAGATTCTTACGACACGCTCTCATGAAAATCTACAATGGACTAGAAGCAATACTTTTTTGTACATTGAGGAATGATTTTAGGTGTCATGTCTTGAGATCAAAAGAAGGTCTAGGTGAATCATGTGGCGATGGTACTCCTTAGGTGCTTCACACCTTGCATGGAAAATTGAGGCAAAGTGAAAGGCACGCAAATAGGATCCATAAATTGGAGATGGATTTTAATTGTGAATAAAACGTTTTCAAAGAAATGGCCATTTCTATAAAGCCCATTTGGATGCATCAAATGCATTGTACATGCACTATCCGGTCCCCTAGTTTCATAATCTCTACCATCTATGTATACAAGTTTGTTAATTCATATTAATCTCTAACTACTATCTAGGAGTATTTGGCCCATTTGTGTTAAATCATCCAACTTGGGGCGAATGTATTATAATACAATCACTTTTTTTTTTCATAATGAGACTTGGTTTTTTGAAGAAGAAAAAGTGTAGTCCCATAACACAAGATGGAAGTGCAAAAGTGAGTGTTAGAAGTGTCTGTGGTGATAGGATAAGCAAGTAAAAACATATGTAAAACTCAAAAAAAAAGAAAAAAATACACACATACACACAAGTGTAGAAAATGATCTTGCTACAAATAAGCAACATAAAAACGCATTGAAAACTCGAAAAAAAATTCAAAAATGGAGAAAAATAGTGCTATTCCAAGCATAAAAATTGCTCTTTAAAAGCCTTGGGTTTTTAATAGTTGTATAAGCATTTGACATGCACATGTGATATCAAACCATATAGCGAGCTAAACCTCATTAGAAACTAAAAGAAATATTCAAAGGTGTAGAGAGCGATTTCCCCTAAACGTGCAAAAATTGGTCCCCCACCCCCCAAAAAAAGGGAAACAAAACAGATTGCATAATATTCGTAGAACTTGTGGATATTATGGATGTTGAGATATCAAGTTCAACATGTAATGATCGAGGATGAAATATATCACGTGTTCATTTATGTGACATGTATAGTGGTCATGCCAGTATATGTGAGGGATACTTCATTCAACTTTACTGGATTTATCTACAAAGAGTAATGACACATCTGTTTCTTGCTAGCTCATGCATTCGTGGACATTAGAACTTTCCTTATGTACTGTTATTTACATATTGCACTCTTTGTACTCTTGTTTTAGGTCATTCTTGTACATTCCTTTTATGTGATAGAAGAAGGAAAAGAAGATTCTTCTTCCTTGCCTCAATCTGTGTGTGTGATCCTCTTTGATTGTGAGTGTGTGTGTGAGCTCTCTTCCTTATCTACTTCCTGTTGACATGGTATCAGAGTCAATGTGTCTATAGAGAGCTCTTTGAGAATGCCGATGGTGAAGAGTACACGAGAAGAAATAGAGACAATGTGATTCACAAACAACCTCAGATTGCTACAAAAATTGGTATGAAGGTAGAATGTGTCAAAATATTTTGATTATTATTCCTTTAGGGTCACTCGTTTTTATTAGATCAAAGTTTCAAAGCCATCTCCACCTTCGTTTTGAGCGTGCAAGGTCATGCCCATAGAAAAACGAGGTTAGTTTGTAAAATTCTAATTTGCTTCTTGTTCAGCACGCTCATATATTCCAGATCAAGAATTTCAAGCAATTTCATGTACTCTTGATACATGAAAACTTTGTTTTTCTGAGATCAAACTTTCATGTCAAAGTGCGATAGTGTTCAAGCACAAGTACTGTTTGTAGATGGAATGGGTCATCTTATGAGAGATAAGCTAGACAAGAACAAATTTTATGATTGGATATTGAAAATGATAAATTTCTTGATGGGAAAAGGCTACTGGAAGTACATTGAAGGAGAGAACAAAAATGCTTTGCAATTGCCAGAGAGGAACTGGATTGCAGACTAGTTGAGAGCATATGAGGAATGGAATCAAGGAGCATGAAAGGGAATGTATTGGCTATCTGTTAGCATACAAGATAGCATGATTTGGAACATAAGCGATACCAAGACTCCGAAAGAGGCTTGGAATAGCTTAGTCACATTGTATGAGACCAGGGAAAATATTTTGAATTTATTGATCTAGTGTCCATGTTGGTTATTGGAGAAATGAATCTTTTTGAGGACTCAAATGCACAAGGAAAACTTAGTTCTGAGTAGGTATTCTACTCTAGCAAAGGAAGAGGTAGACGTAGAGGCTTCAAAAGTTAAAGAGGACACAATAACCAATGCCAAAGTCAACAACAGAATCATGCAAGAGTTAGAGGATATTTTCGAGGATGGGGAGCCAAAGGGGCCACAAAAATTTCCAAAGAAATGACTTAGGTAATGACAATAAAGGATGTTGGAATTGTGGTAAACCTAGACACTTTGAAGATGATTGCAGGTTGAAGAATCAAAATAATAGAAGGTAGCAAAACAACTATGCATCCACAAGTGTAGAGGATTCTGAGCTATTCATGGCTCAACATCATATGATGAATATGATGTCTATTGATGTTTCAAAATTGAATGGAAATGTCTAGTATATTGATTTAGATGCTTTAAATCACATCACTTGCAGAATGATTTATTAGTTTGCAGAATTTACGAGCTCCTCGATATATTCAAACACCTGATGACGCATCACACCCTATTGAATATATAGGAAACGTAGCACTGTCTATGGAGGATGGCAAGGTAAAACATCTTCCTAATGTGCTCCATGTTCCAAATATAACAAAGAATTTGGTTTTTGTTTGACAAATGGTTGAAGAGGGATTATAAGTTAGGTTCAATGCTAATGGGTTATATATAGAACAGTAGAAACAGGATGGAAGATTGATTGCCAAAGGAAACAAAGTGGGTAGGATGTTCACCTTAAATGTTAAAATTCTTAAAATGAATTCAGACATGTTTGCAAAAGTTGGAGGAGTTATTGTTGATATAGAGATTTGACACAAATGAATTGGACATGCCAATTTGCAAAGGCTGAAATAGATACAGTCAAAGGAGATTGTCAATGGACTACCAAATTTCAAGTTTGCAGAGATGCACAAGGTATATGTACCATGTCAATTTGGTAAACATTCAAGAGCAACATTTCGACATGACAAGCATGTTAGTGAGAATGTACAAGAAATAGTACATAGAGATGTTTGGGGTCCTGCAAAGACTAGATCTATGGGCCATTGTAGGTTTTATGTTACTTTCATTGATGACCATACACAAAAAGTATGGGTATATTTCATGAATGAGAAGAGTGAGGTGTTCACTCACTTCTAGAATTTTAAAGTTATGGTGGAAGAGCAGACAGGGAAGTATATTCAGACATTAAGGTCTAATGGAGGAGGTGAATACATGTCAAATGAGTTCAACAACTTTCTTAAAAGTCATGGAATTTGACGTCAGTTTTCATGTAGGTACACACCACAATAGGATGGCATTGTTGAATTAAAAAATAGAAATATTCCAGAAGAATATGCCTCAAACTTATTGGGCAAAAGCTATGTATACTGCTAAATACATCTTGAACACAACTCAAGTTACACCTAAAGAGAAGTTTATAGGTAAAAAGCCAAACTTATCACATATGAAAGTTTTTGGATGTATTGCATATGTACATGTTCTAGATGAGTTGAGGAGAAAGCTTGATCCAAAGGCACAAAAATGTATCTTCGTTGGATACTCCCTTGAGCAAAAGGGATATAAATGTTATAACCCACTCGAAGGTAAGCATAAATGTGGTGTTTGATGAAATGTCAAGCTTATATGCAGATGCCAAAGACGGACTTGATCTTGAACCAAATGACAGAGGAAATGCTGAGAAATCAAGTGCAAAATCTCAAGTTTTGAGTGGACGAGATGCATAACCAAGCAATAGTTCCAACTCAAATCCATGGAGTGGAAGTTTATGTGGTTATTTCAATCCAACAAATTCATCAACTACATCAAAGAAAGGTACATGAAAGCTTTCTATTGGTAGTAAAACATCTAGAAGTTTGGAGACATTGATGGAGATTCAAGTGGTTCAGGAAAAAGCCTTGATGGGGAACTTGGATTGCCCTCTGTGAAGACTCCAGGAGTTAGAAAAACACATGCAAATGATACAAGGAGAAGTGACGTAGGACCAAGAAGATCTCGGAGAATGTAGAATTATGTGCAACGATTGACATATGAGAATTATATGTCTTGTCATTGTGCCTACGATATTAGTAGGTGATATTGATCTTGTTTATGTGAGAGCAGATGAGTAGGTTGTTGATATTTTCACTAAAGAACTTCGAGGAAAGAAGTTGAAGAAGTTTATGAGGATGCTTGTATTAGAGGACATGGTGTTGAGCTTGAGGCAGAGTATTGAGATATCAAGCTTAACATGTGATGATCCAGGATGACACGTACCACGTTTTCATTTCTTTGACATGTATAGTGGTCACACTGGTATATATGAGGGACACTTCATTGAGCTTTACTAGATTTATCTATCAAGAGTGATTGACATATTTTTTTCCTTCTAGCCAACACATTCAGTCATTAGGACTTTCCTTATGTATTATTCTTTGTATACTGCACTCGTATTCTTGTTTTAGCTCATTCTTTTATATTACTTTTATGTAATAAAAGAAGGAGAAGAAGATTATTCTTCCTTGCCTCAATCTATGTGTGTGCTCCTCTTTGATTGTGCGAGTGTGTGTGATCTTTCTTCCTTGTCTCCTTCCTTATGATAGTGGAATCCAATAAGAGATCCACTAAGAACCATGCTTTCTTGTTCAGCCCTTGAAATCTTACTTTTTTCATCTTCATTACCCAACAAAGATACATTTGTAGCATACCAATGTAAAAGGTCATCAAATCTAACATATTTCAGTACATTTAACTCCTTTTTTGTGGGTTTAGAGCATCTATAACCCTTTTTCCACCTACATATTTTGTAAAGGCACCATCAAGCTTCCTCCATAATTCACTTGGAATCAATACATAACATGTGCAACGAAAGAGTCTCACGTGTGGTACATCTAGCTTGCTATTACACAAAGCTCTATAGGGTGTGTTATGTATACCTGATCAAGTGCTCTATTTATGATGTATATAATTGTGGTTGGCACATTAGCCCAATAGCAATTGGGCATACCTATCTTCTTCGTCATGGCTCTAGAACATTCTAGAATGTAACTATTCTTCCTCTCTATCACACTATTCTATTGTGGTGTGTATCTGCATGTGATTTGTCTCTTGATGCCATTTGTATCCTTGAAATCTGAGAGCTCTTGGGAGATATATTGTTGTCATCCATTTAACCTTAGGAACTTAATGTACCTACCACATTCCTTCTCAACAATATATTTGAACTTTTTGAAGTAGTAAAGGGCATATGATTTATGCTTCATACAATAGAGCCAGGTCGATCCTTGTGCAATCATCAATGAAAGCTACAAAATACCTCTTACCTCCAATTAAATATTCATTTATTGGTCCCCAAACATTTGTATGAATGAGATCAAGTGGATGATAGCTCACATAATTGCTCTTCTTGAAGGGAAATCTAGCCTCCTTTCCCAACTAACAAGCTTCACAAAGATTCTTAAGGTTTTTATTATAGAGATTTGGTAATCCTAGTACTAACCTATTCCCTTCCATATCCTTCAATCTTTGAATATTGATATGTCCCTACCTTTTGTGTCATAGGTCCAATTCTGCTACCTTCACTTCCATATGTGAATTGGGTTGTGTGGTTGAAGTTCGTCTTCACATTGGAGGTAAATATCAATTCCCTCCTTCCTCCCTTTTTTTGATCAATTTGTACCCCTCTTTAAAGTTTTGCACAAAGCATCCCTTCTGATTAAACTTGAACTAGAATCCTCTCTGAACCATTTGACCCACAAAAACAAGATTCCTTATGATTGTGAGAACATGAAGAACATCCTTCAAACGCTTAGCCTTATAGGAGCCATCTAACATAACATCACCTACTTTTGTGATAGCATGAGGAGTAACATGTCTTGTTTCCACATGCCCTTTGGTTGATGATACGTAAATGTTTAAGAAGAATGAGTTTTTGCAACTCATGTGATTTCTACATCCACTATCAATGTAACACATTCTTGAACCATGTTTCTTCTAGTCACTCATCTCCATTATAGTTAGCATACTCTCATTCGCATTTGAAGTGGATGCATAATAAGCTTGCCCTTTGTAGGTTGAATGTTTCTCTATAAATGAAACATAGTACCTTGAACCTGAGATTGATGGATCTTTGTTAGGACCCCACATATCACTGTGTACAAGCTCTAAATGGTCTTCATATATGTACCCTTTTCTGTTGAATGGTTGTCTGTGAGCTTTGCCGAATTGGCATGCTCCACATTTGTATATCATGTGTTGCTTGGACACATTCAGGATGCCAAGCACACTCTGATCCCTACATATTTGCTTTAGTGTTCCTTCTCCTATATGTCATAGCCTTTTGTGCCATATCTCTAGCTCAAATAGGGTTTGATATTTGTAATTGAAGAGTGTTATGTTTATTGTGTCTTCAATCTCAAATGTAAAGAGTCTACCAGATTTCTCACCTTTAGAAATCCTTTTGAAGCCTTGTTGAGGGTCTTCCACATATGCTCCATGCCTTGTGAATCTGACCTATAAGCCTTTCTCAACAATCTATCCAACACTCATTAGGTTTTTGGTTATAGTTGGTATATACAAGACTTTACTTAGAGGTTCATGTTACCATCAAAAGCCTTGACATTTCCAATTTTCTTGATAGATTCTCTAGCATCATCACCTATCTACACTTCATGCTTCCCTTTGGGTTCTTCAAGATTAGATAATAATGCTACATTTATAGCCACATGATTGGAACAACCTGAATCAATATAGAAAAGATGCTCATCATCTTCACCTTGCTTGGATGTCATGTTCATGATGAGTAGAGAGTCTGACAAGCCTAAGTATTGGCTTGAGTCCCACAAAGTCATAGAAGAAGCCTTAAAATGAAGACAATGTAAAGTTCACTTGTGAACTACCTCTTGTAACTTTTGAAGAGTTTACTTAATGTAAAAGTGAAAGAATCTTAAGTGGTTGAGTCCACTTGATCAAAAAGGGAAAGAGGAGTCATGAATTCTTGATCTGTGGTAGATAGAGAATCAAATCAATCACTGATTGATTGGAGAGTGATTGAGGGAAGTTAGCCTCCCAAGCTCAACTTTAAATAGATGGCAGTTTTAGTCGTGGTTAGAGAGACCTATGTGAAGACCTCCAAGAGCTGAGCTTTATGCCATATCAAGGTGTGATTACAAGCCACACATATGTATCAGTAATTCCATTGTATTTTAAAAGCAATATACTTTCATTTTCATGATCATTTGAGTTCATATTTCCATGCTCTTATGAAGTGTACTACTCACTGCCATATCTCTCAGTTTTCTCAGTCAGATTGCAGAGATGGTTTCTCTGAGCTTGGTGCATCATTTTCAGTGATTTAACTTGGTAAAGTTATCTCTTCAAGTCTATTATATGCTCACGAAGCTTCATTTCATTTGGGTGTTTCAATCTTCAGTTATGTTTAGTTGAAGTCAACAGTGTCTCTTCATTTTTGATTCTTTGTCAGGTACCCGACTTTTTTACTCATCTTGTAAGAGCTATTTCTCAGTGTGTACGTACCCAAATTTAATGATTTAAAGATTGGTGAATTCAGCATGCTGTCTCGTATAAGGATACAAGTTTTCATAATCATTGGATTCATAAACCTTGAGTTATGTTCATTTTTCTGCTCACTTGTCTCATTTTTGTAGCAGCCCGTGGAAATCCGGATGATGTTATCACTTGTTAAACATCTTTCTCAGTGTGTGGTTCATTATTTTTTATGAGATTACCCTTGAAAGTTAGCTCTTTATATTAGCTAGACTTTCCCAAGAGGAATTAAGCTAATTTCTGTTGTGCTCAGAGAATTATGCAAAACACTGGATAGGTGTATGAACCAAAATAGCAAGTTCTTCACCTTTGATCTAACTCCAACTTATCTGTTTTGATCTATCTTTTTGAGAGTGATCTTCCAAGGTACATAGGGTGTCTAATACATTCATTGGCAAGCTAAAAGGGCCCACCACATACTCGTGGAGTTCATTTGGCTAGTGTAGATCAAGGATTTTGCAACACCTCTTCATCTTCAAGCACATACCTATCCATCTCTTCACAGTGGTATCAGAGCAAGGTTGGATAACATGGCAGATGGATTTCCTTCATCAATTGACAAATTGGATAGAGGGAACTACTTAGCTTGGTCATTAAGAATGGAAGCTTATCTCCAAGGTAGAAGTTTATATGGTTATGTGGTTGGAGATGAAGTTATGCCAAGTTTCAGGAACAAAAGTCAACCAACACAAGAAGAGCAAGAAAGATTGAGCACATGGTGCTCCAAGGATGCACTTGCAAGGTCTTATCTCCTCAACTCTATCTCAGATTTTTTGTTACCTCACATTAGAAGTTGTAAGAAATCTCAGGAAGTGTGGGATGCACTTGAAGCTTTCTTCTGTTCAAGTACTAAAGCTAGGAAGCATCAATTATGGTTGGATTTCACAACTCTGAAGAAGGCTCCCAAACAAAATGTGACTGACTTTGTCACAAAGCTCAAGGACATAGCCGATCATTTGGGAAGCATTGGAGAGGTAATAGATGAAGAGCAAATTGTAAGTCAGGTCATCAATAGCTTGAAGGCAGATGACAAGTGGGAAGCATTCACCACAGCTATGGATTTGTACATGGACATGCATGTACCTGATTTCAATACACTCATTGGACAACTAATTACTCAAGAGGCAAAGCTTATCAAAAATGGAGAAAGCTCTAAAGGTAATCAATCTTCAGCTTTATACATTGATAAAAGCAAGTCCAAAGATAACAAAGGAAAGGCAAAGAAAGTGGATGATGAAGCAGGTACATATAAAGCTAACTATGCAGGTAGAGGAAGACATGGCAGAGGTAGAGGAAGAGGAGGTAGACAAGGAAGGGGGAGATCCCAAGACTCCAACTCATGTTCTATTTGTGGATTAAATAATCATACAACTGAAAATTGCTTTAGGAATTCTGGGAATCAAAGAGGCAGAGATACAATAGAGGAAATTATGGCTACTCAAGAGGAAGGTTCAACAATTATCATGGCAACTACAACAACTACAATCATTCAAACTATCAAGGAGGCTACAAAGGAAGGAGAGACTTCAATAACTACACAGAAGACTCAAACAAAGAGGATTCATTATTGATCATGAACATGGCTATGCCACAAGGTAAATTTGATCAACATGTTTTCTACATAGATTCAGGTTGTTCAAATCATGTGGTAGGAAATGTGGCACTCTTATCAGATTTAGAAGATCCAAGGAATAAGCATGAGGTACAAACAGGAGATGCCACACAAGACATCCTGTGGAGAAAATAGGCAATGTCAAAGCACCTGATGGTAGGGACATAGAGTACCTTACTCAGTAGGTTGATTTTTCCATAGGTCAGGTTCACAAAAGCAGGAAGACCTATGTGAAGACCTCCAAGAGCTGAGCTTTATGCCATATCAAGGTGTGATTACGAGGCACACATCTGTATCAGTAAGTCCATTGTATTGTACAAGCAATATACTTTCATTTTCATGATCATTTGAGTTCATATTTCCATGTTCTTGTGAAGTGTAGTACTCACTGCCATATCTCTTAGTTTTTGCAGTCAGATTGCAGAGATGGTTTCTCTGAGCTTGGTGCATCATTTTCCGTGATTTAACTTGGTAAAGTTAGCTCTATAAGTCTACTATATGCTCACCAAGTTGTATTTCATTTCGGTGTTTCAATCTTCAGTTATGTTCAGTTGAAGTCAACAGTGTTTGTTCATTTTCAATTCTCTATCAGGTACCCGACTTTTTTACACATCTTGTAAGAGCGGTTTCTCAGTGTGTACTTACCCAAATTCAATGATTTAAAGCTTGTTGAATTCAGCATAATGTCTTGTATAAGCATACAAATGTTCATAATCATTGGAATCATAAAGCTTGAGTTATGTTCATTTTTCTTCTCACTGGTCTCATTACTATAGCAGCCCGTGAAAATCGAGATGATGATATCACTTGTTAAACACCTTTCTCAGTGTGTGGTTCATTATTTTTGATGAGATTACTCTTGAAAGTTATCTCTTTCAGTTAGATAGACTTCTCTAAGAGGAATTAAGCTAATTGCTGCTGTGCTCAGAGAATTATGCAAAACAGTGGATAGGTGTATGAACCAAAAGAGCAAGTTCTTCACCTCTGAGCTAATTCCAACTTACCTGTTTTGATCTATCTTTTTGAAAGTGATCTTCCAAGGTACATAGGGTGTCTAATACATCCATTGGCAAGCTAAAAGGGCCCACCCCATACTCTTGGAGTTCATTTGGCTGGTGTAGATCAAGGATTTTGCAACACCTCTTCATCTTCAAGCACATACCTATCTATCTCTTCACAATCTTGGTCTTCTCTGTAGTTGCTATGATCTCTTCTTCATCTAAAACCACATTGATAATTTTTGTTTTCGTAGACTTGATTGTAGTTATGATTGAAGTTTCTTCCTTGATTGTTGAATCTACCTCTAGAGCATCCATAGCTACCTCAATGGAAGCCTCTTCCTCTTCGATTCCTTGTGTTCTTGAAGCATTCTTATGTGGCGTGGTTGGTAAGGTCACGAATGTTGCAAGGTGGAATGTTGAAGGATCCCGTCTGCCTTGCTTTCCTCTTCTACCCCTTCCTCTAGCACCTCTTCCTCTACGTGTGTAGTTAGCTTGAGAGGTATGAGCCTCTTCTTCATTCTTCTTGCTTTTAACTTTATCCTTACTTTTATTCTTATCTGTATAAAGAGAAGAAGATTGGTTACATATAGAGTTGTCACCATTCTTGTTGAGCTTTGTCTCATGGGTGAAGAGTTGCCCCATTACGGTGTTAAGGGCATGTATTTGCATATCCATATAAGGGTCCATTGATGTGGTAAAGGACTCCCACTTATCATCAACTTTGATGCATTAATGATCTACCTTACTATGTGTTTTTCTTCTATCCCCTCTCAAATGCTTGCAAGCTGTTCAGCCACATCCTTTATCTTGGTTACATAATCAGCCACACCTTGCTTTGGTTGCTTCTTTAGAGTTGTAAACTCCATCCAAAGCTGGTTCTTCCTAGCTCTTGTATTTGATGAGAAATATGATGAGAGTACTTCTCAAGTATCTTGGGGGATCTTGCAATTCCTAATGTGAGGCAATAGAAAATCATATATTAAGTTTAGTAGATAAGATGTCAAGAGCATCCTTTGCACACCATGTGGTTAACCTTTCTTGCTCTCTTGTAGGTTGATGCTTGCTACTGAATGTTGGCATCTCTTCATCTCCTTGAATGTATATATATATAGACTTCTCCCTTGAAGGTAACCTTGCATCCTTAGTGACCCTGTTGAGTAGTTGATCCTATCCAATTTGTCAATGAAGGATGGAAATACATCTCCCATCTTGCTTGTTGTTGCTTTGATACCACTGTTGGAGGAGATGGTGGATAGTCTTCGGAGATGTGGTGTTGCTTAAACTAGCTTGACACCAGCCAAGAACAGCTGCTGGAGAGTGTATTAGACCTCTTTAGCTAGCTAATGATAATAAATAATCACTTATGATGTTGGAAACTTGATCCACTAATCAATGGATCAAAACAGATAGGTTCAAAATTAATTCAAGATCAAAAACTTGCTATACTTGGCTCTACACCTATTCAGTATATTGAGTAGTTCTCTGAGCACAATAGCAAGTAGCTTAATTCCTTTTGGTGATGTCTAATTCGCTTAGACATCTACCAATCATGATTGATCTCATAAGAAATGCTGAACTACACGCTGATTATGATGTTTATCAAATCATAGGACATGGCCTACATTTTTGGAGTGCATCACTCAACAGAACAGAGAGCAATCAAATGCTAATATCTCATGATTCACAGAAGTAATGATACTGATATTTTGTACCAAGTGTAGTAGGAATTAAACTGAATACATCATGCTTTAAAGCACTACAAATGATTAGTCATAGAGTGAGAACAAGCTCTGAGAAGATGACTGTACTGATCCGCTATGTCCTTTAGCTTTGTGACAAAATCAGTCACATTTTGTTTGGGACCCTTCTTGAGAGTTGTGAAATCCAGCCATAGTTGATGCTTCCTAGCTTTAGTACTTGAAGAAAAGAAAGCTTCAAGTGCATCCCACACTTCCTGAGATGTCTTACAACTTCTAATGTGAGGCAACAAAAAATCTGAGATAGAGTTGAGGAGATAAGACCTTGCAAGTGCATCCTTGGAGCACCATGTGCTCAATCTTTCTTGCTCTTCTTGTGCTGGTTGACTTTTGTACCTGAAATTTGGCATAACTTCATCTCCAGCCACATAACCATATAAACTTCTACCTTGGAGATAGGCTTCCATTCTTAATGACCAAGCTGAGTAGTTACCTCTGTCTAATTTGTCAATTGATGAAGGAAATCCATTTGCCATGTTGTCCAACCTTGCTCTGATACCACTGTGAAGAGATGGATAGGTATGTGCTTGAAGATGAAGAGGTGTTGCAAAATCCTTGATCTACACCAGCCAAATGAACTCCAGAAGTATATGGTGGGCCCTTTTAGCTTGCCAATGGATGTAATAGACACCCTATGTACCTTGGAAGATCACTCTCAAAAAGATAGATCAAAACAGATAAGTTGGAGTTAGCTCAGAGGTGAAAACTTGCTATTCTTGGTTCATACACTTGTCCAGTGTTTTACATAATTCTCTGAGCACAGCAGCAATTAGCTTAATTCCTCTTGGGGAAGTCTAGGTAGCTTAAAGAGATAACTTTCAAGTGTAATCTCATAAAAAATAATGAACCACACACTGAGAATGAGTTTTAACAACTGATGACATCATCCCGATTTTCACGGGCTGCTATAGTTTGAGACCAGTGAGCCGAAAAATCAGCATAGCTAAAAATTTATGAATCCAATAATTATGAAACTTTGTATTGTTATACTAGACAGTAAGCGGAATCCAACAAGCTTTAAATCACTGAATTTGAATAAGTAACCACTGAGAAACACCTCTCACAAGATGCGTGAAAAAGTCGGGTACCTGACAGAGAAGTGAAAATGCACAGACACTGTTGACTTCAACTGAACATAACTAAAGATTGCAACATCCAAATGACATGAAAATTTGTGAGCATATAGTAGACTTATAGAGCTAACTTTACCAAGTTAAATTACTGAAAATTATGCACCAACCTCAGAGAAAACTTCTCTGCAAGCTGACTGAGAAAAACTGAGAGTAATGGCAGTGAGTAGTACACTTCACAAGAACATGGAAAGATGAACTCAAATAATCATGAAAAGATGAACTCAAATACTCAGTAAGGTACTCTATGTCCCTACCATTACAAAGAATTTGATAAGTGTTGGGCAGATAGTAGAGAAAGGGTTGCAAGTCAGGTTCACAAAAGCAGGAGCATTTGTTGAAGATCTAAGTCAAGGATTCAGAAGAATTGCAAAAGGTGAAAAGATAGGTAGATTGTTCACATTTGAATGACAGGACACTAGAAACATTGCTCTCTTTAATTATGGTAGTCAGACACTCACAGAATTGGAAGTATGGCACAAAAGGTTAGCACATATTGGTGAAAGGTCATTAAAGCAAATCTACAGGGACCAAAGTGTACTTGGACTTCCTAATTTGTCAAAATAACATATGATTCATAAGTGTAGTGCATGTCAATTTGGAAAGTCTCACAGGTTACCATTCATGAAGAAAGGTTATATGCATGGAGATCTCTTGGAGTTGGTTCATACAGATGTATGGGGACCTAGCAAGGAAGCTTCAATATCTGGATCAAGGTATTATGTTTCCTTTATTGATGATTGCAGCAGATGGACTATCCTATTCTTTATGAAACACAAAGATGAAGTTTTTTCATGTTTCAAAAGATATTTGGCTCTTGTGGAGAATCAAACAGGTAAATCACTAAAAAGGCTAAGGTCAGATGGAGGGGGAGAATACTTCTCCCATGAGTTTGATTCTTTTCTTCAAGAAAGAGGAATCAAAAGAGAGGTAACTACAAGGTACACTCCTGAGCAAAATGGAGTGGCAGAAAGGAGGAATAGGACAATTGTTGAAGCTGCAAGGTCTATGTTAAATGAAAAGCATTTACCTAATTACTTATGGGCTGAGGCTGTATCTACAACCACTTACTTGATTAACAGGTTGCCTTCAAAATCCCTTGATGGGATGACTCCATATGAGGCTTGGAATGGAAGAAGACCAAGCTTAGATCATTGTAAAATTTTTGGATGTATTGCTTTTGCTCATGTTCCTTCACAAGTTAGAGGCAAGATGGATCCAAAGGCAGAAAGGTGTGTATTTATTGGATATGACAACAATCAAAAGGGCTACAGGTTATACAACCCTACCAACAAAGGATTCTTGGTAAGCAGAGATGTAGTTTTTGATGAGAACAATTCATGGTATGAAGATTCATGCAGGAAGGTCAATTTACCATATAATCTTGAAGAAGATTTTCCAAATCTTGGTAGAGAACAACCAAAGATTGAAGAACAAGACACCTCAGAGGATGATGAAGAATCTCAGATGGAAAAGATCAAAGCATGGAAGTCTAAAGGTAAAGCAAAATTGCAAGAACTTGGACATGAGGCAGAATCATCACATCATGGCCTAAGAAGATCTATGAGGGAAAAGAAAAAACCAGAAAGGTATGGGTTTGACACCTCATTAGTAACTAAACACTCTATCTACATAGCACAAGATATAAACCAAGAGGAGCCATCATCATTTGAAGAGGCCAAAGCAAAATCAGAATGGAAGCATGCAATGAAGGAAGAGATTGAAGCACTTGAGGAAAACAACACTTGTGATTTGGTGCCCAAGACTTCATCCATGAAGGTAATAGGCTCAAGATGGGTCTATAAACTCAAGAAGAATTCTGATGGTTCAATTAACAGGTATAAGGCAAGGCTTGTAGCAAAAGGCTTTGCACAAACTCAGGGAATTGATTATGAGGAGACCTTCTCTCTTGTGGCAAAGATGCCTACTATTAGGTTTTTGCTTAGTATTGCCTCTTCCAAGAATTGGAAGATCCTTCAACTAGATGTAAAGAATGCATTCTTGAATGGTTGGATAACAGAAGAGGTATATATGGCACAACCACCTGGTTTTGAGAAGCAAGTTTATCCTAATTATGTGTGTAAACTTAACAAAGCATTGTATGGTCTCAAGCAAGCTCCAAGAGCTTGGAATTTCAAGCTTGTTTCATTCTTGCAGGACAAAGGCTTTCAACCAAGCAAGGCAGATCCTTCACTCTTTATTAAAAAGAGTAATTCCGAGGTCATCTACTTATGTGTATATGTAGATGATATTATATTAACAGGAAATGATGCAGATGGTATGAAGAAGATCAAAGATCTAATGAGAGAAGAGTTCAAGATAAGTGATTTGGGTTCACTTACCTACTTCCTAGGTTTGGAAGTTGTCTACAAAGATCATGATTTGTTTCTCACTCAAAGGAAGTACATTAAGGACATGTTGGCAAAATTCAAGATGCAAGATTGTAAGATTGCAGGTACTCCAATGGAGGTCAATCACAAATTGAGCTCACATGAAGGTGAACTCATAGAGGACATCACATCATATCAAAGTCTAGTGGGTAGTCTCAACTATGCCACATTGACAAGAGTAGATATATGTTACAGTGTGAGTGTGCTAAGTCAATTTATGCACACACCAAGGAAACCACATATGGATGCTGCCAAAAGGATTCTCAAGTATCTCAAAGGAACCATAAATGAAGGACTTGATTATCCTTATGTATCTGATTTAGGTTTGAAGCTATTTTTTGATGCAGATTGGGCTGGCTCCAAGGAAGATAGAAGGAGCACTTCAGGTTATCTTACCTTTGCAGGTTCAAAGCTTATTTCATGGTCATCCAAGAAGCAACCCATAGTTGCTCTCTCTTCTACTGAAGCTGAATATAGAGGTCTTGCCATAGCTACACAAGAAGCTATGTGGATGAAGACATTATTCAAAGATCTTGGATTGGAGTTTGGAACTCCAACTATTTTTTGTGACAATATGAGTTCTATTCATTTGGCTGCTAATCCTATTTTTCATGCAAGGACTAAACATATTGAAGTTCATTATCACTATGTACGAGAAAAGGTTCTAAGCAAAGAGATTCAAATATCATATGTGTCCACTCATCAACAATGTGCAGATATTCTAACCAAAGCATTGGATGGTACAAAGCTTTGAAAATTCAAGGCTATGATTGGTTTGCAGGTAATCTTGGAAGATTGAAGACCTCAAGCATACTTGGCTTGAGGGGGAGCTGTTGGAGCAAGTCTATGACAAGCCTAAGTATTGGCTTGAGTCCCACAAAGTCATAGAAAAAGCCTTAAAATGAAGACTATGTAAAGTTCACTTGTGAACTACCTCTTGTAACTTTTGAAGAGTTTACTTAATGTAAAAGTGAAAGAATCTTAAGTGGTTGAGTCCACTTGATCAAGAATGGAAAGAGGAGCCACGAATTTGTGATTTGTGGTAGGTAGAGAATCAAATCAATCATTGATTGATTGGAGAGTGATTGAGGGAAGTTAGCCTCCAAAACTCAACTATAAATAGATGGCAGTTTTAGTCGTGGTTAGAGAGACCTATGTGAAGACTTCCAAGAGCTGAGCTTTATGCCATATCAAGGTGTGATTACAAGGCACACATATGTATCAGTAAGTCATTGTATTGTACAAGCAATATACTTTCATTTTCATGATTATTTGAGTTCATCTTTCCATGTTCTTGTGAAGTGTACTACTCACTGCCATTACTCTCAGTTTTTCTCAGTTAGCTTGCAGAGATGTTTTCTCTAAGCTTGGTGCATCATTTTCAGTGGTTTAACTTGGTAAAGTTAGCTCTATAAGTCTACTATATGCTCACAAATTTTCATGTCATTTGGAGGTTGCAATCTTCAGGTATGTTCAGTTGAAGTCAACAGTGTCTGTGCATTTTCACTTCTCTGTCAGGTACCCGACTTTTTCACTCATCTTGTCAGAGGTGTTTCTCAGTGGTTACGTATCCACATTCAGTGA
Source organism: Ceratopteris richardii (assembly GCA_020310875.1). NCBI lineage: Eukaryota > Viridiplantae > Streptophyta > Polypodiopsida > Polypodiales > Pteridaceae > Ceratopteris > Ceratopteris richardii. The sequence goes on from CM035415.1 coordinate 173,250,394, forward strand.
TTTAAAGCGTGTTGGATTCAACTTACTATCTAGTATAACCATACAAATTTTCATAATCATTGCATTCTTACATTGTTAGTTATGTGGATTTTTCTGCTCACTGGTCTCAAACTATAGCAGCCTGTGAAAATCGGGATGATGTCATCAGTTGTTAAAACTCATTCTCAGTGTGTGGTTCATTATTTTTTATGAGATTACTCTTGAAAGTTAGCTCTTTAAGCTACCTAGACTTCCCCAAGAGGAATTAAGCTAATTGCTGCTGTGCTCAGAGAATTATGTAAAACACTGGACAAGTGTATGAACCAAGAATAGCAAGTTTTCACCTCTGAGAAAACTCCAACTTATCTGTTTTGATCTATCTTTTTGAGAGTGATCTTCCAAGGTACATAGGGTGTCTAATACATCCATTGGAAAGCTAAAAGGGCCCACCATATACTTCTGGAGTTCATTTGGCTGGTGTAGATCAAGGATTTTGCAACACCTCTTCATCTTCAAGCACATACCTATCCATCTCTTCACACAATATATAAAGACTAGTACATAAGGAAGAACCTAATGTCTGCAAATGAGTGAGGTGGCAAGAAACAAATGTGCCATCACTCTCGGTAGATAAATCTAATAAAGCTCAATGAATTGTTCCTGACATATACGAGCATGACCACTATACATGTCAAAGAAATGAAAAAATGATATGTGTCATCCTTGATCATCACATGTTGAGCTTGCTATCACAACCTCCCCCTCAAGCTCTATGCCATGTCCGCTAATCCAAGCATGTTTCAAAACTCCTTCAACTTCTCTAATCCAAGTGCTTCAGTGAAAATATCAGCAACCTACTCATATGTTCTCACATAAACAAGATCAATATCACCTGTTAATACCTTCTCTCTGATGAAGTGATATCCAAAATGCTAATCTAACAAAAACGAGTGACCCTCAAGGAATAACACTCGAAAATATTTTGTGGTCTTCTACCTTCACGCCAATTTTGGTAGCAATCTGAGGTCGTTTGTGAATCGCGCTTTCTCCACGCCTTCTCACGTACTCTTCACCATGGGCCTTCTCCACGGCCACACTGGCTCTGATAGCATTTCACGAGGAAGGAGATAAGGAAGAGAGCTCACACACATACTCTCTCACAATCAAAGAGAAGCACACACTCACATTCAAGCAAGGAAGAATGATCTTCTTCTTCTTCTTCTTCTTCTATTACATAAAAAGGAATGTACAAGAATGACCTAAAAACAAGAGTACAACTATTGCAATATATAAAGACCAGTACATAGGGAAAAAACTAATGTCCTCAAATGAGTGAGCTCGCAAGAAACAAATATGTCATCACTCTCGGTAGATAAATCTAATAAATCTCAATGAAGTGTCCTTGACATATACCAGCGTGACCTCTAGACATGTCAGAGAAATGGAAAAATGATATATGTCATCTTGGATCATCACATGTTGATCTTGATATCTCAACATATGTGTGTGTATACATGTGTATATATATGTGTGTATGTGACAAAATGTGTGTGTATATGCGTATTTGTTTGTATGTATATGTTTATGTATGCGTATATGTGTTCATGTATGTGTGTATGTATGTATGCATATACTTGTGTATGAATGTGTGTGAATGTATGCATGCGACTATATGTACGTGTGTGTATGTATGTATGTGTGTGTATATGTGTGTGTATGTATATATGTGTATGTCTATGTGTTTGTATGTACATGGGTGTATGTGTTTATGTGTGTATGTATATGTGTGTGTATGTTTTGTTGAAATAATCTAAGTCTAAATGTGAACATTAGATGGATGCCTCCTGGAGCCTCATGGAGCAATTCTTGAAGCACGAAGATATCATGACTCAATCTGAATCAGAATTCTGTGTGTATGTGTGTATGTATATGTGTGTGTATGTGTTGTTGAAATAAAATTTGAATCTAAGTCTAAATGTGAACATTAGATGGATGCCTCGTGGAGCAATTATTGAAGCACGAAGATATCATGATGCAATCTGAATCAGAATTCTCCCCTCAACAACCAAAATTTGAATCAAAGCTAGGTGTGAGTAATAGCCTATAATGTAGAAAAAGTGACGGCTAACTTATATGGAATCTTTCTATCTCTATTTCTACACAGAATCAACTTGGAATTGTAAATCTTGCATATGTGTGTGCTCTTCGAGATTCTTGGGAAGCAAGCTAGTAGGCTCCTAAGCTAAGCAATCCCTCTCTTTGCTTACTTGGGTGAGTGTTCAAAGATTTCTAGATTGCTCTATAACTGGTACACAGATTTCTATGTGAGTGTTCTATATTGCTCTGATTGTTGATTAGAGTTCATGAGTCATATCTCACTCATTATGTGTAATCTTTGGTATTTTAGAAATCTAATCAAGTCTTCTAAAGTTCTTTCAAATCTAGTTTCATTTCTCTCCGCAATATGACATAATCAAATTTAGGAATGAGGAGGTGTCTTGTTGTGTATGTCGAGTGAACTCCATAAGTTATTTATCTTGGAGAGATTGGTTCTCTGGGTACGAGTAAGAGTTTTAAATCAAATAACATGGAATGGTAAGTACCCAAAGTCTTATTTATGAGTGAAAAAGTTCTTTATTTATTCTTCATATTCTTAGAAAATTCAATTGCTCTAGCAAAAAGAGGTTCTTTGAGAGTGCCTATGATCCCACCTTTGCTTCATGGTTGCATAGGGAAGTTGTATTCTCCCAATAGTGGTACCATAGCTATTTGACATATAAAAGCATTCAAGAGGAACAAGAAAAGAACTTTAAGGAGTTTCAAGCAAAAATAATTGTTGGAACTAGCTCAAAGGCACACACCAAGCAAGAGGATCCTACTAGTGAAGAAGGAGGACATAAGACTCATCTCCTTGACACATTTTGGAGGCCAGAGGTAAAGTTCTTGTTATTCTGCATTTCCTCTGCATCAAAGGGATCTAGAAGAGTGCATTAGAACTCACCATGTTAGAAAAGAGCACTCAAATAGAGAATTTGGATAAGAATATTTATCTGCTATGGAAGTTTAGGATATCTAGTTATCTCATGGGATAAGAATTATAGGGTCTTACTAGTGGTAAAGATGCAATACCTAGATTAAGGAGTAACCAACTCCTAGAAAATAGGATCCATCACACATATTTGTGACTGGTGATTGATCCTAAGGTATGGTGCTATAGTGAAGTCTATAGCCAGCACCTCCCTCCCTCCCTCTCTCTCTCTCTCTCTCTCTCTCTCTCTCTCTCTCTCTCTCTCTCTCTCTCTCTCTCTCTCTCTCTCTCTCTCTCTCTCTCCCTCCCTCCCCCCTCCCCCCCATAGCCCCCCACCCGTAGCGCCCCCCACTCCCCCCGCCTAGTCCCACACCCCCCCACCTAGTCCCGCAGCCCCCACCAGCCACCTGTCCTCTCTCTCTCTCTCTCTCTCTCTCTCTCTCTCTCTCCTGTAGCCCCCCACCCATAGTGCCCCCCCACCCCCCCCCCTAGTCCCACACCCCACGCCTAGTCCAACACCCCCTGCTGAGTCTCGCAGCCCCCACCCACAGTACCCCCCCACTCCCCTCGCCTAGTCCCATAGGCCCCCTACCCAGTCCCGTAGCCCCTGCCAGCCCCCCCATCCTCTCTCTCTCTCTCTCTCTCTCTCTCTCTCTCTCTCTCTCTCTCTCTCGTAGCCCTCACCCGTGCTCCACCCACCCTCCTCCCTCTCCACTCCACCCACCCTCCTCCCTCTCCACTCCACTCACACTCGACCCTCCACTCCTCCCACCCACCTCCGCCCTTTGTCCCTCTCCACTCTACCCACCCTCCTCCCTCTCCACTCCACCCACCCTCGACCCTCCACTCCACCCACCCTCGGCCCTCCACTCCACCCACCCTTTGCCCTCCACTCATCCCACCCTCATCCACCCTCCTAGAGCAACCCCCTCACTCCAGGCACCCTCGGCCCTCCACTCCACCCACCCTCATCCACCCTCCCTTGGCGCCACCTCCACTCCACTGACCCTCCGTCCTCTCCAATCCACCCAGCCTCCTCCCTCTCCACTCTACCCACCCTCGATTGTCCACTCCACCCACCCTCCTCCTTCTCCACTCCACCCACCCTCAGCCCTCCACTCCACCCACCCTCATCCACCACTCCACCCATGCTCCTCCCTCTCCACTCCACCCACCCTCGGCCCTCCACTCCACCCACCCTCATCCACCCTCCCACGGTGCCCCCTCCACTCCACCCACCCTCCTCCTCCCTCCTACTCCTGCCCACAGCCCCCACCTCCCTCTCTCTCTCTCTCTGTTAAAGAGTGTGTGTCTCCCTCACATCCTCTCTAGGAGGAAGTTTTAGTTTCATTTATGTGGACACATGTCAAAGCAGAGGAAAGGGAAGAGAGCTTGTGCTCATGTTGTCTGGAGGATTAATGGACAGGAGCATGGAGAAGGAGCAGAAGGGGTGTGCGTACCTCAGATGAAAGAGAAGCTTTTGGTGGAAGGATTTGTTGGGTAGGTTCGCAACAGTAGGGAGGACCAATAGCGAATTCAATGGGAAGAGGAGTGCCTTCGATAGGGCTTAGCTCTGGATGATCTTTCAATGACAATGGAAACTATGGGGAGAAGGGTTGTCTCGGGGGAGAAATGGTTTGCACGATAGCAACAGCTGGAGGTCTCTTTGTTTGGCTACCACTTCTACATGTTTGTCATAGATAGTGGAGGATTTAACAAAGCATTAGATACAGCCTCTACAAAGTGGAGAAAAAGTGTCAGTAAAAGTATAAACAGGTAAATGCCTGGCCAGAACCATATTTGACTTACCCCTCAAATTTTGGGGCAATCAACTGGCACCTATTTAGTGAATGTGGGAAATCGGCAAGGCCTTCTTGGCCTATTGAAGCCTATAAAAGCAATGGACTAGTACCCATTGGGGATATACGTATCTTGGCTCTCACATCTCTTCTGGTCTTCTCTCCACTCTGTGGCTACAAGCCTACTGTAGTAAGTCACTCTGTGGTGAGGATACAGAGTGTGGGCTTCCTAGTGGAGGGCTAATAGCACTATAGTGTGAAGGAGTGGCTTGATTTCGTCATTCGGTGTGATTTAGTGGTAATTTCTTAAGAGTAGGTCTTCATATCTTTGTACTGATCAGTGCAAGTCTTCATCTAGTTAATCAGAATAAGTCTTCATTTAGTTGTATTCATTGTATTTGACAGATCTCTTGTATTGATTAAGTTTAGTTTTGGAATGGAATGTTAGCACAAAGTATCAACATTTAGAGCATTTATTTTGCCTATATTATCTGTTCAACCTAACGAGTGGTTTCGTCCTTCATTGTAGTCATTTGTCATTAATATGCTCTCTGAGTATTTACAATACTATGCAACTATTGCCATCTGCCTACTCATAGAAATGTTAAAGGGTATACTTCCCTAAGGAGAACTTCCCTTGAGTAGGCGAAGTACTAGAAGTGCATATTGCATGCTCTTGTTAAAAGTAGGTACCTGAGTACCTCTTCTACAGTTTGGCATGCCCGGTGGGACTCTTGCATCTCTATGAGAGGCATGAGCATAGTAAATAGTCCTTTTCCCATTATTTTTTGCCCTATTGCATCTTGCAAGTAGGTACAGGACCCATACTTGAGTAGATAAGGAGCCTCTTCATGTATAGAGGGGCCTTCAAAAATCATCTCTACCTTCGAATAGTAAACCTATATCTCCTCTACCCTCTTTGAACTTATCTATTGATTTGGGTGTGACACCACTATCAAAGTAAAAACATAGAAGAACATTAGATTTCTCCTCAGATACGATAGAGGAAACATGAGCGCCAATGGAGGATCTCTCTCACTTACTCTCTAGATTGAATATCAAGTTCCCTACCTTTGAGGGACAAGCTTATGAGGATGTCGATGATCATGTGAGAAGATTCATCTCCCTATGCCGTGGACGAGGTCTGCAGAATAGAGAGGATGGAATGCTGGTACTCTTCCCATCCACATTGGAAGGCCTTGCTGACAAATGGTACAGTCAATATGCAGATGGCCATTTTGCTACATGCCAGGTTCTGAAGACGGCATTCTCACAGACATTTCCATCAAGTGACTCCTCCTAAAGATCTCTAGATTAGTTAGAGAACCTAAGGCTCAGATCAGGTGAATCCTTTCATGAACTTCACACTAGGACAAAAGCACTTGTTGCACGTCTGCCACATGCTCCAGGTGATTTCCTAGTAAAAAATGGATACAAAAAGCTTTGCCCAGGTCATCTCAGCGGAAGCCACCTGAGTCTCTTAGATTGGATGCCACCCTTAATGATTTTGTTGCAGTGGCATCACGCATTGAAGAAGCTAGGAAACATTTTGAAGGGAATACACAACCAAATTATGCATCAGAACTAGACCTTATTGGGCAAGTGAGGAAAGAATTGGAGGCATTGAGAATGCAACAAAATCACCAAGAAGAGAAGGTCTTGCCACCGCCGTCACGTCACATTGATGATGAAGTAGCCCAACTTTGTTGGGAATTAGAAGATTTGCAGACCACTCAGGATATAAGAAGGTAGATTTGGTGTACAATATGTAACAACACTCGATATTCCAATGCTAATTGTCCTAATAGGGTAAGTTGTCAATTTTGTGGAAAGGATGGCCATGAAGCTACAGACTGTTACTACCTCAAGGGTGCACAACAATGAGGTAACCCTCAAGCTCTGGATTCATATTATGCTTGTACTTCAAATGTACTGAATAGAGAGGAGATCGTCCAACAAAGCCTAGATATAATAGGCCATTGATGTGTTATCACTATGGTGAGTATGGCCATATGCAATATAGGTGTTCCCTTCCAGAAGATGCACCTCCTTGTCAGCATTGTCCAGAGGCTAAGGATCATTATACCAAAGATTGCCCAAGAAGCCGCCCTGCTCCAATTCACATGATTGCAGTCTCCCCACTAGTAGAAGGTATGACCACTTAGTCTTATGCTGTTTCATCTTCTTCAATGCCCATGATGACTAGAGCCAGAGAAGCGGCAGCAACCTGTAGAGAGAAACAACAAGGACTCCAGGATAGAGAGGAGGAAAAGAAGGTTGGGTGGAAGGGCCAAGCAGATATTGAAGGATCTTATGAAAGGATGGCTACTTCACTAAGGGACCAACCAACAAGTTTGCAAGAAGACACGCATGGGGTAAACATTGAGCAGATCTTGAAAGTTATTCATCACAAAGTTAGTGTGTACGAACTCATAAAGAAGGATTAAAAAATAAGGAGTGACTTATTAAAGATTCTACACTCTACTCACTTGAGCCACCCACCTAGCATAGATGGTTTCATGGTTGATTTTCCCCCTGCACCCTTGGCAGACTACCGGAGCTCAAGGTTATTTGTTTTTATAAAGGATGAAGCTCTCACAGGTGTGATCATAGATGGAGGCTCCGGCATCAATTTGATGCCAGATTTCACAATGAGCAAACTAAATTTGAACCCCACCAAGGTGGCACCATTCACAGTTACACTAGCAGATCAACATCGGGTTGAGCTACTTGGCATTATTGAAAAGGTAGTTATGATAGTATAGGGTTGTCACTTTGTTCTAGATTTTGTTGTTATTGCACTTCCACAGGAGACTTCTTACCCTTTGCTCCTGGGAAGGCCTTGGCTAAGGCAAGCAAAAGCTTTGCAAGATTGCGGGAAAAACAATCTGTGGATTTCAACAAACACCAATAGCCAACTGCAACTACATTTGAAAGAAGGATTCGACTCAAGGAAAGCTACTGGGTATACTATGGACGCTTAGGTAATGTCCTCTTTACCCCAAGAAGAAGATACGTTATTGAATTGGATGATGGAAAGTATAGAGTGTTGCACGATAGAAATCAATGAAATAGAGGAAGAAGTTGCAGAAAAAGGCCATGAAACTCCAAGGAGTTAGAGAATGAAAGTTTGCCCTTGAATACAAAGATTGAAGGGGCAACAAATATAGAAATATTAGGGAAGGAAAGTTATGAGCTTGAATGCAGAGAAGATATCCACTTTTCGGATATACCTCAAGGATGGACTAGAGAACATATTGCAGAGTACAAGCTAGATTCCAATCCTGCATACAGTGGGGATGATTTCTCAAGTAAGACTAGTCTTGAAACACTTGTTCAAGAAGTAAATCTAGCAGATGAAGAGAACCCTCAAGTAGTCCACTTGGCCTCTTGGTTATGGCATTATCCCCCTTTATTGCAGAAGGTAACCTCTTTACTTTTTGCTTATAAAAATGTCTTCGCATGGTCCTACAAAGATCTAGTAGGGATACTAGAGGATCTTGGATTACACCGAATACCCTTAGTTGAGGGAGCCACTTCTGCAAGAAGTAGGCCGTATTGACTCAATCCAAAGTATGCAGAGGCGGTAAATTTGGAAATTACAAAACTAGAAGAAGCAGGTATAATTGTTCTAGTAGAACATTCCAGGTGGCTTTCTTCTATGGTTATTGTAGCCAAGAAAAATAGTGGAAAAGTAAGGGTCTGTGTTGATTTTCATGCTTTGAATAAGGTAACTCTTCAAGATGGATTTACTCAGCCCTTCACAGAGCAAGTACTTGAGGAAGTAGCCGGACACACTTTGTATAGCTTCCTGGATGGTTTTAGTGGCTACAATCAGATAGTGATCCATCCTCATGATAGGGACAAAACAACCTTTGTTACTCCATGGGGCACTTATGTTTATGCCCGCATGGCTTTTGGCTTGAAAAATGCACTAGCTTCGTTTAATAGAACAATGTATCTGATATTGGGCAAGTGGTTAACAACCTTTCAACACATTTTCATGGATGACTTCTCAGTGTTTTCAGGCACAGATAGAAGAACAACAATTCAAGATTTCCATGATCATTTGGAAAATCTAAAGGAAGTATTTGAGCAATGTCTCAGAACAGGTTTGAAGTTAATTCCTGCTAAATTTCACTTCTTGGTCACTAAAGGCACTCTTCTTGGTCACATACTATCTACTGAAGGGATAACGGTTGACCCAACAAAGGTTACTGCTATCCTTTCCATGCCTATTCCACAAACCCCAAAGGAAGTAAAAAGTTTTTTAGGCCATGCACGATACCATTGAAGATTTATACGAATGTATTAAAAAATAACTAGGCCCTTGTCAAGGCTTACCAATAAAAAGGTCCCCTTCTCATGGAGTCTTGAAGCTGAGAAAGCATTTTGTGCACTAAAATTGAGGTTATGTACTGTTCCACTTTTAAGTGTATATATATGTTAATATAGATAGGTGTATAAGTATGTGTGTTTCTGTATGTGTATATATATTCATTCTATTTAAAATGAATAAAATTAAACCTATTTTTATATATTTAATCATATATATTTCATTTATTTATTTAAAACACTCGTTCTTATCATATTTTATTATCTATATAATTATCCTACTATATATATATATTATTTATATATTCAGATTTATTTCTTAATTAATCCTATTTTTATATATTCTATTATATATATTTAATGAGATTATTTAAAACACTAGTTCTTTTTATATTTATTTATCTATATAATTATCCTATTTTATATATATGTTTATTTATATATTCAGATTTTTTTCTTACTTAATCCTATTTTTATATATTTCATTTTATATATTTAATTATATATATTTAATTAAATTATTTAGAACACTAGTTCTTTTTATATTTATTTATGTATATAATTATCTTATTTTTTATATATATATCTATTTATATACTCAAATTTTTTCCTTACTTAATCCTATTTTCATATATTTAATTTTATATATTTAATTTTATATATTTAATTAAATTATTTAAGACACTAGTTTGTTTTATATTTATTTATGTATATAATTATCTTAGTTTATATATATATATATATATATATATATATATATATATATATATATATATATATATATATATATTTTCCTTACTTAATCCTATTTTTATATATTTAATTATATTTATTTAATTAAATTATTTATAACACTAGTTCTTTTTATATTTATTTATGTATGTAATTATCTTATTTGATATATATTTTATTTATATATTCAGATTTTTTTCCTTACATAATCCTATGTATATATACTTAATTTTATATATTTAATGAAAACCCTAATCTTAAAGATCTAAACCTAAAATATGTATATTTTTGTATGCATGTGTATATACATGTATATATGTATTATATGTCTATGTGTATGTGTGTATATATGTTATGTAGGTGTTAAAACCCTAAAACCCTAACCTTAAAGATTTAGACCTAAAATATGTATATTTTTGTATGCATGTGTATCTACATGTATGTATGTATTATATGTATATGTGTGTTTGTGTATATATGTTATGTAGGTATTAAAACCCTAAAACCCTAATAAGAAAGACTTAGACTTAAATCTGAAATACTAAAACATGAATACTTAAACACCTATAAAAATCTAAACCCCTAATCCTAAAACCCTAATCATATTATATATATATATATATATATATATATATATATATATATATATATATATATATATATATATATATATATATATATATATATATATATATATATATATATATATATATATATATATATTTATATATTCAGATCTTCTTTCTTATTTTTCTCTATATTTTTTCTTAATATACATATAATTGAGTTATATGTATGCCTAAACCCTAAAACCCTAATCTTAAAGATCTAAACCTAAACTATGTATATTTTTGTATGCATGTGTATCTACATGTATACATGTATTATATGTGTATGTGTATGTGTGTATATATGTTATGTCGGTGTTAAAACCCTAAAACCCTAATCTTAAAGATTTCAACCTAAAATATGTGTATTTTTGTA